>CAMAPE010000062.1:3860000-4392500 GCA_945859875.1 Cuscuta europaea | reverse complement strand
ACCGTTGCCCCCCGGAGCTGGTCAAACAAGTCATCGATCCTAGGTAAAGGGTACCTATTCTTGATGGTGACCTTGTTCAATTGTCGGTAGTCAATGCACATACGTAGAGTCGCATCCTTCTTTTTCACAAAAAAAGGACTGGTGCTCCCCACGGTGAATAGCTCGGTCTAATGAAACCGTTATCCAATAGCTCTTGCAATTGGGTTTTCAACTCGTTCAGTTCCGCAGGCGCCATTCGGTACGGTGGTATAGAGATTGGTTTGGTGCCAGGCTCAACCTCGATCACAAATTCAATCTCTCTATCGGGTGGAAGCCCCGGTAGGTCTTTAGGGAAGACATCCGGGTACTTACAAACCACCCTTACATCGTCGAGGTTTGGTTCCTCCTTAGTTTTGTCCACCACGTATGCTAGATATGCGTGACATCCCTTTCTCATCATACTCCTCGCTCTCACGGCGGATATGATGCAACTATTTGACTTGCCTCGATCACCCTCGAAGCGTAGGGCCTCCCCATCATTGCCTTCGAATTCTAGAACCTTTGTATAGAAATCTACCCTAGCATGATGCTTTTCTAACCAATCCATCCCTAGGATCGCATCAAAATCAATCATGCTCAGCGGTACGAAATCACACCTCAAGGTTTGGCCACCGACTTCCACCTCACAGGATGGATAATAACAAGTTCTCTCAACGTCATCCCATAGTGTTGTTGATACCACTAGAGTTTGTATAATTGGTATCGAATGTATCCCTAAGCCTTTGGCGAACGCCTCACTCACGAATGAACGTTGCGCCCCGGTATCGATAAGGATTCGCGCATCCTTCCCATTAATCTTTAGTGTTCCTACATTTATAAGCCATGTAAGATGCCTTCCTACCATATATATACATTTATAGTGGTTTATTATGCTCATACAAATGTTTGGGATCAAGGAGAGGCCTTAACGTCGCAATTCGGTGCGAAAAAATCAACGTCGGGCAGTCTGGGTGCCACGCACGGCGTGCCTAGGAGGCACGCACGGCATGCGTGGCTTAAAATACTCCCGGGTAGCTACTGCAACCCAGGCACGGCAGCTTGAAGGTTAGGCACGGTGTGCCTGAGACAAAATCAGTCTGATTTTGCCCGGAATCGCACGGTTTGGTCCTAAGGCTGTTTGCAATTGACCCCTAGGATTTGTAACCTCATTTTATGGATAAAACACGGATAAAACACGAGTAATTAAGTGGTTATACCTGCAACGGAATCCGGGTTAGCCTGAGCATCCGCCTCCGTCATCGCATAGACTCTAACTTGAGTTCTTCCTTGATTCACGGACGGCGCGTTGCTCGCGCTTGCTCCTCCTTGCCCCCTGGACACTTGTGAGGCCCCAACTTGATTCCGTGTCCCGGTAGTACCACTACTTGGTCCTGATGCCCTCCTTCCGCCCAGTTGTGGGCAACTCATCTTCATGTGCCCGGTGCTCCCGCATTGGTAGCATTTAGGAAGGTCACGACATTTTCCCGGGTGGTTCCTCTTGCAATTTTTGCAACGAGTCGCCCCCGAGGCTTGTGATTGCCCGTCCGGGCCTTGGCTTCCCCTAGATGGCAGTGGGGGTGCCCGAAAGGATCCTCCTCCTCCATGATTCCCCTTTTTGTTAGGACCTTGAGGTCCATGGCTCTCCTACTTTCTCTTCTTCGCCTCTTCAGCGTTTTTCATCTTTCTTTCTTCCCATTCCTTCTCTCCCTTCAACCCTTGTTCAACTACTTGGCTGAAGGTCATGTTGGGAAATTGTGTTGCCCTCTCACGTATTTCCAAATCTAGGGCATCCTAGAAATGGTTAACCATTCGGTTCTCATCACAGACATACTCCGGTATGAACTCCGCGAGCTCCCTGAATTTGTGTTCAAGTTTCCTCACCGTCATTTTGCCACCCTGGGTCAGGAGGGTATACTCTCTCCTCTTAGCGTTCACCTCAAAATCGGAATAGTATTGGGAAAAGAACTCCTGTCGGAAATTCTCCCAAGTCACGGTCCTGCCATACTTGCCCTTGGCCCCGTCCCACCATGTGGACGCCAACCCTTCAAGCAATCTCACTGCCACCCTGAGTTTAAACTCGGGGGTGAGCTGCATATCAAGGGCTGCTTCGTTCAGCCTCTTGATCCATTCCGCGGCGACCGAGATGTCACCCGTTCCATTGAAGGGTTTGCACCCCAAGTCCCTCGCCTCCTTGAGAAATTTTGAGATCCTTATGATTGGACCTCCATCACCCCGACCCCCATGTGGTTCAATGTGGGCCCTAGAGTCACCATGACTTCTTCCTCTTGAAGCCTTACCCGAAGTTTGCCCTCCTCGGCGCCTTCGGCGTTCTCTCCTCTCTTCACGCTCCCGCTGGTATTGCTGGAGCAGCGCCTCAATTCTTGATAGGGTGTCATTCTCCCCATCTTCATCACTTATATCATCGTCATCCCCTTCGTAAGGGGTCTCAACCGGCTCGGTCTCCGGCTGGTAAGTCGAGTCCTCATAGGACCAGTAGGTTTCATCCTCGGTGTCAACATTGTCGTCGCTCACCGAGTGCGATCGGCCTCCACGGCTCGCCCCTCTAGACACTCTAGAGGCCCCACGGCTCCCCTACCCGGTCCCCACCGGTGCACGGCCCGTCGGGTTCCTTCTCGTAACCTTGCCACCACCGTCCATTTCTGAAAGAAATTTTGGAAAGAGTCATTAGACTCGTATCAAATGTCAATTGACGGATAGGTACTTAAGACACTACTTGGCTCGAATTGCCGCCATACCAATTGCTAAGGGTACCATCTTAACAATTAGAGGCCTTGCAGCTCAAGTACCAAAAGTTCTATAAGTACAAAACATTTATGCTCATGGTTTTCAAAATCATTTGGAAAAGAGAATTTTTGAGTCTTCATTATGAAGTTAATGGACTAAGTCTCTGATACCAATAAAATTGTCACGCCCCGGACCTATCCGGACACGTCAACAACCCGCCGTACAATATGAATAGTCAACCGCAGTCCAACTCATCCATACCATACAAGGTGTCTCGAATATCATTCACACATAAGTCATCCATAAACATACATAACAAGTAATTGAATACGTAGCGGAAATCATAGTTTGGATACAAGTGCCACACGGGGCAAACACGAGCATGCAGGCTCCATAATGAAAAACGATATCCATGAGCATGGTTTAAAATGTTTAAAATCAGAATGGAGGAAGCACGAACCAAGTCTTCCCCTCCGAGATGATCGCCCGATCAACAAGCACAGGTAGCAAGCTCTAGCCTCAACCTGAAATGAGGGTGGGACCCCCCGAAAGGGGGTCAGTACTCTATACGGCTATAAAGTACTGGTGTGGATGGCATCTAATAGATATACAACAAGTATTTCAAACACAAGACCCTCAAATAGGGTGATAATATAATTCTAGGTCGTAACCCCAAGTTACCCCTTTTTAAAAATGGCTAAATGGTCAAATAGGTCCTTGTACCCTTTCGGATTGCTCAATTTGCCCCCTCAATCCAAAAAAGCTCCAATTGGCACCCTGAACTCGATAAAAATATTCAAATTTCACTTTTTGCAGGTTTCAATCCGGTCACCGCAACGTCACCCCGGTAGGGTGCCAACTTAGGGGGTCAAATAAGCCCCTGAACCCGATCGAATCGTTTAATTTACCCCCTCAACCCTAAAAAATGTTAAAACAATTTTAAGGGTTGAGGGGGTAAATTGAGCATTTCAGTCGGGTTCAGGGGCTTGTTTGACCCTCTAAGTTGCCATGTCACATGCATAGTTGGCACCCTACCGGGTGATGTGGCGGTGACCGGCTTGTGACCTGCAAAAAGTAAAATTTGAATGTTTTTAGGGAGTTCAGGGTGCCAATTGGAGCTTTTTTGAGTTCGGGGGGGGGGGGGGGGGGGGCAAATTGAACAATCCGGAAAGGTACAGGGGCCTATTTGACCCTTTAGCCTTTTAAAATATACTTACTTTATATATAAAGTCAAGTAGTCGGCCCATGGCCCAAAGTTCGTTTTCAAAACATAGACCAAACCCCGTGACCCCTAGTCACGACAATGCATAGGGTTCAACCCTAACACACATGTTTGCATTTCTCGAGTCCAACTCGACTACATCACCATGCATATCAATCACAAGTCAATTACTCCACCAATCTCCAACGTCATGTTCACCCATGCAATTCTAGAGCTAGGCTCAAGTACATCTCCTTACATGGGCTGAACCTAATCCTTATGTCTACCCAATGCAATTCTAGAGCTTCGGGCTCAAGTACATCTCCTTGCATTGGCAGACCCCAATTCCTAAGCACTCGTTATGCCTAGAATTGTAATATCAATAATCTATTTCGGGACATCCTTACGGACTGCCTTATCATGATCTTAGCATCACATTACAACAATTTACTCACTTGAACCACAATCAAGTATATCACTTACAATCAAATCCTTAGATTCAATTTCTTAACAATTACAAACAATCATTAACTAGTATTCCAATACTATTAAGATTATAACCATCAATCATATGTTTCATTTGTAAATCCATACATATTTAGAAATATGTAGCAGCAACTTAGTCATCCAATGTAATACACAAATAATCATTTATGTATCTACACAATTCACACATGAGTAAAAATGCCTATTTCACACAATAGTTCATTTAACTCCATTTTTATCAATATGATTTCCAAATCATTTGCAATTTCATTAATTATCTAATATATCAATATTTCATCAATAATCAGTCATTATAATCCATGAAAAACATGATTTAGGTATTTAGGTAATCTCATGCTTAACCTACAAGTTGTAAGCAACTAGGTGTCGATCCTCACCTCAAATGAGCTTTAAACATTTCCTTTTTAATCCAATGCTCAAAGCTTTGGCCAAGGAAGTTTGAGAACTGATTACTTGCTTAGAATTGATGTTTAGACAGCCTCCTCAAGGTGCTAGTTCAACACTTATCCAATGATACAAAAACAGCCCCTAGAATGGGTGTTTTCCGGCGAAAACGTTTCCTAACCTTTCAAGGGTTGTTCTAGGTTAGTATCTAACCTTTCCAAAAAAATAAATAACTTTATAACAACACTTTATACACCTCAACCAGTGTACAATATCTCCTCAATAATTTATACGATTTAGACAATAGAAAGGAAGGTTTTGGATTCAAACTTACTTTGAATACAAAATCGTATTCTGCGAGTTTGCGTTTTGTTCGGACGATTTGGAAGACTTACACTGCTCCGTTTTCTTCAAACCACACGCCTATGGATTCCTCGTTTCGAGAGGTTTCAGTGGGAATCTCACACGCCTCTTTTGGATGAGCAGAACTCGAGATATGAGTCGCACAAGAAGGCCAGCGCACTGGAAGTTCTCCCTGCGGCCAGAATCTTCTCCCTCTCTTGCTTTCTTTCTCTTGTGCGGCTCTTCTCTTCCCCTTATCTCTTGAGTTCGAATGAGGGGTTAGGGGAAGATATCTGGATGCTCTCAAAACGTTATCTAAACGTGTGGCTCCCAAAAATAAAAGGTTGGGTGTTTGATTCCAATCAAACATGGGATGGTCCCCCTCTTTTATTTCTCTTTTGTATTGTTTGGGCTCTCAACTCAATAGGTCCACCCCATTTATGTGTTCTAACTTATCCTACCTGTTTTTCAGGTGCTAGGAAGGTGTGGGGCATACTCTCATGTCCCGTAATTAATTTGGGAGCAAAATATCTACCAATACATCCAAGAGTGGAAAGATGGGTCCTATCATTTTTGTCCTTTGTAATAAGATGTACTTTTGTACTCTCCCCAATTTATTCAGATCAAGTCAACCTCCTACTTCATATTATTGGTCTCTAATATGTGTAGGATGGTCCCAATAATTTATTTGATGTACAATTACAAAAGAAAACCCTACTCCCATTATTTAGCCTAGTAATGCCAAAGATGGGACAATAGGCATTTGTATTCTTCCAGCTGGGACAATAGACAATAATATTAGGAAGTTTGTTATATTCCATAGTGAAACGGATTATTCCTATGGTAAATACTTACTACTTTACTTTGTATGTTATTTTTACTTTCATTTGTGTAGCACCAAGTCAAATACCGTAATTCCTGATTAGTAATTATGTTGATTTAACTTGTAGTCTCGAATGCAAGTTGGGAGTTATGAATGTGGTTATTATGTGTTGCATATGTTAATTATTGTTTCGGCGGCAATTCTTGAAATGTGGGATGAGGTACGTTATTATTTTATTTACATTCAATAGGTTTGCTCCATGTATTGTTTTTTAATAATCTTCTTATTTAATTTGTAGCGATTCGCCAATCCGGAACCATTCTCATCAGAAAAGATTGATGAAGTACGAACTCGTTGGGCATCATATTTCTTAGAAATGACGCAACCCGTCAACGACACATGATGAACGTTTTTGTTTAAGTTTTTGAGTGATGATGAGACTTGTAACTTTATACAATGTGCTATTACTCTAGACTTGTGCAAGAATTATTTTAGTTTAGCTTATTATTATGTACTAAGTTGTTACTTGAACTTGTTTAACATTTGTGGAAGAATTGAAAAATAGCTTGTGTTATTGTTTTAGATGGATCAAGTGAACATGTGAAAAATTGTGCTATAGTAGTTGATGATACTGTTAATGATGTAGTTATAGTATAAACGGGGGTCATATTGCAAATTTTTTTCGTGAAAAATACCGAAAAAGTTGAAGCTTTTCACATCGGGTGTGAAATAACCGATGTGATTGCTTTTCTACATGGGTTATAACCAATGTGAAACACATATGTTTTGGAAAAAATGAAGCTTTTCACATCGGTTGATAAAATGAACGATGTGAAATCTTTTCTACATGGGTTATAACCGATGTGAAACACATATGTTCTGGAAAAAAATGAAGCTTTTCACATCGGTTGATAAAATGAACGATGTGAAATCTTTTCTACATGGGTTATAACCGATGTGAAAAACCTATGCTCCGAGAAAAATTGAAGCTTTTCTACATCAGTTGTAAAATAACCGATGTGGTTTCTTTTCTACATGTGTTATAACCGATGTGAAATATCATTAAAAATGCCGTTTCGGACTATCTTCTAGATCGGGCACTAAACGACCGATGTAGAAAGACTTTTCACATTGGCTGTTTGACCGATGTCAAAAGTCAATACTTTTCACATGTGCTGGAACCACATCGGCTGTTTGACCGATGTGAAAAGCCTTTTTTGACCGATGTGAAAAGCCTTTTTTGTACTAGGATCTCCAATCATTCCATCATTCGTTTAGGATTTTAATATGTGTGTGTGTGTGTGTGTATATATATATATATATATATATATATATATATATATATATATATATATTTAAGAAAAGAGGCAAACGCCATGAGGCGTTTACCAAAATTTATTACCAGTAGAAGAAAGTACAAAGCGATGTAGGGGGACAAAACCAAACCTAAGCCGCGAGAAAACAAGGCAAAAAATTATAGTCTAATGAAAGGAATTCTTGACAAATCATCTAAAAAGGCCCTTTTGACAGATAAAGGTAGTTCATTTAAGGAGAGAAAGCATTTGAAGGAATCATTCTCTAAATCTAAATGGGCCAGTTGGTGAGCAACCCCATTTGACTCTCTTAGGGTGTGACAGTAGACAAGGCAACGGTCAATCGAGGCCCGTTGGAGATGACCCGTCAGCCCAGCCCATCTGTTCTCTTGTGCGCCTTTACGCACCAATGCAATTGCCGCCGTGGAGTCTGATTCAACTTGGAAAGCAGAGTACCCTTGCTCGATACACCAATTGACTGCGGTATGGATCGCCTGAAGTTCAGCATCTAGGACGGAGGACACATTCTGCTCAAAGGACAGCGCTGCAATCAGATTCCCATGGTAATATCTTAAAACAGCCCCTCCTTTAGATGAGTTGTTGAAAAAAGAGGCATCAGTGTTGAGTTTAAGGGAAGACAAAGGTTTGGTCCATAAAATGAGTCGAGGTTTAGAGGGTTTGGGATGAAGGAGAGGGTGAATGAGGTCAGAGAACAGGAAGGTAGGGACGGGTTGGAGGTTGGGAACGGTAAGGGACCAAAGGTGGGTATAGAGGTTAATGGAGGAGAAGGTTCTTGGGAGGGAGAAAGGGGTAGGGGAGATATCCCAGGATAGTTCTGCAATTTTTTTCCAAATATGCCATAGGATAATACCTGGAAGAATTTTTGTAAGGCTGTGTTTAGGGCTGTTGTCTCTTGATAGCCACCAAGAGATGCAAATTTTGTTAAAGGTGCAGTGATATGTGGGGATCGGAATTGAAAAGAGGCTCATGTAGTGGATCCAAATAGGCTTGATAACCTGGCAATGAAAGAAAATGTGGTTTGTGAAGGCGGACTGTTTTTTACAAAAAGGGCATATGGAAGGATAGAGGCAGTAGTTCAGCTTAGTTAAGGAATCAGGGATAGGGAGACTTGAGTTAAAAAGCTTCCAAAGGAACAATTTAATCTTCATGTGTTGTTTTTTGTGCCATATCAGATTGAGGGAGAATGTAGAGGGGCGTTTGGATCTAATGAGCTGAAAGGCAGATTTGATGGTGAACAACCCATCATTGGAGGGAGACCAGAAGAGATGGTGATTGCTATCCAGTGAGGTGAGGGGATTGGCTGTCGGCTGAATAGAGCAGATTCTTTTCCAAACGTGTGAATCATATAGCCTGGGATTCATGTCGTTTCTGTTGTAAGATTTGTTCATAAAGGTAGACCAAAGGGAGGTATTAGACTTCCATTTCCACCACAACTTCAATGTGAAGGCTTTTTCCACTTCTGTAAGTGATCTAATCTGTAGCCCTCCCTCATTTGCAGGGAAACACAAGGATGACCAGTTAATCCAATGTCTTTTTCCTATACCGCCCCAAAAAAAGTTAGCCATGGTTTTATGAAGGATGAGAGTGACGCTTTTGGGCAGAACATCGCAAGCAAGGGTATGGATAGGAATGGAGGAGAGAATGTGCTTAATGAGAATGAGCCTTCCTCCCTGGGAAAGGTTCTTTTGAAACCAATGGCTCAATTTGGATTGAAAATGATGAATGATTTTCTTGCAATAACTTAGTCTGTTGATGCCTTGATGCAGGTTGACCCCGAGATAAAGGAGAGGGAGGGAGCCTTTCTGCATATCCAGTAAAGCCTCAGTGGCAAGGATTCTGCCGGGTGAGGAAGACCCGAGGATGAAAGTGCTTTTAGAGAAGTTGATGGCCTGGCCTGATGCAGCTTGATAGGAAAGCAGAAAGGAATGGAAGGATGAGAGAGACCTAGCACTCCCATTTATAAATATGAGCAGGTCATCAGCAAAAGCGAGGTGGGTGATGATAGGTGCCCCTCTGATAGTCCAATAGGGCTTGATAGAACCGCGTTCCACCAAGTGATTCAGTCCTCTAGAGAATGCTTCTGAGGCAATGATGTAAAGAAAGGGGGAGAGGGGATCGCCTTGCTTAACACTTCTATGGGGTTGAAAGAAGCCAAAAGATCTTCCATTGAGAAGGACAGATATGAAGGTGGCTTTAAGGTTGCTTAAAATGAGGTTTGTGAAGGAGGAGGAGAAGCCAAATTTGAGCATGACGAGCTGTAGAAAGTCCCAAGAGAGGAGGTCAAAGGCTTTTGTCATGTCTAATTTAATCAAAATATTAGAGCCTCTGACCTTCTTTTTTAATGAGTGAACCATTTCTTGGGCTAGCAAAATGTGATCTGAAATATCTTTGTTTCTCATAAATCCACCTTGCTCTTGAGAGATGATTTTCGGCAGAATAAGGGAGAGCCTGTCAGTGAGAATTTTTGTACACACTTTGCTAAAAAAGGTGGAGAGACTGATCGGTCTGAAGTGGGAGAGAGATTCTGGGTTAGCTTTCTTAGGTATGGGGATTATGAGAGTGCTAGACATGGCCTTAGGTATGTGATTACCCAAAAAGAAATCTTGGGCAGCTCTCAGGATATCTTCTTGGATGATGCCCCAACATTTTCTGAAGAAATATCCATTATAGCCATCTGGACCAGCAGAACCGTTCTTATTAAGAGCCCAAATAGCATTTTTGACCTCGCCAAGATCAGGCAGCTTGGAGAGGAAGAGGTTATCAGCATCCTGAATAAGGTTGGGAATGTGTTGCAGGATATCAACTCTGGAAGAGGAGGAGAGGGGGTTTGGAGGAGGGCAAGAGTAGAGATCACTGTAGAATTTAGAGGCCATTTCTCCCAAAAGGAGTGGGTCAGTGCAAGGAAGGCCACTGGAGTCAAGAAGGGAGTGGACGTGTAAGTGCTTTCTTCTCCCTTTAACAAAAGAATGGAAGAATTTAGTGTTTGCCTCTCCCTCTTTAAGCCATCTAATGTGAGATTTTTGTTTCCAGAAGCTTCTTTCCTGCTTAAGTTTGCATTGATGGAGAGCCACTGCTTTGGACCAGAGGGTCTGTCTTCTGAGGGGTCAAGGTCATTGAAAGTTCAGCTTTCTGGAGGTTACTTTCTGCCAGTTTTACTTGATCGAAGATGTCCCCGAATATGCTTTTATTCCACTCCTTAAGGTCTCTTTTAAGTCGATGAAGTTTGTCAAATAGGCCCCTCATTCCTCCCCCGTTAGAGGATGAGTTCCAGCTTTTTTGGACCAAATCTGTGAAAGAGGGATGCCAATGCATTGGCCAATAGCAAACAAGGAGGACTTAGCGTGAAAGTGCACAGGAAGCCCGGGTAGGCTAACCCAAACTGGGAAAACCGGGGCTTCAATAAAGGGAGAGAATTGAGGTGTCCACTTGGATATCCTCATGTTGGAGCCATAAACGAACCATTTTTTCCTATAGAACAGTCTTAGGTAGTCTTCTTCAGAGGAAAGATGGATAAAAATGATTCTAGAATCAAAAGGGGAAACCTGTAACTTCTGGTTGAAGCCAAGTTTAGCAAACCAGCTTCTTATGAGGTTGAGTGCAGGCCTGTTCTTTTCGAAGGTACCAATAAGGGACCATTGCAGCCTATCTACGAGTTGTGAGACTTCTTCAGGAGCAAAAGAAACGGAAGGCATGCCCTCATGCGTGCTATAGGCTCTGGGAAAGATGCTGACAGGAGGGGGGTTAAAGGAAAGACCAACTTGAGTGCCATATTTTCTGGGGGAGTTGCAGGGAGGAGGAGGGGGATTGGAGAGGACCGAAGCATAGGTAGGTTTGGGTGGGGGGAAGCGGAGGTGGCCGGAGGTGGAGGAGGTGGGGTGGCGGCTGAAGGAGGAGGCATGGCCGATGGGTCACCCTCCAATGGGTTTAGGATACCATTCTAGAATAATTACTATTTTTAGTAGGTCAGGCCCAAAATAACATTTGGGCTGCCCGACCGCTCTTACATTGTACCGATGGGCTGTATATCTTTATTTAAGGATGTTGGGCCCCAATATCAATGATATGACCCAATTAATTATTTAGAAGCCCGTTACCATTGTATGAGTCCAAATAGTAGTATGATAAATCATACGTTCCGTAAAACTTTAATCGTTTTACAATTGTTCGAAAATAGGAGAATTCAATACATAAGCTTTGAAATTAAATTTGAATTTCTAGGACGTTCGGGTGCGGTGTCACACTGGTGGACTCCTTCGGGAAAATCTCAAAATAAGGAAAAATGACAAAAACTTCCACAACAAACGAACACGATCCCTCAAGTCCCGGAATGTGGATAACTGAGGGACTGCCCTCGGTTGAAACGTGCACACAACAAACTACTCACAAACTCCACAGACTACAATGGAACAAAACCAAAAGGGCAAACACAGATTACTCCTTTTCCCTCAAGTACCTTTCGGCAAAAGGAGTGAGGGACTCCTGATGGAGTATATGGCCCAAGAACCCCCGGCCCATAGACTCCTACTATTCTAATGGAGGCCCAATAGGCCCAGGAAGCACAGCAGGCCCAAATCACGATGCCCCAAGCATTAAACAACCCACGTGGCACGCCAGGAGGGCCCTCGGCCCCCTGGCCGAAGGCTCCAAACTCTCACTGGATGATCAGCTCGAGCGGATAAAATTACTGGGAGAAAACGGCGAAATCACTAGCCCTCGGCACCTAGAGCCCTCGGCACTAAGGGGGTCCCCGGTACTCAGAGTCACCGGCTAATCATCTACAGTCGAGGGCACCTTTTCCGACATAATATCCGCTCCACATTCACATGGATCACCGTACCAAGTACGACGTCACATCCAACAACCGCATTAAATGCGGCCACATGCGATTGCCAGCGCCAACCAGTTGAGGTGACCCCTCGGCCAATGAATGCTTGACATGTGTCCCTATCTGGCATTTATTACTACTATAAATAACACCACAATTTTTCCCATTTGTAACCCAGAAGAAAAATACGCTGAATACACATCTCGTATATTCTCTCTCTTACTTATTTGCTCTGACTTCTCTCTAGTTATTCTCCGCAATAACCCTCGGATAAGCTACCCCCGGGTACACTATCCATCACTCTGTATAGCTTATTTGATTATGATGAATAATAAATCATTATTATTACTATATTATCAATTTATCATTATTACGTACTATTATATTATTTCTATCATTATATTACAAAATGTATTTTTCTATCATTAGTGCATAGACATAGAGGATAGTATATATTTAATGTCTCCAATCCACCTTCATCTGACTATTGAAATTTTGTACACTTATTATTTTTTATTATGAATATTGTTGTTATATATTGTTGTTTGAATTCTACTTATTATTATACTATTATTATTGGTATTAGTATTAATATTATTAATTCATTATTGTTATTGTTGTTGTGCTTTATTGCTATCAATGTCAACTTCCTCACCACTATCAAGTTATTAAAGGTATTTTTAAATATTACAATAATATTTACGGAGTAATAGAAATTATGGATTAAAACTATGACTAGAGTGAGAGTATATTCATTAGAAGTTACTGAATCAAATTTTTGTCCGCTATCTTTTTTTAGTCATATATTAAAGTCATATATTGGGTATTATTTATTTTTATTAATATTAATATTTCATCATTAAATTAAACTAGTTTTTATCGTCCTAATTTTTGTGTAATTGGTAAATTAGTACTCTGTCTTTGTTAGATTTAGGACTCAACAAATCTTTTTTGTTGATAATGATAAAAATATGATGTATTTAATACCATTATTTAAAAATTAAACTTAAATATTTAAAAATATCTCTAGGATATTTGAAATAAAGGATAAAGAGTCAAAACGCATTTTCACGCTTAAACCCCGTCTAAACCCGCCTAGACTTCAAAAGCTTAAGACTTGGTCGTGCCGGCTCAGCAGGTCTTAAGCCTAATAATTGGACGGAGGTTGTATATTTTAAATATAAAACAATTTGTTGAAGGAAATTCTGTGTAGTGTGCTATCGTGTATATAGAATATGTATTAGGATCATTCTGTGTAAACTATCTATTATATGGGCCCATTGGCCCATCCATGTAAACCCTAATATCTCCCTATTTATAGGGTCTTTGATAATGAAACTATACACCCAATTCTCTCTACAACACGTTATCAGCACGTAGCCCTAAACCTATTTTTTCTCCCGTTCTCCCTACACTCAATCCGCAGCCGTGCCTCCAGCAGTCCAGCCGCGCCGCCAGCAATCCAGCCACGCTTGGCCGCCTCCCAACACAACGACCGTCGCCCGGCCTCCCCCCTTCCTAGCCTGCGACTCACCAATTCCCAGATCTCTGTTGAGGTATTTTTTTACTCAAAAATCATTGCAGGATCTTATGTATATGATTTATTGCATCATGTTTACCATTGTGATGAACATCATTGATTTTTTTTAGAGATTAAGTTGTCAATTTTTTAAGATCCATTTCTTGCACCCCAAGTGTTTGATGATATGCCTCATCCATTTTTTTTGAGAGATAGTTGCAAGTTTTTATTATAATTCCGTAATGCTATATGTTATAATCATATAGTTGGAATTAATATCACATTATGCATCCCTCTTCGTTTTTATACATCTATGTGATCATACTTTTTAGTAAAACTATATGTCATATACATATAGTTGGAATCAAAGATCACTCGATTAATCTTATTTTCATTTATTTTATATGATTATATGATTATACTTTCCGTAAAGCTATATGTTAGATACATATAGTTGGAATTAAAATCATATTATGCACTTTTTTAATTATTTTAAACATATTATGTGATTATATTTTTCCGTAATGCTATATGTCACTTACATATAGTTGGAACCATAATCACGTAAGATTACTATATTTTATGCCTAATCCATTCATTAGATCAATATTAATACTTTCTATATTAAAAACACCATATAACATCCTATAAAAATCTCTATGATTTTTTTAAGGAGGTGAATATATATCTCCTCACTTCGATGCATTGTAAAATATTGTCTTCAAAGAGACATACTCTCATGATTATTTTTTTGTGATAAAGAATTTTCACACAAAGAATCGATTTTGTTTATACACAAGTTTCTGTTTTATATCATATGAACTACACAAGTTCATGAATGTACTCATGATCATGTAATTTTTTTTAGATGGTTGACCATCTCAACTTGTATTTGGCATTTTGGTCTCGGACGGATTTGAGTACCATTATTCAGTTTTCTATATTAATTATTTGTGTGATAAAGAATTTCCACACAAGGCTCTACAAATTTAATTGACCAATCAATTTGACCGGAGTTTGACATTATGCACTCAAATGAACTTGAGTATCTTCAACGCTTATTTTAGAATTCAATGCTACTCCGGCACACTTTGTGAAAAGCAAATCACAAAAGCTTATTTAATTTGATAGAAAAAAATTAACCATTTTTACACATACTTCTCTAGACATATACTAATGCACCAGTATATATTAAATAATTATGTAACTAACTAGCTTTTAGCTGGCACTAGTTAATGATGTTTATTGTTATTGTGTCTTTTTTTTTGAAATGCAATTACAATATTTTTTTGGGGATAAAGAAACCTCCCAAGAGTTATTTGGATAAAGAAATTTCCAAATAAAAAAATTGAAAATATAATTTTTAAAGTAAATCCCTTAATATAAGAGGATTAAATGTGATTATCTCGTTAGGATATATATAACTTGAAAATATACTTTTAGTTTTTATCTTCGTAGAATCTCTAAAGAATAAGTGATTCACCGCATGAGAATATAAATTAAGTTTCATGATTGTCTACTATTTTGAGAATAAGAACACTCTCTAATTATTGGGTTTATCCACTTTTTATTTTACTCTTTCATGAGTTTTAAAAATATGAACATTACTAATTCTAATTAGACTTTTATTCAAGTCTTACAGTTTGGTATAAATTATATTCGTTTGAGCTTTTTAATTAATTTAACATCTCATTGTTCCATCTGAAATTATATTTGAGATGTTTATGCACTCGAATTCATTACATGCATATCTTTGAATTTTATTCATAAAAGAACGAATACAAAGGAATATATCCACAAAATGGTAGAATGATATGTACCATAGTCAACTTGGGGTCATAGCACTCTAAGGTATATGGGTGACATTGGTAAATTATTGAAATCTGTGATAAATAGGTGATTTAACACATTGTGGTGATGTACAATAAATTAAGGAATATATTTATCGAAGTAATCCTTAAAATCAGTTATGATTGAAACAATTGTACCCATGTTCTCACATAGAATGAAGTCATGTCATGAGTTTGAATCTGGTGACCAGTCTCTTGTCAAAGTAACAAGAATGACCTTATATACCTTTGTGGGGCTTCCCCGAACCCTCACAATGTGAGGACGCCAATGTCCACCAAGGTACCCTCAATGTTTTTTTTACATGGAAACTCGCTATAAAAATGAGAGAAAATATTAGATTGCATCTAATAAATGCAAAAGAAAATGCATATTTAAGCAGGCTATGAGTCAAAGTGGTCATTGACTCATACAAACTTTGAAATAACTCATTTAGGTTATTAATTATTCGAATAAAGGATGATATGAGATCCAACACAATGTAAATTGTTGGTTTTAGCATTGATATATAGAAAAACAATATCAATCTTCTAAAGTACGAGAAGAAATATTTACCTTTCATTATGCCTTACATATAGTAGAAGGCACGTCAGTTATTTCTTAAAGTTTACTCCTTAGCAAAAATAGAATCGAGACATGTCCACATATGCTAAGGAAATAACAATAAAGATATCTCATTTTTTCAATACAATGTGATATGTGACGACTCATCTACCAAAATGCGGGCCATTTAAGTGATTGTGGTTTGGTAGAAATTTACTCATGATGTCTATTTTCTTGTTGCATAAAAATGTTGCATTTGCAAAACTTATAGCAAAACTTGTTTATTTAAGGCCCACCACCCGACCAATCAAATCTATATGACTTGTTACGGCTAGACAGTTCTCATAAAAAATACTTGATGATTATTGCATATATGTCGAGATCAATGAAAAGATCTCGCATCCCATGTGCAAAATAAGATCTCAATGAAACTCACATTTAAAAGAATATAGATGATGAATATTATGTCTACTATGTGCATGTGTATATATAATTATTTTCATGGGATTATGCAATATTGCAAGCACTCCTGCACATTTGTTTTTAAACCGATACTAGACAACCATGTTTATGTATACCAGTTGGTGACTGGATATTAGCCTGAGATGTTCTACTTATGAATATGTGGTTGTTAAATAGTTGTGCCTATTGCGTCTCCCACAACGCATTATAATCGGTTTTAAAAGAAAAATGATGTTTATGTTGGATATGAATCCCCAACAATAATCCGCTACTAGCCTTAACAAATAATGTGTACACCGCTTTGCAGGATATGACTTTAATGAGACAATTGATTTTCCTATCATTAGGGGGAGATTAGAGAAAGAACTCTCTAATTGAATGACAAAATCATTATGATGGTATATCACTACTTTGTCCCAATGATAAATCTTAGACTTCAAAATGTAACATTGAAGTTAAAGTGGTATCATAAATGATTTAAGTAATCAGATTATACACACTAGCTGCAAACATATTTATAAGTTTGAATTTAAATTAAAAGAAACAATTCTAAAGGAAGAAGCATATCAATCACAAGCAGTGTGGTTGTGGTTGAGGCCGTGGCTCTCTAAAGGAATAGAGGGAAGCCACATGGTTCGATTAATTATCCACCCCAAGTAGTAGAGGGTAGATAAGGCACAAACCAATATACTCGTCATCATATGAATTCCTCTCATGAGATTATCTCTGATTAAACATGTCCATGAATTTATAATGGGGGACGCCCTGAAGTTTAAATAATTTCAGAGAATTAAAATCTCAATGTTAATGAGAGTGTGTATGAGTAGAATGATAGACCTTACACTTATACTGACGATATATTTATACAGTTGCTCAAAGGAGCATAGAGCACGATGATATCGAACCATACTCTATTGCAATATGAAAGCAATGAGAATATTGGCCTAAATGCGTAAAAGTAATCCAGGTATAAATTTAATATTTGACAAAGAGACTGGTATTTGGTATGATAGTGCTAATCAACCAAGTGTAAAGCCTGTAGGACATGAAATATTTCTTTGTTAGAAAGAGTACTGAGATAATGAGGTCCTAATTATTCTAACAACGCCCTAGATTCAAATATGAAAAGTTATACCGCTCTATTTTGACCACAAAAATGTTCAACTACTTAATCTATAAGTAGACTCCAAAGTAATGGAGACGCAGCTAAACATTGTGGACATTAAATGTCCTAATAGAATTTCATTAAATAGATGTATATGAAGTATTTGTTATGTTTTTATTATCTTTAATCAAGTGGTTTTAAATTACATTGTATATTTACATTGAAACGTTCACATTTGGATTAAATTAATCTAGATGAGAGTGACATACCCGTCTAAGTGACCACTTGACTGAAAAGGGATAGAGAAAGATAGATTATGTTTTCCCTCCAAGTACCATTATATGTCAAAGATATAGACATAGTATGTACTCATATTAAAGAAAATGAGAAATCTTAGATACTTGGAAGTCATAATTGAGATAAAGGATCTTGGGAAACTCAGGTTGTTTTGAAAACACCAAGTTGGTTGAATAATAATTCACCAGTTGCATATATCCAAAAGGGTTCTCAGGCAAATTAACATGGATAAATGTAAACTGTTAGCACCCCCATGATCGGTCGAAATATGGATGCTAGAAAATATATCAATTATTGGAAAATTATTGGGAGAAGGAATTTCCTATGAAAGTGCAATATGCGCATGATTGTACTTTGACAAACACATTCGACCAAATATTACATTCTCAATAACGTGTTAGCTAAAAATAGCTCAGGACCAACACAACGTATATCGTCATTGGAATAATATCAAGAATGTACTTTGATATCTATGTCAAACCATTGGTGTAATCTTTAGTCATCCCTTTTATAAATTAATTAAATGATTGATGATAATAATATTTCTAAAGAAATCGGAAATGTCAAAAGTATCACTCTAACACAAAGTAATGTGATTTGAGTTTTACCGATGATGGATATCCCCTTACCTCATTGATACTTTCTTAAATGAGTACATATCTACCATGAAAGAAACCAAGATGTTATATACGAAACACCTTGATAAAACTATATATCAAGTACATATCGAATTCTTATTGATGTGTTGCATTCAGGGGGAGTCCTTACATACTTATTTATCATCAGTTATATTGGTGCGTTGTACTCTTTTTCTTTTCTCCCTTTTGACCAAGGTTTATTTTTTCCCATTGGGTTTTGTTACTTGGTAAAGTTTTTTTAATGAGACAACACAATATGCACCATCCAACATTTTAATTTTGCGAAAGTAAACAATGTTGAAGAAAGAGCATAATTACTATATCGCAGTCAAAAGTAATTGACGTGTAGGTTTTAGTGCACCATACTCCCTTTTCACTTTGACCAATGTTTATTTTTCCCATTGGGTTTTGTTCATTGGCAACGTTATTGCAAGTTAATTTGGGAAAATTCCCTACGCTTGACACACAGGGGGAGAATTAAAGGAATTATATTCCTCTGTTATGTGCCTTCACTAAGGTAATTGATGTGACAAGTATTGAAATGCACATATTTTACTAACACCCTTGATCAATGTAAATATTAAGGGTAGATGTAGACTTGATGGGGAGTACCCCGACTAGATTACATTACACTCTTTTCCTTTAACCAAGTTTTATTTTTTCCCACCGGGTTTTGTTACTTGGTAAGGTTTTTAATGAGGTAACGACACATATAAACTTTAATGATCAAAGCAAAGATCAAATAAAGATAGACTTAATGAAAGAAGCCTATCTTGATTTATACTCCTTTTTCTCCAGTCAAGATTATTTTTTCCCACAAGGTTTTTGTTACTTGACAGAGTTTTGACGAGGGAATAAGACTGATACCAAATTCTATCTACAACTCAGCACAAGGGGGAGTGTTGAAGCAAATTCTGTGTAGTGTGCTATCGTGTATATAGAATATGTATTAGGATCATTCTGTGTAAACTATCTATTATATGGGTCCATTGGCCTATCTATGTAAACCCTAATATCTCCCTATTTATAGGGTCTTTGATAATGAAACTATATACTCAATTCTCTCTGCAACACAATTTGATTAATTTGAGTGTTGCCACATGCCCAAACGGGCTTAAAATGCCAAAGTCCAATTTTGAGGTGTAAAGTAAAAACGCCCTTGATTATCTTGCCAACACCCAAACGGCCAAACAATTTCATTTCAACATTCCTGCCCTCCCAAGCACAACCAAATCAATCAAAAAATGCGTGAGATTCTTCACATCCAAGGCGGCCAGTGCGGCAACCAAATCGGATCCAAGTTCTGGGAAGTGGTCTGCGCCGAGCATGGAATTGACTCCACCGGTCGCTACCAGGGCGATTCCGATCTGCAGCTCGAACGCGTCAATGTGTACTTCAATGAGGCTAGCTGCGGCCGCTTCGTCCCCCGCGCCGTCCTTATGGACCTTGAGCCCGGAACCATGGACTCCGTCCGTTCTGGTCCCTACGGACAAATCTTTCGCCCCGACAACTTTGTATTCGGCCAATCCGGCGCGGGAAATAACTGGGCCAAGGGCCACTATACCGAGGGCGCTGAGCTCATCGACTCCGTCCTGGATGTTGTTCGTAAAGAGGCAGAGAACTCTGATTGCCTCCAAGGTCCGAGTATATGTATTATATATGCATGTAAACGTGTTCATATTTATGGATTTGGGTTTACATGTTTTCTTAACTTTTGAATTTCATGATCTGTTTAGAACAGAACTGATTGAAGCGGAACTGATTATGGATGTTTTTTTGTGTGGTTTATGTTTCCAGGGTTTCAAGTGTGTCATTCATTGGGTGGAGGAACTGGTTCCGGCATGGGGACGCTTTTGATATCGAAGATAAGAGAGGAGTACCCGGACCGGATGATGCTAACATTCTCTGTATTTCCATCGCCCAAGGTGTCTGACACGGTTGTGGAGCCCTACAACGCAACACTCTCTGTGCATCAACTGGTTGAGAACGCTGATGAGTGTATGGTGTTGGATAATGAGGCTCTCTATGATATTTGCTTCCGCACTCTCAAGCTTACCACCCCAAGCTGTAAGTCACGTCCTTTTATGTCGAACGGATTGAACATGATGGTCACTATATGAATTTTACCTTGTAAAGTATAAGTGACCAGTGCCCATCCTACACAAACTTGGGCCTGATTCGAACTTTATAAAAGGCCCATGTACGTAGTCTTTGTTTAAAATACAACATATTAGGAAATAAAAGAGTAGTACCACAAAAAACTCAGTACTTAAATAATTTTTTTACATTATTCATAACGACGATACTGGATTTATTAAAACAACTAATTGAGTACAACTTGTTGAACAATTTTAGTTCCAAAAGTATTAAAGAATTAGGCATAATATAGGTTTTTAATAAATTCCATCTCAATTGATAACATAGCTCATCCATTCAACCTTTTTTAGACATGGTTGATCGTAAAAGTGTTTATAAGTTTCAGTTTTGAAAGTTTTCTTTCTACACTTGCTACTGTCACGGATATAGTCAACAAGATTTTATATACGATGCGTGCATTATGAAAGCATCAATCCACCATTTTCAAATAATTCATCACACCGATCACAGATTTTATTTCCCCTGGTAAAGAATACTTCAAACAATGAAGAACTTTACATTTTCTGTTTTGTATTCTTCTCAATGTTTTTTATATATACATTTTCTCAATTCTCAAATAGAGAAATTTCACCAAGGCTGATACGACACAGAAGAATTCCAGAAGACAATCTTAGTTTATTACTGAGAGTTAATAGAAGGAATACTGAAAATAACGTAAGAAAATATAGAGACTCTTCGAGTGGCCTCACACTCCCAATTTCCCAGTCCCGATCCCAAGTTCTGCCTCCCCATCTAATCCCCACTCACCCTTATTTATTCTATTTCTAATGGGCCAGCCCACTTCTAATAAGTTATAGGGCCTAAACCCTATTATTGAACAAAACTAAAAATGACTTAATAAGGCTCTAATTCTTGGTAGTGTTCAGGTCCCTAGCAAGTTATGGAATTGCTATGACGCAAGCACACTATGTTGAGAAAATTCTCAAGAAATTTAATTATAGTGAATGTTCTCCCGTGAGTACTCCCATGGACCCTAGTGTCAAATTAATGCCAAACAAAGGCAAGGCAATATCACAATTAGAATACTCTCAAGCTATAGGATGCTTGATGTATGCCATGACAAGCACTCGTCCAGATATCGCCTACGCAGTTGGGAGGTTGAGTCGGTATACTAGCAATCCTAGTACTCAACATTGGCAAGCAATTCAGAGAGTATTCAAATACTTAAAAGGAACCATGGATTATGGAATATGTTATCTTGGATATCCCTCGATTCTAGAAGGATATACTGATGCAAGCTGGATAAATCACCTAGAAGATCATTCTTCTACAAGTGGTTGGGTATTCTTGCTTGGGGGAGGTGCCATTTCTTGGGCCTCTAAGAAGCAAACTTGCATTACAAATTCAACAATGGAGTCTGAATTTGTTGCTTTAGCTGCTGCCGGTAAAGAGGCAGAATGGCTAAGGGATTTGGTTTTTGAGATTCCATTATGGACAAAGCCAATTGCACCCATTTCTATTCGTTGTGATAGTGCTGCCACGTTGGCTAAGGCCTATAGCCAAGTGTATAATGGGAAGTCTAGACACTTAGGTGTTAGACACAGTATGATTAGGGACTTAATCATGAAGGGTGTAATTTCTGTTGAGTATGTGAAATCACAACAGAATTTGGCGGATCATTTAACTAAAGGTCTGGCCAGGGACTTAGTGCACAAGTCTGCGATTGGGATGGGTTTAAAGTCCATTTAATTCCATAATGATGAGACACCCAATTCCCCTCTAATATAATATTAGAGGTTGAATTCAATGAGGAAAGCTCATACTTAAGGAATGGAACACATGCATTTTGTCATACTAGGTTAGTGTGTTCGGACCTGTAGTAAAAGGGTTGAATATATATTCTTAATAATTCCTTTGTTAAAATGTAAGCAGGTACATGATTAAAGGAATTACCTATATGATCGTGAAGTGTAGCCGCACTTCGAAAAGTTGGGACTTGACTTTTATACGATTATGAATGGATTGGGACACTCGGCTTAATAATAGTGTCAAAGTTTTGAACTAGTTGTTTATTTGAACTTATGTGTATGTTATCTTCATGTATTCAAATGGGTTGAAGGGTTCAATTCTTAGAACACCCTGATTCTCGAGTATTTGGAATGTGTAATGTACTAATATGAAAATTCAATCGTTTCGATATTTTCATGTATGCATAAGTTTGGTTGTCTCTTATTCTTGTTTATGTAGATTCATGGTTACACTAAAATGGGGGAGGATTGTTGGTGATTTTAGTATCACCAGGTTCATTTTAGTGTAATGGAATTTACAGATTACCAATGGAGTTCAAGTTTAATTTTAGACAAGTTAGGAGGTGCGGAGCGCACACTTGTACGAAATTAAATTTAAACTTGGTTCGATTAAATGGCGGGGGTCAAGGGGGCTGCGCCCCCTTGCGGGGTCCAAGGGGCAGCGCCCCTGGCGGGGTCCAAGGGGCAGCGCCCCTGGCGGGGGTCTCAGTTTTAGAATAGTTCGTGGTCTATATATTGGTGCCTCAGTTTTAGACTGTCTCTAAGAGTGATTATCCCCATAATCTAAATTTCGTGAAACCCAGGCATAGGGTCGAAATATTAGATTCGGAAAGTGATCACACGATACTCTGAGAAATCCGCCAGATTTTCTAAAAACAGTTTCCCAACTCCCCAGTTTTAACACATTCTTGGCCCTACTTAACATCGTGATGATAGAAGATAAGATTCTCTTCATATTCTATGCACATAATGACACAAACACTAGTATTCTCATGTTGTTTCCACTTTTGTTCGTGAAATTTAACATATGGAAATTTGCCTATTTCTTCAGTTTAGCAGGTAATGCATAGATTTTAAATAAAAGCCATGTTAGCAATGATTTATATCTAACATAATATTAAGTTAAATATAAATTATTGATATTGGTTTGCATTAATTATATGAATAGTTGTCTCTCCATCAAATTTCTCAAAAATATGCTCCTTTTTCTATTAATAAATGATAAATCCACTGGTTTAGATCTTCTTGAATTATACGTGGATCCACTGTTTGGAGGGTAGATTTGATAAATTCTTAATATCAATGTATGGCTGTACCCAAAAAATTGTGAACGCTCATCTGTTGAGCTTCATGTCCTCATTATACTCTTAAATTGATCTTGTAGTGATTTTATATGCTGATTCATTTGCTTAACTCTTTATGAGGATCACTTTCTATGGAGTAAAGTTGATAGACTTATCAGATATCTTCTGTTTCTTTGGGCATCTATGAAGTATTAGCCCAGAGTAACTGTTTTACACATTTATTAAGCTTAAATAGAAGTGCATGAGACCTGATCATACATGGATGTTTGCAATTCTATTTCCAGTTGGAGATTTGAATCACTTGATCTCAGCCACCATGAGCGGTGTAACTTGCTGCCTTCGTTTCCCTGGTCAGCTGAACTCAGATCTACGCAAACTAGCAGTGAATCTCATACCATTCCCGCGTCTCCACTTCTTTATGGTTGGTTTTGCGCCCCTAACTTCTCGTGGTTCACAGCAGTATCGTTCCCTCACTGTCCCAGAACTCTCCCAACAGATGTGGGATTCCAAAAACATGATGTGTGCTGCTGATCCCCGTCATGGCAGGTAAAATGTAAAGGAATCAAATATTATTTTCCTGATTCTTGAGTTGAATTTATAAATCTATTTTTCAATTAAAGATTAGAGTAAGAATATTTTTTTCAGATGCACATAGTTTGAGATTACTAATGAGAATAGTGTAACATTCAGCTGTAATATTGTATGAATATTTTAATTTTATATTTATATGGAAAAGCTCACGTAATACTAAAACTGAAAGTAAAACTTCTCATAAAGTAAGCTTAACTTCTATGAAAAAATTCCTAACTTGTAATTAGTTTCCCCTTTTTGTTTCTGATATCACTATGTTTATAATTTTTGTTTTGAAAAGTAAAAACCTCTAAAGTAATAATGTTTGCTGTGTAAAAAACCATAACTTCTAATATAACATGTAAAACATCTGGACGATTTGTCGGTGTTCAGTTTAAGAGCTATCAGCTATTTTTAGCAGAACTGCTCAATGTAGGCATATGTGTATGTATGCATGCACACATGAAGACATGCTCTTTCTTTAAAGATATGAGTGACATACAAACGTGTAAAATCATAAATGAATGAACTAGAGTTAAATAAATTACAAAGTTTTTATATGAACAAAAATGAGTTTAGCTTTATTACAACAACAACATCCAAGCCTTTGTCCCAAAAGATTTTGGGGTCGGCTATGAATCGACATATGAAACCGGAGTTCAAAGGTTTTTAGCTTTATCATGAACATATGAATCAAACTGCATGAAAGAGTTGAGTTGGCTGAATTATCTTAAGTATAGTTAAAATATATTTCCATAATAATTAATTTATTAAAGAAAAGTAAATATAGAAATTAAGGTAAACTGTAAATTGATTGTAACCAATCAGCCAAACGCATCATTTTTTCCTGTTATCAACTAATTCGGCTCGTGCAATCAAATACTGTTATCAACTAATTCAGCTCATACAACCACAAATTCAAACTCATGCATAAATTTGAACATTAATATGTAAGGGGGTCTTTGGTGAATTGAAGACTATGGGAATGGAATGTGTGTGATGGTGGAGGGGAAATTCTTTGATTCCCAATCTGGTTTGGTGGGTTCCCCAAAAGTGGAGAATCAAAGTCATGTTTCACCTTCCATTTCTTCCTCCCAAGCATCAATTGAATTCCATTCACACCATTTTCAAACCCAACCTAGCACACCCAAGTCAACTACTTTGAATGATGATGATATTCAAATTGAATATATTTGAATATTAATTTGTTTTAAAAATGATATCGCGGCTGAATATCACGATAGGGCCAATTCAAACCAAACCTGATTCATTTACAACCTGAATGGGCAGGTATCTGACCGCATCAGCAGTGTTCCGTGGAAAGCTGAGCACCAAAGAGGTTGATGAGCAGATGATGAATGTTCAGAATAAGAACTCTTCATACTTTGTCGAGTGGATCCCAAACAATGTCAAATCCAGCGTATGTGACATTCCACCAACGGGTCTCAAGATGGCCGCAACTTTCATTGGTAACTCCACTTCCATTCAGGAGATGTTCAGGAGGGTGAGTGAGCAGTTCACTGCAATGTTCCGCAGGAAGGCCTTTTTGCATTGGTACACGGGAGAGGGGATGGATGAAATGGAGTTCACCGAAGCTGAGAGCAACATGAATGATTTGGTGGCGGAATACCAGCAGTATCAGGATGCCACTGCGGATGAAGAATATGAAGAAGAAGAAGGTGATGATGAAGGACAATACCTGTAGGAATCTTAAGCATGGGTAATGACTTTGGATTCTAGTAAGACATGTGTTGTGTGTTTATGGATTTGACTCTTGTTGTGGTCTAGTTTTTTTCTAATTAGATTTATTATCGTTGTTCTAGGACTAGCTGGTATGATATTTCTGTTGCGCCAGCAGGACTAAACACAAAAAAAGGAAAAAGAAAAATTGGCGAGTGGTTCTCATCGGAAATCACCTTTCTGCTCCAATGATAGTCTGCTTTTAAAGTCTGCTTTCTTCCGAGTGGGATATACCGGTTTTGTTAGGTTCGGTTTTTGTTAACCTAATGTACCGGAGATTCTACGGTATCTATAGTTACCGTAGAATCTATAGTTACTGTAGAATCTCTGGTGAAGAGGGGCGCCAGTCCATGTCATTGGTCATATGTTCCTCTTCTCACCAGTATGTTATCACTCCAGTACGGTTGGGATCAGCACACCATGGAGTGTCAATCCCTTTATTTTGCTTTACTCCAGTACGCACTTCATTTTCTCTTTGCTTCTTTTTCTTTATTTTTCTTTTCTACAATTCTTTTTTTCTTCTCAATCAAATATTAAAAATGTAATTGAAACTGTACTTTCCTTTATCTTGAACTTCGATTTACAACTCGATCTATTTTTTTATTCTTTATCACTTCATAACAAAAGAATATTAATCTAAATAAAATAAGTATATTACATTACACATTCATACACTATTTTTATTTATGTAATTTTTTTTTTATTAAGCACTTTTTGTATTTTTTTTGTATTATACACTTTTTGTAATATTAATCTAATAAAACAAGGTACACATTCATATACTATTTTTATTTCTGTAATATTTTTTAATATTATGCACTTTTTTGTAATATATTTTTTCATATTCATACACTTTTTCTGATGATATATTTTTTATCTCTTTTATATGTTTTTAGTGTTTTTAAGACATTAAATTTGTTTATTTTGATTTACATTTGGTAAAATATGAGATTATATCTTCATATGTGTGGTTTACATTTCAACATGCTTGGGACAGTTGGGATGCGCCCGGCGGGAGCACTTCACTCCATGGTCATAACAAAGGGATGCCTCATTAAAAACTCCGCTAAGGAAAAAACCTTGTGGGAAAAAATCCTAAGGGAGGAAAAAGAGTACACCCCGCTTTGAGGTGACTTCCGAAGAAGAAGGCAACGCCCCGCTGTAAAGGAGATGAGCTCGAGCTCGAACGTCTGTGATTTATCATTCTAAATTCCTGTTTTTTGCAAGTTAGTTGCTACATCCACGACCTTGATTGAGGGTTGATAAAATTCTAAAAAAGTGAAATTAACGAGCTTAGTGTTTAGTTATACCTGTTTGGTGATGTAGCGGAAGTTGCTGCCGCACTCCATGTTGTCTCTTGGATGACATCTGACTTTTTATTTTTGTCCGAGTCCGTCACTTTTCAGTCCCTCACTCTTGTGTACTTAGAGAGAAATCCTAAGTGTATAAGAGTATGAGTTTGAGAGGGATGAGGTAGTGCTTCTGAAGCTTGGTGGACTTAGGAAATTTTAAAGTTCGCATTTTGCAAATGTTGTAACGTGTAGTAACGGTGACATGTATAATTGGAATTTTGAGAAAATATTCCCTTGCAACATTTGAATTTATAAGTCGTTTTTGTCATTAAGACAAGACTGAAAGGACTTTATGGCGCCATCGTTACGCTTTTGCACGTCTTTTTGGAGAAACTTTTCAGTTTTTTTGGGCGGGTGCTTCCCAGCTAGACACGTGCCTTTCTCCCGTGCCTTTCTCCCGCTTTATTTTAAAGAAGAATATAAAAGGCAAAGCCTTCTTCTCTTTCCGTTGTGCTGCCTTCTTGCTTTTGATTTTCCAGAGTTTTCAAGCGACCGCAGAGTTCTTGACTTCATTTCGGCCAGAGATTTCACACTTCCAACTTCGTCGTTCTTTCTCTTTCTCGGGTTAGACCCCGGGTTCCTTCTATGTGTGTTTTATTCGTCGCTTGTTCTTCGGAAAACCCAAAAATTGGGTTTTTCCATCATATCAGTTTTTTGGACGCTGGGATAACCCTAGTGCCGCAATGGGGGTGGGATTGGTACCCCTAGGTCAGAATCGCACACAGTTGTTGATTCTGGCCTTTAATTTTGTTTCTAGGGTCGGATTTTAGTCTGTTAGCCCCAATTTCTTATTTGTGTACTGTACCGTCATTTGTCTTCAAATTTTAAAAATGGTTTCACAGTCTGGATCTGCTAGTACTGGTGAGAGAGCTATCGACTTAGCCGAGGAGCGGGGTTGGTTTCGGCTGACCACCTGTTATTATCAGAATTTGGAGAGCGGACCGAAGGGGTCGGATAGGAGGCGAGGGCGATTTGTCGCGGTTCGTGGTTTCGTCGAGGAAGTGCTATGAATCGGCGTTCTGGAGGTTTGTCGGATAAGGCGTAACGCAACATCGTAAGGCCTGTGACCAGGGATGCAGCGCTTTGGCGGCCAGGGCTCGACTTCTGCTGTTGTTTCTGGTCGAAGGTTGAGTGTTGACAAAGAAAAGGTGGATAAGCTGTGGCGGAATATGGTTTCAATTCAGCAGTAAGGGACGTTAAAGGAGGATATCGTCAATCAATACAAAAGCTTGACTATTAAGGCGGATGAGCGGCGGACGCGTCCCCCTCTCGAGCCGCCACCATGGAGTGCAATCAAGTCTAGTGTTTGGAAGAAGATGGATGAACTCTATTTTAATTCCGTTTTATTCTATTTGTGTTTTTCCTTCAAATTGCATGTTATTTTGGACGTGATCTTATTTCCTAGCAGATTGATTCTAGATTTTAAGTCAGGTGATGAGAAGTCTGGTTTGTTAGTCATTGGCTTAGTTAAGCCCATTACATGATCAACAAATATTATTGCTTCTACTGAGGTGATATATTCTAAGTCTGGTTTGAGGGCGGACGACAGACAAAATGCTTTTTATCGCTTTGTTTACTTCTTTTTATTTGATTGTATTATTAGCCATATGACGAACGTTATTGTGATTTAATGGATTTGTTGGTTTTGATGATAAAAAAGTTTTACTATTAAGTTTTTTTTTATCATTACATCTAAACCATTGTGTAATTATTTCACTCCCATGCAACACACGGGTGAAGTAACTAGTATTACTAAATATGGTATGAGACAATAATAGAAGTACATCAAAAAATGAAAAAACAATACAATTATAGGGGATAATATATTTCCTTTCAAAAAAATTAATCCTAAACTCCAATATAAGAACATTCAAGATAAGCCCCATCAAAACCGGGACCTTGGTTAAAAAATCAATCGTTCACCGCAATTTATATCCTGGGATCGGCGCACCATGAGGATGGTGTGCCCGATCCCAAAACGTCGTCGTTCGATTTATTAAAAAATTAGATTGCATCTTGGGATTAACCGATCGAAGATTTCCGCAGCTCAACATTAACGTTTTTCTCCTTACTCTGTCATCTCTTCGATACGTTTTCTAGGCTTCTTCAATGGATTTTTCTGTCAATGATTCTGTTCTTGTTGATTCTACAATTGGATTGCGAGATACTTTTGCTTCTGATACGCGCGATAACATCATTCATTCAATTGGTGACTGTTGGAGATATTTTAATTGTGAATCAAGTTTGTCCTTTTACAGGAGAAGTTGGCTAACTTACGGGTTACAAGGAAGCCCACGGGCTGATACACATTTGTGGCCCGTATTACACGTTTAATTAATAACTACACAAATACAAAGATATTTAATTATATTGGACACCATAAAATATTCCTAACAATTGACCTATCGCCCGAGGTCAAAACCCCTTCTTCTCACACATCGAGTCTAGGTGTCACATTCCCAACATTTTCTTCATTTTCTAGGACACCTACACTATTCACTGCACATACAGGTGCACACACCCTGAACGCAACAACCAGAGCGCAAGCTATGACGGTTGGAAGCCCTGCTACGCCCACAATGATTCCATCATTGCACGCAGGCCACACATCAGCAATCTTCACTGATGTTGTGTCAACAGTTACAACCCCCGTAACTGGTCACCCCACCTTTGAAGACGTAAACGTTCTACTAAATCGCTTCCTAGATTCCACCATTAAACCATGGGTGCAAGATGCAATGACCGCTCTAGCACAGGAATTTAGGACCACCCAAGCGGTTCGGTCTGAACAAACACCACCCAACCTTCACCTCAACCTTTCATTTCCCATACACAACCCGTATCCTCCACCCCTCTATCTCACCAATCCATCAACCAAATTCCCATTCCTTCTCTTTCTAGGGGAACCCAGGATACAGAACCAGTATTCTCCCCACACCCGACCACACCCTCCATCGATCTCTCCTCACTATCCTTCGACACTCTTGCATCGGCTTTGCTGAACAACCTCCTTAACACCCCTGAAGACAAACTTACCCTTCATCAGCAAGCCATACTCGAAGCCCTCCTTTCTTCACCGGAAACCAAGAGCAAGTGCAAGGAGAGTCCTCGTGGTCGCAAACGTTCCCATGAGGACCCCGATGATTCGGATCCTCATGAGGGGGAGAACAAGCGACCTCGATCACTCGAGCAAACTGCTTTACCAAGCCAAAATCCACAGCCAATCCAACCCGAAACCTCTACAAACCAACAACCACCACCCACAGCCAAAATATCTAGCATGGTCGAGCTAGACGTAACGTCCCGAGGCGTATCTCCCAGAGATACCAACCGAGGAGGGGATGGAAGTCCTGATGATGTTACCACTGGTACATCTTTTGCATCAGGCCATCAGTTGGAACCTAGTTCTAAGCTGATGTCAACGGGCAATCCAAGTGAACCCGGTTGTGCTACCCAGGAACAATCACCGCCTCAAAAGCAGCAAAGAGTTCCATACATTTCCCCAGGCAAAGACATCCACGATGCACTGGAGGAGGCGGTGATATATGATAAATGGCCAAGACAATGGACAGAATGGGATGATCTCCATAATGAGGTTGAACAAGAGGACATGCAGAGAAATTGGTGGCTACGAGAGCTAATCAACAAATGTTCTGAAGATATCATTAGGCTCGAGGACGATGAACGCAAGGAAGGGGAGAACTACAAGGAATCCCAGAAAACTCTTGAATCCGTCGTAAGACAATCAGCGGGAAGACTTCCCAAGACAGAGAAACCCTGGGATAACGTTCGAATCAAAGCCCCCTTCCAAGAGGAAATCAGAGAGCATATCTGGCGTAGACCAGACAAAGTCAAACCGCTGAATGAACTGAAGCTAAGAGGCCTTACTCATCTAAAAGGAAAGCAGGCTGGAGGTCATCTGCATATGATATTACAAAGGTCAACCGGTACTCAGAGAGAACTGATGGAACAAGATCTGAAGTCAAATATTCTCCCGATTCATCAAATTCTACAAGTGAAGGCTGAAGATTATCACGGAGTAACATTCTATACTTACAGACTTCAACGCACTGACGGGAGTGAATTTACTTGCCAAGAGAATGACTTCATCATACTTAAACCCGACAACATCTATCAAATGTTCATGGCCTATAGATTCCAGTCAGGCAGAGCATAATATACAGCGAAGGTCTTGCAGCAATCAAGAGATTTATGCTTAGACAGATCAGAGTACACTCTTCACATGACCTACAGATGGCTATTGAGTGCAACCTGAAAAAGACAAATCTGACAAAGCCAAGACTGTATGGTCCAGAACTCGAAGACTTCCCAGCTTACCACATCTTCTTCACACCGCCAGCAGTCACTTATCTGAACCACAAGAACGAAAAACGTCTGATGGTAGTCAATGAAATTGAGAAATACTGTGACGGAACGCTGAAGATAATCAAAGAACAGCTTCTAAAGATGAAGGCAGAGCTAGAGGAAAATCTTCAAGAGGCATCGTCTTATGTTCAAAAGGAACACTCTACAGTAGAGACAATTTTAAAGGCCATTGACGATCGCCTAGAAAATAGAAATATGCTGAGGCAATATGAACATGCACTAAATATGAGGAAGCACTACTTCAAGTCGCAGAAGCAATAACAACGTGGCACTTGATCACAAAGGGGGAGATTGTTGGAGATATTTTAATTGTGAATCAAGTTTGTCATAGATTAGCTTTATTATTAATCCTTGTATTTAATTAGTGCATGAATTAGATAGCACTTGGGCCAAGTGTTAGGCCCATATAACCAGGCTAAAAGCCTTGTACGCCTAACCTAAACCTCGCCTATAAAAAAGGAGCCGAGGGTTTAGGATTAGGTTAACGTCGTACTTATTCTTCATAGCCTTACGCGCATATCTTTGTGTTGTACGAGTTCACGGTCTATCAAAGAGGGTTTTACTTTGATTCAATCTGTGTTCATCCTTACGTTTAATCTTCGTTGTTAGATCGTTATTCATTGCTGTTACAGAAACATGGACTATCAGTGACAATGATTTCGAAGTTGATCAAATGATTGGTGTTGAATTGATGGGTAAGTATTAATGTTGAATTGAAGTAGTTGTGTGAATTTCGTTTATTTGTGCTTGCAGTATTGTCTAATATCTTTTGTTCTATGTTTTATACGATTGCTTGAGAATTTGGATTGTATGAGTATTCATATTTGCTGATTTTACATTCAGGAGAAGAAGATACTGTTTCAAAAACTTCTAAATTGTTATATCTTCTTAGTAGAGGTACTTATTCCGTCATGTAACTTCAATTGTATTTAACTCGTGTCTCAATTTTATGTAACTTGTGTTACATGATATGTAACTTGTGTTACATGATATGTAACTTCTGTTCAATTTAATGTAACGTAGTTCCAATGTATGTAGTTGTTGTTTGTTTTTCATATATATGCTTTGTAAATTGCCAGGTTCATTGGAAACTGATCATCAATCAACTGAGAGTAAATCACTTATTGGGCTTAGTGTCAAGTGTGAACAGGATGCTTATAATCTTTACAATGATCATGCTTTTGAAAACGGATTTGGTATTCGTAGATACAAACAGAGGTTTAGGAGTGGCAATGTAAGTTTGATTATGAAGTCTTACTGTTGTTGGAAAGAAGGGAAGAAAGAACAAAAGGGTACTGAAAACAAAATGTATACGAAGTTAGATTATCGCTCTGGTTGTAAAACGAAGTTACAGTTTTCTATTAGTATTGATGGTGAATGGACTGTTTCAAAGCATATTATTGATCACAACCATGCTTTTTGTCCAACTGGTCAAAGACACCTGCTGAAATCACATAGAGGCATTGATCGTGAGTATCTTGAGTTTATTATGTTGATGAAGGAGAGTGGGACAAAGGTTTCAGATGTTCACATGATGCTTCAAAAACAGGCTGGTGGTGTTAGTGCTCTTGGATTCACGAAACGTGATGCTTATAACGTTCTAGAATCTGAAAGAAGTAAAACGTTTGATGGTACTGATTCGAACACTTTGATTGGTATATTGAAGAAAAGGGCTGAAGTGGAATCTGATTTTTTCTTTGATTTTGAGCTGGATGACAGTGTACTGAGTTGTTTTCTCTGGAGAGACGGTCAAATGAGATCCGATTATGAGAGTGTTGGGTTAATGGCCTTCCAGGACCGGCCCATCAACCCCTGAAGCCCAAGGGCCAAGGGACGTACGTGGCCCACCAAAGCCAGGCCTCAAGGTCCAAGGGCCAGGGGACGTACGTAGCCCAGCATGGTCAGGCCCCGGGGTCTAAGAGCCAGGGGACGCACGTAGCCCAGCATAGCCAGGCCTCAGGGTCCAAGAGCCAGGGGACGCACGTAGCCCAGCATAGCAAGGCCTCGAGGCCCAAGGGCCCGGGGAGGGACGTCTGGTGGGCTATACTTAAAGGCCCAGGTTGCCATCTAAGAATTGAGTTCAGTTTAGGGGACAGACGTCCCCCGCATTATGGCGGGAAACCAAGATCTTGGCGGGAAGCGCATTTAATGCTGAAGATTTGGTGGTTGGAATCATGTCGCCCACAGCCGGCCACGTCAGCCCCCAACCACCAGGGTGTACTATAAATAGCCGCATTTATTTCATTGTAAGGGGTTCGCACATCGTTACTCTAGAGTTGTAATAGCGTCAGCAGTACGTAGCTTATTTTCAGTACGTTCGGCCCTTCGGCTTGTAATCACTATATTAAAGGAGACAGTCATTTAATCCATCCTCGTTGTTTTAGTAAGTTCATTTGCTTCCCACCCATTCAAAACCCTAGGTACGTGTTGGGCTTGCGGGTTGAGGGGAATAAACTTCAACACTGGCGCCGTCTGTGGGAAACTGATCAAAAAGCTCTTTTTCCAAGTTCTCCATTTAAAACTTCTAAGACAACAAAAAGGCAAACAAAATGAATACTAATAACGCGGGCAATTCTCAAGATCTATCATCACGACTGGCTCACAGCAGGAGGAGCCGTAACCAGGCGGCAGGGGCCCAATCCACCAGCCTGTGGAGCCGAGGGGAGCTCGGGATGCTCACCGAACTGATCCCACAAGAACTCCGCAGGGACCCCCATGCACTGCGAGATATCGCGGATACTATCCGCCGACTGGCGGATCAGCGGGAGGAAGAACACATGTACACCGCCAATACTGAGCGCACCCCGCTCTCATCCGTCCGTCCCATGCAGTCTTTCACCGAACACACGGGCGAGAATAGCAATCCCCGACGTTCGGTCCATTCCAGAATAACCCAGAACACCCACCCTCCAGGTAGGGGGGCGTCACAGGGGCCAGGCCCTTCAGAGGAACACAACGCCACACGTATCAGGACCCCACGCCGGCCATGCCCCACGGAGGAGGAACGGCTAGGGAACATACCCCCGTACTGAGCGGCATGACGGCGGGGACCCGAATGCACCTTAGCCAAAACGATCAGGGCGTTGTACCGAGAGGAGACGCCTTGGCAGTAGTAACCCCCGCGCCTGTTGGGACTGATCCACGAGATGCCATGCTCCTGGATATGCAGAGGCAGATAAATGAGCTGAATCGCCGGACGGAGAATGCTCAGGCCCAGCCCAGGATTGCTCTTTCACCCCCTCTTCACCGACAGGGTTATGGCGGTAGACATTGCGCGGGACGTTCGGCCCCCTGGAACATTAACTTATGACGGAGCCGGGGACCCCAAAGCCCATCTGCTGTCTTATCAAGGGACGCTCTCCATGTTGGGAGCCTCGGATGAGGCTGTGTGCAGGCTTTTCTTCAGCACACTTAAAGGGCCGACACAGGAGTGGTTTGGGCAGCTCAGGCCCAGATCTATCGATAACTTTGAACAACTCTCCCGGCAGTTCATGGCTCAGTTCGCCTCCAGCTCCACGCCAAAAAAGCACTTCAGCTGGCTGACGAACGTCCACCAGAATAAGGGGGAATCCATATCTTCCTTCATGATCAGGTGGAGGGATGAGACATTGAAAGTGGTAGATGTGACACCCCCAAATTTTCCACCCAAAATAATACTTTGAAATAGAGATGAACTTTTATTTAATGATTAAAACTTCAAAAGTTGCAGCGGAAATTAATAAAAACTAAGTAAAAGGGGCATGTCACCGCCACATCCAATCCGTGAATGATTGGATGCTAAGGCTATCTACCAAAACACGAGTTTAACAAAAATCAAGATGTTCGAATCATAAGTAAATATTAAAGTTTATTTCTAGTGATCTACATAGTTGTCTTTTAATTCGCGCTCTCAAACATTGCAGCATCAAAATCAACATGATCACCTCCTGTTAAATACGAGCACAAGAAAAATAAAAGAACCATTAGCAATAATGCTAAGTAAGTTCCACCTAACCTTTTAAAATAATAATAAATAATATATATAAAATTCGTACAACCTCATAAAATATTTTTCAACACTTTATAAACCATAAATCATAAGTAAACGATATCTATATAAAATCCCAATCACATAATTACTCGTAAACCATAATAATTCCAAAATACATGAAACACCAAAATTCTCCTCTTTTGAATTTCTCCCAAAATCACTTTGTATCTAACTTCCTAGTAATTTAGAAGGGCGGTGCTCAACACTTTGGTTGAGCCCGGTGGTCCGTTGTTATGTACGGCCACCCCGGAACTATCGCCGGTACCACAACTGCTCCTTGGAAACGGAAACAACTACTTTAAGTGTGCACACCCCTAGAGGTATTCCAAGCCCTCCGGGTTAGTAAGTCGATCCGGGTAGCCGGAATGTTTTCTACCAACTACCCCACCTCAAAACCTGAATGATTAGGAGCTACTACTACCACTACTACTCAAAAGCCGGGATGTTTTCTACCGACCGACAATTCACCTCAAACCAACACAAACCAAAAATTGAGTAGTAGTAGACCTAACCATCATCCACATTTTAAGGGACGTGGAAAACCAACACCACAGATTTCTCTCGTGATGCTCATCCTTTATGAAAATATTTATTTCTCTTTCAAAAATTTCCTTTTTCATTAAACTCTCACAAAGATAACAAATTACGTACTATTACAAAATCTTCCAAAATAACTCATATCAACAAACTAATATCTCAAATACAATCCTTTTATATAATAATATTCAAATTCAGCACACATAAATTCAATTCTCAAATAAGCACACAAAAATATTTAAAAGAAATCACGAAGAAAAAGAACTAATTTCGGTTGACGTGAAACTTACCTTAAATCCCGATGCTCCTAATTCTCTTCTTCAGTTCCGGTCTCTAAATATTCACCTTTTTAATTAAGATGATATAATTAGTCACTTATTCTCTTTGTAATTATTTTACCCGATTTTCTCCTTTTATTTTATTATTCGAATTTATTAACTTAATTTATTAGTTATTCGAATTTATTTGATTAATCACTTTTTATTAATCAAATTACCTTATTAATTCAGCCATTAATTACAATATTTGAATTCTAATATTAAATACAATATCCGAATATAATTAACTACAACATCCTATTTTTTATTCAATAACCACCATTAATTTACTCTACTCAAAAAATATTATTTAATTACTTTATTTATATTAACCCATTAATTTATGAGTTCAAATATTTTAAATATTTACATGAGGTCCGAATCTCTAATAATCAATCATAAAAATTAATAATTGAATTAGTCCACTAATTACATAATTAAGTTATTTATTAAGTCTACATGTAGTCAATTATTTATGCTAGCTAATCTAACCTTATTTTATTTTCCTTATTTTATTCCAACATCATTTTTTTTGTCCAGAATATTATTTTTCAATCTCAGTGATTTATTTATTTCACCATTAATATTAATATTTCCTTATTTAATTACTTAACTAGTTTTATATGGCCCAATTAAATTAAATAGACTAAGAATCGACTTTATAAATTAATAACCGTCTATAACTATATTTTGGGTCTATATTTGACCTAGGTTGTCCAGATATCTATTTTATAATTATTTTCCATAATTATTCCTTTAATTTCATATATGTATTAACCGGTTCAATTACAATTAAATATACTAAATCTTAATATTTATTAATTATAAATGGTCCATACGGTCCTAGTTAGTCATATATTTATCCTAGTTTACTCCAATATTTATTTCATAATTATTTTCGTTATTTAGTTAATTATTTACTAAATGTGTATAAATTGGCCCAATTACGATTAAATCAATTAAAAATAGCTAAAAATATTATTTTTCAATTCTGGTTGGTCCGAATATGTATATTTATACTAGGTATTTAATTTATATTTTTCCAGATTTTATTTATTTCATTTACTATTTTATTTTTAATGTTTATTGCAACTGGGCCGAACTGGCCGAAATTTAATATTTTTTTGGCCCAACAAGAAAAGGCCCAAAAGAGACCCCAGCAATTGCTGGGTCGTCTTCTTCCCCAGGTCGCCGGAAAAACGGGAAAAACAAGGGGGAAGGGGTTTACCTCGTCAGACAAGCGAAAAGGCAGTGCTATTGGCTCCGTTTGGGACGGCGACGGTCAGCAACAGACTGGCGGCGGCGGCAGCTCCTCCCTCTTCTCCGTTTTCCGTCGAAAAGTTTTTCCCCGGCGAAACTCCGGCGAGCTATTTCTCCCTACTCCGACGTCCGTTTTCCACGATTTGTGTTTCTTTGGATTCGTCTAACTAAGGGGAAGATTTTTAGCATATTTTCACGTCTCGGTTTTTGCCTAATCTAAGACTCGAAAATTGTATATAAATATGTATATATATGTAAGTATAGCTCAAGCTCAACTCCGGGTGCGCTAAATCGTTGATCTGGGTAGCTATTTATAGGCCGTAGGTCGAAGGTCCAGGTTGAGTTAGAGTTTGTGTTGAATTCGTTCAGCTTTGTCCGCCTTTCCGTTCTTATCTCCAACTTGGTATGGGGTCTATTTACGTACGATGCTTGTTGGCCAAACTAATTTCTGTACATTGCTTCTTTTGTAGTGTTCATACAAGGTACTCTCCTTACAAGAGTATCTTATCATCCTATGTAAGTAAGTTGTAATATATATTACTACGTACGACGTATACATAGGTATAGTATATATATAACTATATAAGTAGTATATGGAGTAATTTATAACAGTACGTACGTAGGTATAGTTTACATATGAGTATATATGAAGATTGTATTTTTGTACTTTTATACAAAAATTAAAATATAACTTTTACTTCTTATGTCATATGTACAATTTGTATAAAATATCACTTCTTGTATCGGACCATTTTTATCTGATTAAAACCTCGTAAACTTGAAAATTTTATCTCGTTGAATGTCACAACTATTAAATTTTTGTTTGACTTACTTAATAATTAAAATGTCACTTTCGTAACATTTTATCTGACTAATAAAAATTATTTTTATTTTTATTTAAATTTTTATAGTGTCACAGTAGATCTCCCAGAGAGCATCGACATCACCCTCTTCACCAATGCACTGGCGACCGGGGACCTCTATCTGGATTTAAAGAGGAACCCCGGGAACAACTACGCCGATGTGCTGCCCCGTGCGCACAAATTCGCGGCAATAGAGGAGGAGGTCTCACAGCGGGACGGAGCATCAAACCCCGCTGCGCGCAAGGCATCAGACCGACTAGGTCCCGGACCGGTGGAATCGCCACCCCTGAAAAAGAAGAAGACGGTCGGCGGGTATGTCTCGTGGGGCGCACAGGAATGCACGGGGGATGGCCCCCATATGAGCCTAGGGCCGGCACCCCTGGCCTACCCAATCAGCCAGATCTTTGGGGCCATCAAGGACCAGGGGCTGCTCAAGGAGCCGGTACCTACCAAAGGGTTCACGATGGGCCAGGACGCGGGAGCGTATTGTGAATACCACCGCAAACAGGGACACCGTACGAACGACTGTAAAAGTCTGAAGTACGCCATCCAGAAGCTCATTGATAGAGGATATCTGGGTGAATTCACCACGGGGGGAGCATACCAGGGGCCTTCACAGCAGCACAGGAGGCCCTACAGCTGGCGCCGGGATGATCGGCGAGAGGCCGGAGTCAAGGAGGATGATTTCCGCCATGGCGACAAAAGGCCAGAAGCATCACTCGGGCCGGTCGGCTCTAAGAAGAAGATGGAAATCAAAATGATTTTCGGAGGAGCAGAAACAGGGGATACCCCGGCAGAGAGGAAGAAGTTTGAGAGAGCCCTCCGGATAAATTCTATCTCTGCACCCCTCGCCAAAAAACACAAGGTTGAACCCATCATATTTGGGGCAGCGGATCTGCCACAAACTCCAGGGCCGCACAGAGATGAGCTGGTAGTAAGCATGGATATCCGGGAATGGATAATCCGACGAGTGCTGGTTGATACAGGGAGCAGCGTCAATGTCCTCTACTGGGACGTGTTCGAAAAAATGCACCTGGGAAGGGCCGATCTGAGCCCCCTTCGGACACCCCTGACCGGCTTCACCGGTCACAGCATTGATGCGGAAGGGACCATCATCCTATCGGTTGAAATCGGGGACGGTGAACACCGGGTAACGATTCCCATGACGTTCGTGGTGGTGCGGCTCAAATGCGCCCACAACGCCATTCTCGGACGACCTGGATTAGAAGATCTGGAGGCTATCTGCTCCGTACGGCATTCTTGCATAAAATTTCCCACGGAGACTGGGGTGGGCGTGGCCCGTACGGACCCAGATACAACAAGGGCTTGTTACAAGGAGGCGGTGAAGAGGATGACAGAGAAAGACATGAGGGTTAACAGCATTGCGGAAACGGCTCGGCAGGAGGAGGCCATATTCCGACCAGAGCCGGCTACCTTGCTGGAGGAAGTAGAACTGGACGATCCTTCCGATCGGAAGGTATCCATTGGAACCGGCTTGGAGCCGAAAATCCGGGAGGGGGTGATCATGACCCTCCAAAGGTTCAAAATTCTATTTTCCAGGGGACCGGAGGATATGCCAGGGATTGATCCCAGCATCATTTGTCACAAATTGGCCGTTCGGCCGGATGCCAGACCTGTGCAACAGAAGAAGAGGTATATGGCAGTAGAGAGAAGGGACTTCATCAAAGTGGAAGTAACCACCCTGCTAGACATATGCCACATACGGCCTGTCATGCATGTGGAATGGCTGTCCAACGTCGTCTTGGCTCCGAAGGGAACTACCTGGCGGATGTGTGTTGATTACTCCGACCTCAACAAGGCTTGCCCGATGGACCCATATCCCGTTCCGAGGATTGACCTCCTGGTGGATGAAATCGCAGGGTGCGAGCTGCTAAGCTTTATGGATGCCTTCAGGGGATATCATCAGGTATTCATGCACCCGGATGATGCCGATAAAACTGCATTCGTCACCTTAGACGGGGTATACTGCTATGTGGTCATGCCGTTCGGATTAAGGAACGTGATGGCCACCTTCCAGAGAATGATTGGGATATTGTTCAAGGACGTCCTTGAGAAGATCATGGAGGCGTACGTCGACGATATCCTGATCAAAACCAGGAAACAGGAGGATCATGTACAAGACATGGAGCGAGTTTTCACCATTATGGAGGGAGCGAACATGAGGCTGAACCCGAAGAAGTGCGCTTTTGCAGTCAGAGGAGGGAAATTTCTTGGTTACATGATGAGTGAGCGGGGAATCGAGCCTAATCCCGAGAAGGTTAAAGCCATCATGGATATGGAGGCTCCCAAAAATTTTAAAGATGTACAGAGACTCACGGGGCGCCTGGCGGCACTGAACCGGTTTATGTCAAAACTGGCCGACCGGGCGATCCCTTTCTTCCAGATCATGAAGAAGGCCAACCCATTTGAATGGACGCCGGAATGTCAGACATCTTTTGAGGAATTCAAGACATACCTCTCCTCACCACTTGTCCTAACTAAAGCAGACCCCTGGGAGCCACTATACATGTACTTGGCAGTGGCTGACTTAGCAGTAAGCTCCGTCTTGCTAAAGGAGGTTGAGGGCGTTCAGCGGCCCATATACTTTGTCAGCAAGGCGCTGAACGGCCCGGAGACACGGTACACACTGATGGAGAAGACGGTCCTGGCATTGATCGCGGCAATAAAGCGTTTGGCGCCATACTTCCAGGCACATCCGGTGACGGTGTTCACCACCCAGCCGTTGGCCACAATCCTCAGGAACCCAATGGCGAGTGGACGAATTACGAAGTGGTCCTTGATGATCGGGCAGTACAACGTAGAATTCAAACCCAGACCGACGATCAAGGGACAGACATTGGCATATTTCATTGCCGAATGTACATCACGAACAGAGGAAGGAGAATATGGTAGCAATGACTTGGACAGCTGGTGGGAAATGTATACCGATGGGGCAGCAAGTGCTAAAGGCTGCGGGGGGGGGGGGGGGGTGCGGTCATCACTTCCCCCGAAGGGTTCAAAGACTATTACTCCATGGAGTTCAAATTCAAAGTCACCAACAACGAGGCTGAGTATGAGGCCCTGATCGCAGGATTGAGGTATGCAAGGGCCCTCGGGGCAGCTCGTCTGAAGGTGCGAATGGATAGCCAGTTGGTGGTTACACAGATGAACGGCACGGCTGAGACTCGGGAAGAACGGATGAAGGCCTACAAAGAATTGGCAGAGGAGCAGACTGCACAGTTCGAACAGGTGATCATAGACCTAGTACCTCGGGTAGAGAATGCCGAAGCTGATATCCTATCCAAGCTAGGCAATCCCCTGCCCGGGGAACAGGCGGCGGCTGTCCCACAACACATCCGGAATTTTGCAAGACAGGAGACACTGCTCCGACCGGCAACAGAAATGATCCATATAAATGCTGTGTCTTATGCAGATCACAATTGGGTAAAAGAGGTGACAGATTATCTCAAAGATGGGACCCTTCCCCTCGAGAAAGATGGACGCACCTCCGGAAGGCCCCCATGGGTGAAGAGACGGGCGGCAAGCTTTGAGATCATTAGGGGTGAATTATACAAAAAGACGTTCGGCGGGCCATATCTCAGATGCCTAGCGCCGGACTTGGCAGCATCAGTCATGGAGGAAATCCACGAGGGCATCTGTTCCAGCCACCAAGGGCCCCGCACACTGGCAAGGAAGATCATCCTACAGGGGTACTACTGGCCAATCATCCAACGGGACTGCTTCAATCACACCCAGAGATGCGCGGTGTGCCAGCAGTACGCACCAATGCCAGGGAGACCGGCGAGTTTCGACACACCAATGACCGTCGCCCTGCCATTTGCGAGATGGGGGATAGATCTGCTGGGACCTCTTCCCAGGACGACCGGCGGGAAGAAATTCATAATAGTGGCCATCGACTATTTTACGAAGTGGGTGGAGGCCGAACCCTTGAAGAACATCACTGAGTTCCAATGCCAACGGTTCGTATGGCAGAACGTGTTGTGTCGGTTCGGCATCCCGGAACAGATCATAACAGACAAGGGCCGGCAGTTCGTCGGCAAGGGATTTGAGGCATATCTGGCCAAGTGGGGTATCCGGCATTCAAAGGCTTCAGTCGCATACCCGCAGGCAAACGGCCAGGTGGAAAATATGAACCGAACCATCATGGATGGCATAAAGAAGAAACTAGAGGACTACTCCTCAACCTGGCCGAAGCAGCTGAATTATGTCCTGTGGACATACAGGACAACCCAAAGAACGGCGACCGGGGAAACACCGTTCACACTGGCATACGGATTTCAGGCTAAGGTCCCCACCGAAGTACTGGTTCCCACGCACCGGACTCTGCACTTCGATCCAGGACAGAACGAGGAGAACCTAAGGGCCGAGTTGCACTTCATCGAGGAAAGGAGGGACCTAGCCGCACAGCGCATGGAGGAGTATCATCGGGCAACCGAGAGGTACTTCTACAAAGCAGTAAAAGTCAGAGAGATCAGGGTCGGAGACTTGGTGTTACGGAAGCGGGAGAAGAGCAAGCTGCTGGAAGGAGGCAAGATGACCAGGAATTGGGAAGGACCGTACAGGGTATACGAGAAGACATTGGCGGCGCGGACGTTCCTCTTACAAACTATGGAGGGACGTTCCGCTGGCATATGGAACGTGGAGCACCTGAAGAAATTTTACCAATAGCCCCCCTAACAAAAAGAGAGAGAAACAGGGGAAGGATTCACTAGAAGCATTCCGTTCATACAAATGTAATCAGCAGGAATTAATAAGACAAGAGGCTTGGAGATTAGCCCAAAAAGTCCCGTGGTTTTTCCCTTTCCGGGTTTCCACGATAAAATCATGGTGTACAGCGTCATCACAAAAACACTACGAGCCTCCCAGGGGAAACCAACATCCCCCACCGGGCGGGACTAATAATCCAAAAGACCTCTCCAAAAAAAGGGGAGAGAGGCATCGGGGAATCCCCAAAAGGGATAAACCCGTTCCGCATCACAATCGCGGCCGAGCCCAGCTCAGGATCCTAAGGACCGAGCCAAATGGGCAGGTAAGACGAACGGATGACGGGACAAAGACCGGGGAATCCCCAAAGGAGATAAACCCACTCCGCGTCACAACCGCGGCCGAGCCCAGCTCAGGATCCTAAGGACCGGGCCAAATGGGCAGGTAAGACGAACGGACGACGGGGCAAAGCAAAAGACCTCTCCAAAAAAAAGGAGAGAAGCATTGGGGAATCCCCAAAGGGGATAAACCCGTCCCGCATCACAATCGCGGCCGAGCCCAGCTCAGGATCCTAAGAACCGGGCCGAATGGGCAGGTAAGACGAACGGATGACGGGACAAAGACCGGGGAATCCCCAAAGGGGATAAACCCGCTCCGCGTCACAATCGCGGCCGAGCTCAGCTCAGGATCCTAAGGACCGGGCCAAATGGGCAGGTAAGACGAACGGACGACGGGGCAAAGCAAAAGACCTCTCCAAAAAAATGGAGAGAGGCATCGGGGAATCCCCAAAGGGGATAAACCCGTCCCGCATCACAATCGCGGCCGAGCCGAGCTCAGGATCCTAAGGACCGGGCCAAATGGGCATTTAAGACGAACGGATGACGGGACAAAGACCGGGGAATCCCCAAAGAGGATAAACCCGCTCCGCGTCACAGTTGTGGCCGAGCCCAGCTCAGGATCCTAAGGACCGGGCCAAATGGGCAGGTAAGTCGAACGGACGACGGGGCAAAGCAAAAGACCTCTCCAAAAAAAAAGAAAAAAGGAGAGAGGCATTGGGGAATCCCAAAAAAGGGAAAGGATAAAATAAAAGACCAACGGACGACAAGTGGTAAAGATGATCGCGGCAAATAAGATACACTTTATACATCGGCTCTATCGGCCGGGAAGTACAACAAACACGAGTTCGGAGTGAAATCAAGAGTACAAAATAATCGGAACCATCGCGCCCCCGGGAGCTATCCTTGAATATAGATGAGACTGCAAGAGCTTTCTATGAACCCAGAGGCGTGAGGGCCGAAGTAAGCCATCTTAAAAACATTAGCCGCCTCGGGAAGGACGGCCGGCAAGTCAGGAAGTACAGCCGGAATGCAAAATTTGACAAACTCACCCAGCCAGGGTGGGGCCGTCCGTGACCTGGCACTAGCCCTTCAAAGCCTCCCCGTAGGCTTCAACAAACGAAGCATTGAAACCAGCGGCCTCAGGATCAAACGGCGTGGGAAGATAACGCTGGAGGGCCGGGAGGTTTCTGGCCAAAAGGCCGATCATACCCTTGGCGAAGGCATCGTCAGCAAGCTCTGCAAGGAACTCCTGACCGGCGGAGGTTCCCGATATCAACCCGATGCCGTCCTTCAGCGGATCAGCACTCTTAGCCAAAAACTCCCCGAAACTCTGGGCAAGGCGCTCCTTTACACGGACATTCACGGCATCGACATAGGCACGGGACTTCTGGAACTCAATAGAGTCAGCCTCCTTGATCTTGGAAACGTCAGCCTCGAAAACAGGAACGGCCCCATCCGTACCAACCTGACGGAGCTGCACGTCGGACTTCTCCACGGCAGCCTCCTTGGCACGAAGCAGCTGCAGCTCCTCGGCTTGTTTCCTCACCGTCTCCTGAAGTGACGTGCTTCCCTTAGCAAGCCCCAGGGCAGCGTTCAGATCCTGCTGCATCTGATGCAGGCGCTCCTTGGCCTTCTTCACCAGATCATCGGCTTCACAACGCACTTGGGCGGAAGCGCGCTCCTGAGCTTCATAAGCAAACCGCGCCTTGCAAAAATAGATGGCGGCCTTGTTGAGCATGCTAAGGCCGCACTCATCAAGGTCCACTGCGCTGTCACGAGCAACAAAATACCGAGGGAGTTTCAACCCCAGGGAACACCAAATCGAACAGGCCGTCTTCCCAAACAGCCTCTTCGACTCCGCACGGGGGCCCAACCCGGAGAACTCAATGATATCAGAAAATGAACCCTCAGAACCGGACGGAGGAGGGTCGCTCAAACCCTGGTCAAGCAGGGGCTTGGGGGGCGGCTTAGGAGGAGAGGCGGCCTCAGTATCAGGCCCATCAAGGATCACCACGGCCTTGGAGGACCCTTCCCCGTGGCGAGACTTCTTAGGGGGGCGTTCATCCCCAGTAGGTTCAACCTTGGGCCTCTTCTGACCCTGATCCTCACCAACGATCTGCTTCCCCTTGCTAACATCAGCCCGAACAGAGGAGGGAGTAGCACGTGGTTGGGGAACCATGGCAGAGGGTCTGGGATAAAGCCCTGCAAAAAACAAGAGAAATTATCAGAACAAGTTAGGAGTCATAAGAAGAGAGTCCAAAACCCGGGCCTCAGCAAGGACGCACCTATGCCGGCCTTGCCCAAGTTGGTGTCCCTCACCAGCAGACGCAGGTTCTGGACCCCCTCACCGGCGATACGCGCGGCCTGTTCCAACTCGGAGAAGGGGAGAGGGGAATCAACCCCTACGAGAAAGAACCTCTCCTCCCAGCTGTTCGGGTTGGAGGGGTTGTTGGAAAAAAGAACCCTCCACGAACGGGCCACCACACAGAGATAACCCGTCTGGCCGTACAGGGAAAGCCGAAAGAAATGCAGGAACAACTTCACAGACGGCTCGACCCCCACGTCATGGCACTGGATTATGAAACCGGCAAGTATCCGATGAAAATTCGGGACGAGTTGGGCAGGGGCGATGCCAAGTCTCCTGAAAAGAGAAACATGGAAAGGAAGTAGCGGGAAAAGGAGACCCGCTGCCACGGAGTCAAGGTGGACGACCACATGACCGGGAAGATGCTGCATAGGGTGGCGGAGGAACCGTGCGTCCCAAACCCTTGGGGGGAAGCAACCGGGGAATCAGGTTCTTATCACTGAGGAGCAGATGTTGGCGCTGACGCCGAACGAGGTGGAAATTAAGGGAAAAACGAGGAGGCTGGGGGGGCATCCCACGCCTATAGACCGAGAGGTCATCCCCTGAGTTACAGCCGTCATCGGATAAGTTTCCGGAATGGCCATGGGCGGACGGCTTGGGGACAAGGGAAGACATGGCAGGTACGGAGGAGGAAGGAGAGACTTACGAAGAATCTAGAGAGAGGAAATAATCTGGCAAAAGTCACAAAGCAATCCCCCAATTTTGGCAAAGGAGTATTTATAGGCAAGAACCACCCCGGCTCCCGAATGAAGGAGAGACACGTGGCAGGCCATGGTTGGTGCATCCTACGGCTGGGGATGCTTCGGGATCCACGCCGCCGGGAACAAGCGCTGAAACCACCCCTCACAAGTTCCAAAAAAAAGAGAGAAGAAGAGGTGGAGGCCTATGAATAAGGATCAAGGACCGTTCCTCGCCAGAAGAAGAGGTGAAGGCCCATGAATAAGGATCAAGGGCCGTTCCTCGTCAGAAGAAGAAGTGAAGGCCCATGAATAAGGATCAAGGGTCGCTCCTCGCCAGAAGAAGAGGTGAAGGCCCATGAATAAGGATCAAGGGCCGTTCCTCGTCAGAAGAAAAGGTGAAGGCCCATGATTAAGGATCAAGGGCCGTTCCTCGTCAGAAGAAAAGGTGAAGGCCCATGAATAAGGATCAAGGGCCGTTCCTCGTCAGAAGAGGTGAAGGCCCATGAGTAAGGATCAAGGGCCGTTCCTCGTCAGAAGAAAAGGTGAAGGCCCATGAATAAGGATCAAGGGCCGTTCCTCATCAGAAGAGGTGAAGGTCCATGAGTAAGGATCAAGGGCCGTTCCTCGTTAGAAGAAAAGGTGAAGGCCCATGAATAAGGATCAAGGGCCGTTCCTCGTCAGAAGAAGTGAAGGCCCATGAATAAGGATCAAGGGCCGTTCCTCGTCAGAAGAAGAGGTGGAGGCCTATGAATAAGGATCAAGGACCGTTCCTCGCCAGAAGAAGAGGTGAAGGCCCATGAATAAGGATCAAGGGCCGTTCCTCGTCAGAAGAAGAAGTGAAGGCCCATGAATAAGGATCAAGGGCCGTTCCTCGCCAGAAGAAGAGGTGAAGGCCCATGAATAAGGATCAAGGGTCGTTCCTCGTCAGAAGAAAGGGTGAAGGCCCATGATTAAGGATCAAGGGCCGTTCCCCGTCAGAAGAAAAGGTGAAGGCCCATGAATAAGGATCAAGGGCTGTTCCTCGTCAGAAGAGGTGAAGGCCCATGAGTAAGGATCAAGAGCCGTTCCTCGTCAGAAGAAAAGGTGAAGGCCCATGAATAAGGATCAAGGGCCGTTCCTCATCAGAAGAGGTGAAGGCCCATGAGTAAGGATCAAGGGCCGTTCCTCGTCAGAAGAAAAGGTGAAGGCCCATGAATAAGGATCAAGGGCTGTTCCTCGTCAGAAGAAGTGAAGGACCATGAATAAGGATCAAGGGCCGTTCCTCGTCAGAAGAAGTGGAAGCCCATGAATAAGGATCAAAGGCCGTTCCTCGTTAAAAAGAAAAAGAAAAAAGAAGCAAGAAAAACGAAGAGGAAGGGGGGCAAGTAGGAAAGTACGAATGAGTAAACAGAACACAAGCTGTAAATACAAGGAGGCTTTATTCTTCGGCCTTACTAGCCGGAACGTACAATCAAACTGAAAAGGGAACTAGCAAAGCTAAGTAAGGAAACCGTGAGAAGGGGAGCGTGGGGAGACCGGCGGATCTTCTGCTGGCACCACAGGAGGCTCGGGAGTGGGGGGATCAGGGATGTCACCCCTCTGAATAGCCGACGCGCGCTGCTCGGCTCGGTCGAGTTTGCCCATAACTCGCCGAAGCTCAGCCCCGTCGGTGTAATCTTCCACATTGAACTGGGGACAGCCGACCAGAGGGAGCACGCTTCTAAGGGCTTTTACACCTTCAAAGTACCTGTTGGCAAAGGAATCATCTGGAAGCTCCATAAGCCACTCACCACCAAGGGCAGTCTTCCCCAAAATCTGCACCCCATGATCTAAACGCTTCTTGTCCACCACCGACTGCAGTTCGGCTTCAAAAACCTCCCCAGCAGCGCCCCGTCTGTACTCATAAGCAGTCTGGAGGAACTGAGAAGTCTTCTTGAACTCCTCCACGTTAAGGGACAGGGTCAGAACGTCCGTGGAAGAATCCCCACCTTCAGGACGGGGGGCAGGGTCGGCGGCAGGAACAAACAAAATCCCATGCCCCTCAGCCAGGGCCACTTTGGTGAGCAGGCTTTGTTTCTCACGTTCGCCCTCAGCACGAACGGCTTGGAGCTCCTGTTGGGCCTGGGCCAGGGCAGCCTGTGCCCTCTTCGCCTCTGCCTGAGCGGCCTCCCGCTGCAGCAAAGCTTCCTGCTCCCTCTTAAGGGCTGCATTAGCTTTCCTCCTGAGCTCGGCGAGATCCTTCTCCCGAGCAGACTTAGCCTGCAGTAAGCTCAGCCCGGCCTGCAAAAAAGGGAAAAGGTTTAGGTGAAAACGAGGAGCAGAGACAAAAGATAACATAGAAAAATGGCTAGAGAACATACCTCAAGGCTCAGAAGCAGGGCATTGTCAACAGAGTCGCCCGAGGAACGACCTGATAGCTCCAACTCGGCCTGGAGGGCCATGTCCTTCCAAACCTCGGAAATGGGACGAACGGCGAAGGGAATCGCGACGCTCGTAGGCTTGGGGACTGAGGACTCAAGACGTGGCCTCTTCGTCTTTTTCCCCTTATCCTTATCCCCGCCAGCAGGGATAGCAACACCGACCGGGTTCACATTCAGAACCTGGTTATCTTGAGGAGGGGCCTCGGAGTTTTGCCCGGTCACCTCAGCAACCAGAAGCCGCTCTGCATCGGCGACCCGCTGGCTAGCCTGGGACGTGGCCGAAGAAGTCGCCCCAGAGGACAGAGCAGCTGCACGGGCTTTGGCTAGCGTCTCCCGTTCTTTGACAGCCTTTGCCTCACGTCGAAGTGCCATAGCCGCGCTATCCATCCGATCTTGAGTAGGGGGAGGACCTTGAAAAAGTAAAAATAGCATTAGTACCAGGCGGTGCGAATCACAAAGGCACTCTCCTCAGGGAACAGACCGCCCGGGCCCACAAGATGAACACTAGAGAAGGCCAGTCCAAGGATCACGGGCGGTACCTATCCCAGCGTTGGAGAGTGCCTCAATGGTCAGAAGGCCTTTTAATCTCCTAACGCCGCCCAGCCTCAGCTTGTCCACGGCTTCCTGCAGTACTTGTGTCAGTTCCGGCATCTGGACCTTCGGAGGGTATCCATTCCACCGTACAGTGAGCCGATCGTTCGCATAACGGATAAAGAAATAACGGTTCTTCCAGCCGTGAATAGAAGAGGGAGCCCCCTCGAACAATTTTCTTTTAGGACGAGCGGCCACGCTCAGGAACCCATCAGTATTCTGGGGGGTAACCTGGAAAAAGTAGTGGAACAGCTCCAGGGAGAAGGCGAGCCCCAGTGATTTACAAAGGACAAGGAACGCTGAGATCTGGCGGTAGGAATTCGGCATGAATTGAGCCGGGACCACGCCATAGAACTCGAAAAAATCCAGGTAGAACGGGTGTAACGGGAACCGCAGTCCGGCCTTCAGGGAGTCCATGTGTACCATCACCATCCCCAGACGTCTCATGAAGAGGTTATCCGCGCCCCGAAGGCTATAATAGGCAGGCGGGGGGAGGAGAACTTGCAGCTCCCTCAAGGCCCTTTTTGAAAAAACTTGCTCGATCGCAGCTACGTTCGGAATAAGCACAATGTGCCTGTGATTATCCATGGGGATGCCCCGCTTATAGATTCGGAGGTCATCCCCTTCTTTAGCCTCCTCACCCGAGTCGTAATCGTCAGGATACCCCGCCGCCGCGGCGGGTTGCGCCGCCATCGCAACGGCGTTTTCAGGATCAACGGCCATGTCAACATGTTCCCCAAGGCCCGGGATGGCGGCGTCAATCACTACGTCAGGGACTGCCATTGAAGAGGCGCTGGAACGGCCAGATCCACTCGCCTCAGCCGAAGAACGGGACCTGGATTCTGATCCCGAAGATGAGCCAACCGAAGAACCGGTAGAAGAGCCAGAGCTAGTCTCAGAGGAGGAAGAAATCTCCATGGAGCAGACCATGGGAGAATACGAGAAGGAAGAAGAAGATTGGAGTCACGGAATTACCTTACTAAAAGCTGGGAAAGGAAACAGACACCGGGACCAAAGCACTCGCTGATCGGCGCAAGAGGAAGCAAGAGGAGATAGCAGATGAAAAGCCCTAACCTTTCCCTGACTTCCGGTATTTATAGGGGAAGGCACCGACTCAACAACCAACCCACGGGCGACACGTGGCAAGGAGCGTATACAGGGACGCGTGTCACAAAAAGACGGACTGAAACGAAATGATTACCTTTTTATGGGAAGTTGAACCGGCCTGATAGCTGGCACCTAGAGCCCCGCAAACAACGGCGGAAAGCAACCGTCACCTAGGGAAAGGGAGCAACGGCTCAGGGCGGTACATCGAAAAGTAACCGTCACCCAGAGGAAAGGAGCAACGGATAATAACGGTACGGCGGAAGTTATTTTTACTTCTTCATGTTCCACGCAAGCTCGGAACATCAGAAGTGAGGGACTTGTGTTAGGTTAATGGCCTTCCAGGACCGGCCCATCAACCCCTGAAGCCCAAGGGCCAAGGGACGTACGTGGCCCACCAAAGCCAGGCCTCAAGGTCCAAGGGCCAGAGGACGTACGTAGCCCAGCATGGCCAGGCCCCAGGGTCTAAGAGCCAGGGGACGCACGTAGCCCAGCATAGCCAGGCCTCAGGGTCCAAGAGCCAGGGGACGCACTGTAACACCCCGGCCCCACCGGACCCGAGGTAGTTACTCCGGACCAATAGTACTGTCCCCACAAACCACCACGAGCCTTTACCGCGCACTTTGTCCTCACTCATGCGTGCCCTGAGAAACTTCCCAGGGGGTCACCCATCCCAAGACTACTCCCGTGCAAGCACGCTTAACTTTGGAGTTCTTGGGTGATGAGCTCCCTTAAAAGGAGATGCACCTCTGTTGGTATGAGTAGTACTATTAATCCGTTTATATTAAATCTCAAGTGTTACAATCACCCCCACTTAGGATCGCAACGTCCTCGTTGCGTCCTTGAACAATTCTCAAATCTCAAACAAATCATATCCCAGAATCTTCCCCCGCTAGGTGCCCGCCCGATATCCAACGGGTCATCACACTGTCGCGGGGTTGCTCTGATACCAATTTGTAACACCCCGGCCCCACCAGACCCGAGGTAGTTACTCCGGACCAATAGTACTGTCCCCACAAACCACCACGAGCCTTTACCGCGCACTTTGTCCTCACTCATGCGCGCCCTGAGAAACTTCCCAGGGGGTCACCCATCCCAAGACTACTCTCGTGAAAGCACGCTTAACTTTGGAGTTCTTGGGTGATGAGCTCCCTTAAAAGGAGATGCACCTCTGTTGGTATGAGTAGTACTATTAATCCGTTTATATTAAATCTCAAGTGTTACACGCACGTAGCCCAGCATAGCCATGCCTCGAGGCCCAAGGGCCCGGGGAGGGACGTCTGGTAGGCTATACTTAAAGGCCCATGTTGCCATCTAAGAATTGAGTTCAGTTTAGGGGACGGACGTCCCCCGCATTATGGCGGGAAACCAATATCTTGGCGGGAAGCGCATTTAATGCTGAAGATTTGGTGGTTGGAATCATGTCGCCCACAGCCGGCCACGTCAGCCCCCCAACCACCAGGGTGTACTATAAATAGCCGCATTTATTTCATTGTAAGGGGTTCGCACATCGTTACTCTAGAGTTGTAATAGCGTCAGCAGTACGTAGCTTATTTTCATTACGTTCAGCCCTTCGACTTGTAATCACTATATTAAAGGAGACAGTCATTTAATCCACCCCCGTTGTTTTAGTAAGTTCATTTGCTTCCCACCCATTTGAAACCCCAGGTACGCGTTGGGTCTGCGGGTTGAGGGGAATAAACTTCAACAGAGAGGTTTGGAGATCTAGTTGTGCATGATACAACTTACAGGACTAAAAAGTATGACATGATCTGTGGTCCGTTTATTGGTATGAATTAGCACTGTAAAAACATAATGTTTGGTTGTGGCTTTATGCTGAACGAAAAGGTGGAGTCTTTTGTTTGGTTATTTCAGACTTTTCTGAAATCTATGGGTGGTAAACACCCCATCAGTTTCATGACAGACCAGTCATTTTCCATGGCAGTGGCTATCAAATCTGTGTTTCCTGGAGCAAGACATAGACTCTACACTTGGCATATAGATGAAAATTCAAAGAAACACATCATTCATCTATGCAAGAAGTTCAATTTTGTTCCTCTGTTTGATTATGTTGTGAAGCGATGTGACACAGTTGCAGAGTTTGATTTCTACCGGAATGAGTAAGTTATTTGTTTTTTGATGTAACTTCTTAATTATTTGATGTAACTTTTTCAATCATTTGGTGTAACATGTATGGTTTTCATACGTAATATTGTCTTCTTTTTAAATCTGTTTCAGATTGAATAGAGTTTATGAATGCAGTAACAACACATGGTTGAAGAGGTTTTACAGTCATAAAGAAAAGTGGTGTCCTGCTTTTTCAAAGGATTACTTCTCTGGTGGTGTTCTATCCTCCCAAAGAAGTGAATCTACAAATAGATCCATATCTAGAAGACTTACAAAGACTACAACATTATGTGCTTTTTTCAAAATGTTTTGTGATGTTGTTGATGAATGGAGGTTAGAGGAAAATGGTCATGATTTTAGATGTTCTGAAGGTACCGTTGAGATGGTATTGCTACAAGACAGTTTGTTGTCTCATGCTAGAGATGTGTATACCCTTGAGATTTTCAAACTGTTCCAAAAACAATATTTGAAGGGTATGTCACATTTTTTTAAATTAATCTCACAGAATTGTAATGATTATGAGTATCATGTTTGGTTGAATGGGGTAGATTTGATTAGACACAACGTTACTTTTAATCAAAATGACAACACGGTGACATGCACTTGCAAGATGTTTTCAGAAGTTGGTATTTTGTGTAGACACATTTTGCGTATATATAATGTCCATTGTGTCAAATGTATTCCCCAAGTTTATATACTGTCTAGATGGGCAAAGGCTGTCATTCTGCCAAATGTTAATCTTTCTCTTACGCAAGGAACCGATATTATGTTTGGTAAAATATTGGAAGATTCTGTTTGAAGAGTGCAAATGACTAGGAAATTCAACACAGTATTGGGTGCAAGTGCTGGTTTTCCTGAAACTAGGCGAGTATGTGAGCAAGGATACGAGTCTATTAAACATTTTTTAGATATTCAACGAAATGCTTCTGTTGTGGATGAATATGCTTCAAGAACAATATTGGATCCTCCACGCTCTCGTCCTAAAGGTCAGCGAAATGCCCGAAAGAGAAATACTGTTGAAAAACAGTGCAAACTAGTCAAAGCCCGCCGTTCCAAATCCCAAAATGTTGCTTGCAATTCAAAACCAGTTGCTCAATCTATTGTACATGTATTTGTTTATTTTTTATTTTTTATATATTTAATGCATCTTTTCTGATCATTACTTTTTGTTTTGTTTAATTCTAGGACACTGTTAATTTAATGGTTCCACAAGGTTATCTTGCTCATCCAGTTGGAGGAATGACGTCCTTAATGCATGTGCTTGGATCTCCACAAGTTTTTGCTCCATACTTCATGCAATCGAATGTTGTGAACCAAATGCAGAATTAGTTATAGAGATACACATGTTTGGCGTTTCTTGTTTTTTTTATTGTACAAGTTGAAGAGTTTACATATATTATTGTGGGTCATTACATTTGTAGCAACCAAAGTTACATTTGATTTAATGGAATTTATATTGTCTTTACTGTTCGTTTACAGATGTCAAAGAGCACTACTATAAAAACAATACACAATCAATATTGTTTACTCTGAGTTACAGAATAGTGAACACAATCACTATTGTGTAACAGTTGTTACACTCTTTTTACCTTGAGTTACATGGTCCTGTAACGTGAATTACATTTGATGTAGTCATTGTTTACAGCAGATGTATATTACATGTATACCTAATGGATTTGATATAGGTTAATATATTAGCCTATAACATTTCATTCATACATAAGGTATATATATATATATATATATATATATGTGTGTGTGTGTGTGTGTGTGTGTGTGTGTCTGCATAAAACATATATAAGGAGTTTACATCAAATTATCATAAACCAAACATGTAAGTTGCATTTTACATCATAATATCTAAACCAAACATATAAGTTGTCCATTGCATCACCAGCTACTGCATAAAACCAACAAATGTTTTAAGTTTATCCATACCATCACCCCCTCCATAAAACCAGCAATTGTTTTTTACAGTAATCCCACCAGATTAATCAATAACATCTTAAGGTACTCTTTTGCTTTTTTCACAACATTTTCCCTTTCACTATTAAATTTGGACAATAATACTTGAGCCCCATACATCAATCTCATCTTCTGAAGGATTTCATTTTGAGCTTTGATTCCGTCATTTGTAGCAGCAGGTGCAAACCAGAATCCCATGTGTGTCCTTGGCCATGATATGTCTCCAAGTGGCGCAAAACAAATATTCCACAGTCAACAGTATTTCCATTATGTCTCCATGGCATAAATAGCATTTTGGGAATCCAATTTCTGGGCTTTCCATCTGAAATCTTCACTTTCTCACAAAAGACTTTGAATCCATCACCTTATACAAGAAGTTACATTACTGGACTAAAACAATATTGAATAATATCATTTGTTATTTCTAGAAAAGTTGTACTGAATTTTTACCATTTTCTTAAAAGTTTCACCATATTTGTCCTCAAAGATCACTCCGTCTCGAAGCACACGGTTGTCAATCATATCAACAATGTTGCTTTTTGTGTAAAAGCAGTAGATATAATAGTGCCCAGATTTGTGTATTGGAAACATTATCTGCAATATACATGAGTCATAAGCATTTCATCTTTCACACTGACATCAATTACATAAACCAAAATAGAATTTACATACTTCATATCAGGACTTACATCCCTCAACACCTGCAGTTACATATTATTTTACACCACTTGTTTTAACTATATTGTTAAAACAATATATCTTACACGCTGACTTACATAAAACAATACATAGTTTACATAATTCATATCAGAACTTACATCACTCAATAGTTGCAGTTACATAATCATATATTTAAACCATAAACACTTGAACTATGTAAATTCAAATATTAATGACATTTTACCATATCAAATGTTGTGATATCAGCTCCTGCTTCATTGAGTTCTTTTTCCAATCTGTCAACCACATTTTCGTTTGGGTCACCAGATGTAAAATCGAACATTGCCTGCATATTGAAATTGAGTCAATCCAATCAAAATATAGTAACTGAAGTTCTCTGCATTATTTTACACATTTACAAGAAAAAACTATGCATACATATACTTGGATTGTCGCTATGAAGGCGCGCTTTGTAGTCTTATTTGAGTTTTCTCTGTCATTCAGAATCTTTGCAAATGCATCAATGATGGAGTTGTCTATATTTTCTTCTTGAAGGGTCTGAAACTCCTCATGAGTGATAAAAATATCTCCCTCATCTTGATAGACACAGTCACTAACACAATAATATTTTTCAAACAAATTGAAACAGTTAATTATGAAATAATGTCTCTATTGAAATAATACATTATATAATATCAGACTTTCTTACTTTTCAACTTCTTTTGACATGCCATAGTCAAGAACAATCTTTTCATCCCTGCTCATTTCCTTGCACAGCCTTCTGTTGTTCTTGAGAAATGGTGATCTGTAATTCACACCTACATCACCTAACTCTCTAAGTTTCATCTTTCTTGTGTATGGCTTTAGCTTAGCATTCCTTTGAAAAAAACAACAAAATGTTAACTTCATTAAGTTAATTAAACACATTAATGAATTACATAATAAACAATTAACACTTACTCTTGTTTATTTTCAACTTCTTTGTTTAATTCTCCATCTGCAGCAGCTTTGCCTCTCCAGTTACCCCAACCTCTTCATTCTCTTCTCCAGTAGCAGCACTTTGGTTTACTAGATCAGCAGCAGTTTCAATTACCACGTCTTTTACATCAGGAGCAGTTTCAGTCATCACATGTTCTACATCAGCAACATTATCAGTCATCACAGCTTCCACATCAGCAGCAGTTTCAGTCATCATAGCATTTTGGTCCACTTTTGAAGTGCTTGCACCCTGAGTCATGTTAAACTCAATGCCTAAATCAAATGAAGGCATTGCAAATTTTAGAAATGTTGCTTTCTCCAGTTTCTCAAGCGCTTCCATAACTCCAGGCTCATTAAAAAAATCTTCTTCTTCAAGTACACACTTCTCTGATAATCTTTCTTTTTGAGCCATGTTCTGATCTCCATTTGCTTGATTAATAAAGTAATCAGCAGTTGTCAAATATATCTTCCTCAATATATCAGAATTTGGGAACTTCTTAGAAATGGTTGACGGTAGCTTGGAAAACTCAACAAATGCATCACTGAATTTTTGGGCGACTGCCACAATTTCCTTCACATACTCCTACAAAAATTAAAAATAAACTAGAAATTGTCATATCACATACATTGTAATACAGTGGAATCATCATTCAGAACTTTACATTCCACAACACCTTAGTTTACATTTGGATAGGCAAGACTTACATGTCATAGTAAAACAGTTAACATCATTTGACTTAGACAACTACAATTTACGTCTTATCCTAATAGAAGTTACATTTTAAACAACATGTGTTACATATTCTTGAGCACAATTTACATCATGTAAAATTCAGAAATCTAAACTCTTCAAGTACTTGATGTAAATGATTAATAAAATTTACTTCCTTTGTCAACAGCTCATCTCCTTTCTATTCAGTTTCTTCTTCTACAGGCATGATTCTAGGCTTCACCTTACCAAGTCCAAATCCCAACTTCCTCTCATCTTTCACTCTTTTATCAATTCTATTTTTGGTCCATAATTTTATTGTAGGAAAAACATTGTCCAAAACATGTCCTTTGAATTGCACCCTATCAAAGTAACAAATCAATAGAAACAATAAAGGTCCAATAAACATTCTTGATGGATAGGCCTGCCATTCTTCTCCAGCATCCATGAGTGACTGTCTTGTGTATTTACACCAGTTCAGATTTTTGATTTCACCAACATTTACTAAAGAAAGCAAGATCTTGAAGTTACTCTTGACACTCTGGTTGCCTCTTATCAAACAAGAGACTGTGAAGACAACAAAATTCCTGATGAACTTATCTCCATCATCATCATCATGAAGGATTTTTTCTATCATTGATGTTGTTTGTGGGTTGCCTTTCTCAATGCCCCACTCTGCTCTCCATTCTTTCAGTAGCTCAGTGTAGTCTTCTCTTTCATTCTTTCCATTTGCTTCGACAACATCTTCTTCAATATCTAAGAACTCTCAACTTGTAAGCTTGAATTGTGCAGATATTGGTCTCAGGTTTTCCAGTAGAAACTGAACAAAGTCTCCATGGAACTTATCAAAGCTGAGGTGTAGCAAAGATCCAAATCCTATTTTCTGAACAATTGTCTTCTGTTTTTCACTTAATCCTTTGATTAGCCTTACAAATGGAGCAGGTCCAACTCTAGTCCTCAAATTTATCGAAGCACCAACAGCAGCAGCAGAAATGTGCTCCATTATTTCCCTTCCAGACTCTTCTTCTATTTCTTGTATAGCACGAGTCTTCCTTTTTCGCGTATTGCGTGCACTTGTTATTGGATTTTCTTCTATTATCATTTGTATAGGTGGTGGTTGTTCTTTTGGTGGAATATTATCATCAGAGTTACCCCTGTCAGTAATTAATTTGTATATGATGCATATCAGTAATTACATTATTCTTACAGAGCAATTTGTAGAACAATTATACGTACATATTCACATGCATACTTTACTTAATTCATAGCAGTATTTACATCATTTAAGCACAGAAATTGAGCATTTTGTTTCACATTTCCAATAGTTATATAAGTTTTAAGCATTGAAACTCAGGAATTCCAACAAAAATTGCAGTTACATCTTAACATACACAATTTATATAATTCATAGTAGTAGTTACATCAGTAATTACATCATTCTTACAGAGCATTCTGTATTTTTGTACACAAATTGAGCATCTTGTTGAAATAAACCAGTTATATCTTAACATACACAGTTTACTTGATTCATACCGGTACTTACATATGTTTTCATAGCAGTATTTACATCATTTAAGCACAGAAATTGAGCATTTTGTTTCACAATTCCAGTAGTTATATAAGTTTTAAGCATTAAAACTCAGGAATTCCAACAAAAATTGTAGTTACATCTTAACATACACAATTTACATAATTCATAGCAGCAGTTACATCAGTAATTACATCATTCTTACAGAGCATTTTGTACACAAATTGAGCGTCTTGTTGAAATAAACTAGTTATATCTTAACATACACAGTTTACTTCATTCATACAAGTACTTACATATGTTTTCATAGCAGTATTTACATCATTTAAGCACATAAATTGAGCATTTTGTTTCACAATTCCAGCAGTTATATAAGTTTTAAGCATTGAAACTCAAGAATTCCAACAAAAATTGCAGTTACATCTTAACATACACAATTTACATAATTCATAACAGTAGTTACATCAGTAATTACATCTTTCTTACAGAGCATTTTGTACACAAATTGAGCATCTTGTTGAAATAAACAGTTATATCTTAACATACACAGTTTACTTGATTCATACCGGTACTTACATACGTTTTAACGATTTTTAACAATAATTGCAGTTACATTTCTTAATATACAGTACGTTGAAACTCAAAATTTGTTACAACAATTGAAGTTAGATCTTAACATACACACTTTGCATGTTCAAATTGACATCTCAATAAGACATAAATCACATTATTCAATACTCAATTTCTTTCGTTTCTGAGTTTGACTTGGAATCTATTAGATTACATGCATGTTGAAATTTACAGTAGGATATCACATAAAACAAATTGTTAGATGCTCCTATATACATTTGGAACTTGATAAAGTAAAGTACATTCTATACCTCTCAAGTGATTTGCCTATAGCCATAGTCATTGTGTCGATATGCAGAACCTTGTTCTTTGTTCGGATTCCTTACTTTTCCGTCGGACGTTATGCTTTGTTTTCCTCTCGTAAGTGGATGTACTTCAGCAATGAAGTTTTGTTGAGATTTTGTCTAATGAAACTTCGAAGAGAGAAATGGTGGAGAAAGTTTCTCGCAAATGTTTTTTCTGAATTTGAAAAGACACGATTGAAGAATATGGGAGGAAGTGAAGCGAATAACTGTTCGAGAAATAAAAAACGCGCCACTAAGAGAAAGCCGTTTATTGATTTGCTCATTTTTCGATTAAATAATGTCAAGTGTGTCGTTTTGGGGCTGGTTAGGATACTCTTGGTGGGCCAGTACGAACCGGTCGTTCACGGCCTGTGTTTGCAAAGCTGACAGCCATCGTGCCATTGGATTGGATGAGTGGCAGCTGGGTGATGATGGAAGCCAACAGAAAAGCGAAGAAGAAGCGGGGAGATACCGGTCGACTGCCGGCCTTTTCCCGTCATCCGGACGCGATTGTAACACGATACAGCCGGCGACTCCAATGCTGTTTCACGAAAGTTTTTTTATTCTGTACGGTAAAGACGATGACTTGATCCTCCTTTAGAAGTCATATCATGTTGGAATTGTGATCAATTGCGGCGGTTCACAGCAGTATCATAGTCCACGGCGGATGCTTTGAAACGATAGGTTTTAAGTAGTTTTTAGCATGCTACTCCTAAATAACAACGCTTTAGTGGTTTCTTTTCTCTTATATATCAACATTTACATTTTTTTGTTTTGTTTTGTGGATCTCAGTTAATCAAGTAGATTATCCTGTTTGCTATCCATTGCATTGCTAAGTTTTGTTATTTAAATGCAAAAATGGGCAATTCCATTATTAATGCCATGGTAAAGCTTAACTGTTTCCTTTCCAGGTAATGGTACATATTGCACTTGTCAGCTCTAAAGTATCAGATGCATCAGCAGAGTAAGATCGCCACAGAACTTGACTAACGTGAATTTCAGACTGAAGTATTTCTGCTTTTCGATTTATTGAAACAATATACTAATGGTGTCCCTCACGTTTCAGTCAAACAAAGCTCAGAAATCATGTGTCCCAGTATGCTTGCTCAGAGTGCATTGATAGAAAGGTATTAGAACTCCTCATCTACATTTTTGCTTTCTTATTTCTATCCTCTCTTTAAGTATGAAGAAATGACTTTGCAGATGCTAAGTAGTACAGGATCTGCAGCTCGTCCAGATGATAAGGTATAAATTGAGTTACTTCATTTTGGTGATAATTGTACTATTATAGTGATTGTAATTATCTTTCTCTATTGATGTAGGGTATTGACATAATTGTAACATATAGTGATGCTCTTGGTGCTGTTAGAGCCACTCGTGTGAAGTCTGAGAACCTTTCCAAGTTTTGGGTCTGGAAAAGTCCCACTGAGGTGAATATTGATGGAAAAGAGAGTTCTAAGGTGTTTTTTCTTCATATGCCGATTTTGTAACTGTTCTATGCTCTCTTTTGTAATTCCCTGATAGTGACTAGAACGTTTTGCATGCACTGCATAATCAGGGATCTGAGGATCCACTTCAACTCGGGACTAATTCTAAGTATAGTAACCATCATACTAAAGAAGATGTGAGCCGGTGTGCTGATGTTATGCCACATCAGCAAGCATATATGGTGCATCCAATGAAACTCAAGCGCAAGGTGTGATGTTGTAATTTGTTGTACTATTGCGTTAGAAAGGTTTCTTTGTATGGATTTTTTTGGCGTAGGGATCAAAGGCCATCAGATGAATACGACCCTAGTGCTCCACCTCTCGAGATCGGATGGCTGAGAGCACCCAGTGGCAGATGACCCGATTCCCTATTGTATGTATGCTCCATCGCTCATTTTCCCTCCTTAATTAATGTCTTTTTTTGTATACTTAAAGTTAACACGGCAGAGAAGAAGGGAACAACGGTCTGCAGATGTAATTCGGCAGGATAAAGAATCCAACAACCAAATGCAAAATGCTGCCATTGAACGAGCCCAAAAGCTAGATACGACAATTAATGGTAAATTCAATATACGGAGGAAAGAATATGAAAATCCCAACTCTGACTCTATCCTGAAACTTATGCGTGACCAGATCATTATGGCAAGAGCCTATGCAACCATTGCAAAAGCAAAAAAGAGTAATAGTTCTTTGTATGACTCGTTAATGAAACATTCTAGAGACAGTCAGTTAGCAATTGGAGACGCTTCCTCTGATTCTGAACTGCTGCCAAGGTTTGTATTTCTTTTGTGTATCTTTAATCAGGTTTTGTTTCATTCTTATGATTGATTGCAACTACATCTCCTAAGGTCTGATCGAATTCCCAAATGATCCAAAATATTTGAGAAAATTACGTAAAAGCCCCTTGAAAGTCCAGATATTTCGGAAATGACACTGAAAAGTGATAAAATATATTGATATTAATAGGAATTAAGTTTTTGTAACGATTAAACTACCCTCACTATTTTTGTTGAACGCTCTTCTGTTTCTTTTGAGAGAAAGCTTTATACGGAGTATATTTTAGCCTATAGAGTGCTTTAAATTTGAACATGCACAACTCATGTTAATGTATCATCATTGATGGTACTATGAGCTCGACCCATAGCCCAATAAATCAGCTCCAATCCAATCCGAAAAAGGAACAAGGACCAGCCCAAGAATAAAGGATTAATGAATAAGCCAAACAAGCCTGAACAGGGAAATCAAAGCCCATTTGGAATTAACCATGCCAGGGCCAACCTGGACAGAAGGTCTCGGGCCCGTCCAGAGTCTCGTTGAGGCCGTACTTTCCCTAGGGCTTACGTGGCATTTCATTTATAATGGATGACTAATTGGCGGTGGCAGGAAATACATGGAGAGACGTAGGCATTAAGGAGGCATTAAGTACATAAGTAATGAGTGGGATGTTACTCGAGTACTATTATGATTTATGATTAAAGCTATTAACTATGTCAGTTATGTCTCCTAGTTGTACTGTAGATCGATGCCTTTAAATAGTTCTTGTAAAATGTAAATAACCTAACATGGATCACCTATTGAATAATAATACTGCCTTACGCTGCCAAATTATCTACTCTTTTGCGCATAACAAATTGATCATTAATTAGCTCTTGCACTTGGAATTATACTCCATTAATCATAATCTATAATCTTTCAGTGAAAAATCTGACTAGTCAATGGGCATTTTTCCAACATGCAGAAACCTTCATTCATTTTTTTCATTTGACCAAGCCTTGGGAGAGGTACATCCAATCAACCCAAATTCTCATTCCATGTTTTTTCTTTCTCAGTGCATTAGTACGAGCAAAAGAAATGGGCCACACACTCTCCACTGCGAAAGACCAATTACATGATTGCATCAGTTTAGCTAGGAAATTAAGGGTGATGCTTCAGTCTAGTGAAACAAGTGTAAATCTGTCGAAGAAAAAAAGTGCATTCTTGATACAGCTAGCTGCTAAAACTGTCCCCAGGCCATTGCACTGCCTTGCTTTGCTTCTCACAATGGACTATCATCTTCGTGGTTATGAAGGCATAGAGTTTCCTCATAAGGAAAAACTTGAAAATCCATTACTTTACCACTATGCCATCTTTTCTGATAATGTACTTGCAACATCTGTCGTAATAAACTCAACAGTGCTTCACACAAAGGAGCCCGAAATGCACGTTTTCCATGTGGTAACAGATAAACTGAACTTTGCAGCTATGAAAATGTGGTTCATTGCCAATCCTCCTGCAGGTTCAACAGTTCAGGTTGAGAGTATAGACAATTTCACGTGGCTTAATGCATCTTACTGCCCCGTTTTACGCCAGCTTGAATCTGCAAGAATGATTGAGTATTACTTCAAGGCGCACCACTCTGCTTCCCTCTCTTCCGGGTCTGACAATCTGAAGTACAGAAACCCTAAATATTTGTCGATGCTGAATCATCTACGGTTTTACCTCCCTGAAATTTATCCAAAGTTGAATAAGATCTTGTTTCTGGATGATGATATTGTTGTTCAAAAGGATTTGACCCCACTCTGGTCTATAAATTTAGGAGGTATGGTTAATGGTGCCGTAGAGACATGCAAGGAGAGCTTCCATAGGTTTGATAAATATCTGAACTTCTCAAACCCAAAGATCTCTGAGAATTTTGATCCGAATGCTTGTGGATGGGCTTTTGGCATGAATTTGTTTGATTTGGTGGAGTGGAGGAGGCGGAACATCACAGGAATATACCATCGTTGGCAAGACATGGTAAGTCAAAATCATTTCTTTAACCCCTCCATCTTCCTAGCAGGGCATCCACACGACATAAATATATTTCCCTGTCCCAAATTATTGCAGTTTTAAGAATTCAAAGCATTTGACCAGGCTTCCACATTTGCCCATATTAACATCTTATCCAAATTTTTATACATTGGGGAGAAATGGGTTGTTGCATTTAGTGTTAAACTAATACAAGGATAGAGGTTTGATTTTGGAGGGTCAAGGAGGAATTCTAATACTCTCTTTGTCCCAACTTAAGCTTCTCACTTGTCTTGGACATCTTGGCTAAAGCTTCTCATTTCTGTTTTAGGAAATCATTAACACTCTTAAATGACAAATTAATCATCAAATATTAAGAATAATACATATAACATCATAGTTATCATCAATGACTCATTATGTTATATACTAATCAAAATTACTTTTTGAAAATATACTCAAATTATTTTATTTAATTATTATTTAAATAACCATGCCATTTTCAATGAAAAGCTTAAAGAAGGTGATCCAAGTTTAGGAGACAAGGAAAAATGAATTTGGTTGATGAAAACTAAACAAGGGCAGCCTGGTGCACATCAGCGTACCTGCAATGCACAAGGGTGTATTTGGGACAATTTTCCTTTATCGTTTTGGTAATGGCCACTCCCAAAACTTGAACCCGTAACCTCTCAGTCACACAACAATACCTTAGCGGATGAAGGGGGCGTTTGCAAAAAAATTAAGAAAATTGTTTTTCAGCTTTTGGCTTAAAAACAACTAAAATGAGTGTTTTCAAGTGATAGGTTCTGTTTAAATTAAGCACTTAAAAGCCAAAAGCTGGAAGAAAGTTGAAAGGTGTTTTAAACTGTTTTTCACTTTTTCATTAAACACTTTTTCTAAAATCATTTTTTTTAAAGTAGAAGCAATCTTTAGTAAAAGCTCTTCCCTGCAGCTCACATCCCTATTTCAGAAACTCCTCTTCCGGGACAGTTTGCATAAATAAGAGTTGGGAAGTCCGTTTCAACAAAGAACTCGCATTTTGGAAACTTTTGGTTTCCATCTTTTTTCTCATTATGATTAGATTCTCTGATGGAAAATTCTTACAAAAGTTCGAATCTTTATTTGTTTTCTTCCTAGCAACATTGATATTCAAACAAAGTTAATAATATGTGGATATTTACCAATGGAAAATACGTATACATGGGAAAAAGTAAAAGTATATCTTTATGTTTTTCAATATTTGCACGTTTCCTATTTTCAAAAAAAAAAAAAAAAGATTTACACGTTTCCTCCATATTTCTTACTCCGTAATCCGTATCTTATACTGAGTACATTTTTTTGAAATCCTGTTCCTTGGTTTTTGTGTTTGGCGTTTCTGTGCTATGTAATTTACATTTGTTTGTTTACTTGATGGAAAAATTGGGGTTTTGCAGAATGAGGAGCGAACGCTTTGGAAACTCGGGACATTGCCTCCTGGGCTGATCACTTTTTACAACATGACTCATCCACTGGACCGGAAGTGGCACGTGTTGGGGCTTGGCTATGATCCGGCGCTTAACAAAACCGAGATCGAGAATGCGGCTGTTGTCCACTACAATGGAAATTATAAACCCTGGCTGGATCTGGCCATCACCAAGTACAGAACTTACTGGTCTAGGCACGTCATATACAGCAATCCGTACCTTCAAATCTGCGATATCAATGAGCGGTAGAATAGAGAAAACAAAACTGCTAAGTGCCCCCTCCCCCATTTATTTAGATATGATAAATCTCTTCATTTCAGATTCACAATTTACACTTTACATCGGGAAATGCTAGTGTTTATTTCAATATGTATGCTCAAATGCCCCATAGGATAAATCATTTTTCTAGGTGTTCTCGAGGGTTTTAATGTCAAGATGGAAGCCTTGCAATTAATATAGCTGAATTGCAGTTTTTTTTTAATTCAATAGTTCAATCACAATATTTTTTTTTATATTGTAGGAATAACATATTATGATAGTTTTTTGAATATAAAAGAGCGGTTTTTTATAATAATATCAAGAAACCATATAAAACATCCTTCATACATTAAATCAGCCGCCTAAAAATAGACATTGAATTAGCAATCTCATAAAAAGTAATCCGACTTGTTAAACATAAAATAGACAAATTTAAACATAAAACAATCTAAACTTAAATACTACTTCCTATCAAAGGTACTCCATAAATCCAAATAAACCAAACATTCTCAAAGTAACAATAAAAATAAGGACTACTAAAGAAAAAATAACATTGAAATAAAGTCTTTTCACCAAACTCTTCTTGGCATGAAAGTGGTTCTAGAGAAGGATGAACTCTATCATTTTCTACACAGCCCAAAAGAAGTCAGATAGAACCCCCTGACCAGACAAAGTTGGTCGAGACACCAACAGAATTCCCCACACTGAGGGAGACAAAACAACCTAAAGCGCTAGTGCACAATAAAGAATCGTCGTAGCACAAAACAAACACAATCAAAAAATGAAAAATAATTTAGTTAGATCATATCCCTACCAAGAATCTTCAAAAGGCGATGTCATCTAGATCAAGTCATAGAATCCGTTACCTGTTATTTTTCGCAGACCTGAGATGGAGCCGAAACCCTGGCCGTATGTATGCTTCTTGTCCTCTTTGTCATTGCTTGATCAGATGAGAAGAGACAAATCATGCCGCCACCAGCCCCTAGGGTGCTAGAGAGAGGAATTGTGATTGACCAAAATTGACTTTCACGTGGATTAATAAAGTAAAAAATGTGTGATTGAAATTTGTGTAGAGGAGAGAGAATTAATTTTAGTCACATATTCCTTACTTTAAATGGAAATGGCAAATCTTTTGGGGACATCCAAAAATGAAATTTGGCCAACCTTTTCGGGATGGAGAGAGTATTTTTTAGTTAATCGATAAGGACAATATGGGGTAATACATATGGAAACTAAATTTGAAGGTATGAGAAGCAAAGTTTTGCAGGCATGAGTAGGTTTTAAAGTCCAATAACTACATATGAAAAGATAGCATATATAGAGTGTTGAAGGTTAATCATAGCTCAAGAACTATGTATATACAGATGTTGAAGTTAACTCAAACACACAATTTTTATGCAGAAACCCGAAATGTTCAAAATCACGGGACTTTTCCGGCTAAATCCAAGCATACTATCTTTTTATTAATATTTCTCACCATTTTAATAATGTACGTGTATAAAACTTTGGAAAGCCATTAATAGAGTCCAGGCCTCTCTAAGCTAAAGGAAGAAGAAGGATAAAAAAGGGGAGAGAGCCGCCCCTTTTCAGGAGGGAAGTTCTCATTTTTTTTGGATGAAAGGTAAGTATATATTAAAATCATCCAAAAGTAACAAATACATGTATAAAAAAGAACTATCTAACTATAATCGGGATCAACAAACATATCAACAAGTGGAAAGTAGCAAAGTCAAGTATTTTATCTCATTAATTAAAATCATATAAGTCGATCATCTTCGTGTTTAATTAATTAAAATCAAACTGTCCGAACCCCCCCCCCCCCCCTCTAATTACTAGTTTCATAAAAGAAAAGTATTCATTACCATGTGGATATGAACTCTACTTAACTATACTACGTATTAGTGCTAGTATTGAATTTATTTTGAGGCACACAATGACTTTAGTGTCGTTAGGCAGCACTACCTGAAGGCCCCTCAGAGGAAGCTCCATCAAAGGTAACACGGGGAGGGCGAGTCTTGTCGCCCCCGGAACTAGTTGCTCCACATCAATCATCGGCGCATCAGAGGCTTAGGAAGCAGTAGTTGTCGTGGCAATGAAGCCACTCTGCTGCAGAGTTTTCTTGCCCTCGGCCACTTGGCCCACTTTCGGCTTCTTACTCTTCGACGCATCGGCCTTCCGAACCAGTCTTGTCGTCTCCAGAACTTGTTCACTTACAAGCATCTATGTTATTAACGTGATATCTCTATACTCATGACTAGTGGAATATAGCCATCAGTTAATCCACATACTAGTATATTAATTATCAATGTTCCAAATTAATAATATTAGTCCAGGGACAATTAGAATATTATGCTTATTAGAAAGTGTAGTATTCCACAATTAAGTCATGTACTTAATTAACTACTAAACAAAATATTCAGAGACTAAATATTGTTAGATTATTGGACTTATACTACATGTAATATTCACAATATTATTATTATTATTGGGTTTAATTGTATGTTATATGCTATCTTATATTTAGGCCCAAAAAATTAGTGGTCCTATGGATATTGATTTAGGTGGCTAATATGTTATCTAATAAGGTATAGGGCCTAAATGTGTAGAGACCCATGGGCTTAACCTAATTAATGATGGGCTGATTAGGGTTAACTAGAAGATGCAAACCCTAGCCTCCGTCTCCCGGATCTCTAAAGATAATCTCCAATGGAGTCAGGTACGCTTCCGCTCAGTTATATCTCTAGATAATTCCAATATGAAGATTAAAGTATTTATGGATTTATTACAACAATTGGTATCAAAGCCTCCTTCATATTGAATTATTTGGAGTATTCGTAGTTTTGTTTCAATCTTGAGCGATTGAATTTCGGATATTTCTTTCATCATATGATTTGTCGATTAAATGGAATCAGGGTAATGTGATTTTGCTTTCATGCAATTCGTTCCTTTTATATTCACATGTTCAATCGGCAATTGATGACTACACAGAACCATTTAGTTTTAATCGGATGTTTTTATTTTTCAATCGTGATTACGAACTCAGATTGAAAATTTGATAAATCATATGCCGATTATTTAAATCTGGGATGCGTTTATTTTCGTATCTTGTCAATCGTGATTTACAATTGGATTTTGCTAATCTGACGATTAGCTCTATATTGAATGCTGCGGTTTGTTGTCTTCTTTTTATTTTATTCAGCACTTTGGCTTATTTCAATGGTATTTGCGATGAATATGGACTCATATTTTGTTTATTTTGTTTACTAGTTACGTCGCTTTGTTTATTTTGTTTACTCAAGCTTGCGATTTAAGTGTCCAAAACGTGATTCAAAGTTTATTTGCATCATTTGTTTTGGGATTGACCTACTGTTGATTTGAGTTGGTACTTATACAAAAATCAATCATACGGAATATAATACTTGTATGTAATGAACATACATTTTTTTAATTTTTTTAGAGTCACTAAAGGCTATTATTTGTGATTGATTTCTTTCCAGTTTTGAGTCAACCGAATCACATGAGTATCAAATTAAATTTTGACATGTTACTTTTCGGTGATTCAGTTTTTGAATTTCCTATGACTTTGGTAATTAAGTGCATATATGTGATTATCGGTTTGGTAATTGAATACTTATATGTAATTACAATCAATATCGATTCTCTTAGAATTACATATTTGGGTATTATTGAAATAGATTACTTTTGTTGGTGGTCGTGATTTGCGGCTTAAAAAATGTGTATTGTGTATTATGGGATGTATAAACCCTATTTTGTGATCACATAAAGATTGGGTACAGATTTTACAAATTTCGTTACATAACACATTTGCATGTGATTCAGAAAAATTTGTCCAATTTTATTTTTCAAATTTTCGAGTTAATATTAGCATGTCTGATATTTGGGTTAGTTAATTGACACAACATGGTGCCAAAGTAGCCTCTCTTGTTGAAATTAATTAACTCATGTATTAAGATGATTGTGTGCTTTCTTATTTCATGCGGATAATAATCGGCCCAAAGGAAGGTTATTATTTGGCCGAAATTTAAGTACACTTGTGATAATAAAATTTGTGATAATTATGAGGTTTTCATGTGAATATTAAGTCGGTCCAAAGAAAGGCTTAATATTTGACATGATTTTATTATCAAAATTTTATTATTACACCGTTTCTCCTGTTCCTGCACCCCCTGGTTACTCAAGGGATTCTACTGCTTCCAATCCCTCCTTCCACAGAAAAGTGCGTGTGGTCAGGGACGCCATACCAATCTACTCGTCTTATGAGGACTCCTCCAGCATGAGTGGTTTCATTGTTAGTGACCCTAACAAAGCTACATCTAAATGACAGAAGACCCCTCCTAAAACTCAACTTGAGCATGAGATGCAGCGACAATTCTTATCTTCTGTACAAGAACATCAACCACTACCCAAAGGAAAAGGCCTAGAGATGCCTGGCTTCACAGAAGAGGAACATCAGATCCCCTTAACGAGTTTGTGGCTGCAGTAGAAGACTTTGGTGGTCAGATATTAGATGGGATGCAAAAGCTGATCTTAGTAAACCAGAGTCATTGTGAACATCTCACGCATGTCAATGACAATTTCAACTCTGGTATGAAGTTCATCTCAGAAAGCTTTGCTACCTTAAAAGAGTCTATGCACAACTTCATGACCTCATCCAATACAAAAGTTGATGCTCTGTCTAATGAAGTGGACACTATCAAGACAGTTCTCTTCTCCATGAGCCAGAATCTCAACTCTCAGAATATCACCCTTACAAAGCTATCTCAAGCTGTTGACTCACTACAGAGGTCTGACACAGAGACTCAGGAGAAATTACAGAGCATCGCAACATTCTGCAGAGAAAGCTGTGAACAAGGAAACCTTCTCTTGGTTGCTGAGAAAGAGAGATATCAGAAGATGGTTTTACTAGAAGCCAACACCAAGGATGTATCTTCTATTATCCAAAGACAGCAAGGGCTAATAGAAGGCCTCACTCTGTCACCCAAACCCTGCCAGAGGCCCTTGAACAGATTGCTACATCTCAGGCCTCAGAGTTCCAGAAGCTCAACCTAATGATAGAGGACCTTCATGATGCCAAAAAGGGGGAAGAGGACCCTCAGCCTCCCAAGCCTCGTTCTACCAGAACCCCTGCAAGAGCATCATCGTCTGTTGATCCATCCATTGATCCAACACCATATTTTGAAGTTGCGATTCAGAAGAAAAGAGCAGCTGGTATACCCAGACCCCCATCTCCACCTAAGAAGGCTTCTAAGAAGAAGAAGACCTTGAACTTCAGGTAATGGAGATTAGGTGGATCTCAGAGGATTGAGAGATCTCAATTTGAAGAAATGAAGCAGAAGATGACTCCAACTCAACAGCAGAATCTCTATCTCGACAGTGATGGACATGTGAAAGTCAGATATGGAGGTTCCCTGGAAGAAGCTGAGTATTGGTATCACAAGTGTATTCTTCCAGGAAAAGATGTTCATGAAGGTGTCCTTAGCTATCTAGACTGCAAGCTCTCACCTATATGGGCCTCGTATCAAAGCTCTGGCAACCTCATAGGTATTCGTGAAGAGATTAATGCAGAACTTAACAGACAGCAAGGATTGGAAGATCAAGCAATGGCCTTCGGAGTAAGGGAAAATGTGTAAAATAACTTTTCTGTACTCTATCCCTTAATAAGATAACTCTCTGCCTCTCTTCTTGAACGACATTATTCTTCCTTTATCTGTTCTTAATCTTTGCTAACCTCTTTATTTTATCTGGTTGTATTATTTGTGCTTTGATTTATTGTGTTTTATCTTGAATGTATCTTACTCGTACTATTTTCCTACGACAAGTTTCCCACCAAGAATTTTAATGAAAGGTTTTGAATGTTATTTCTTTTATGGTGAAAGGCACTTCTCTGGAAATAGTTAAAGGGTTTTGGCATCATCAAAAAGGGGAAAATCGTAAGGAATAATTGTAATTAGATTTCGATGATGCTATATTAATTAGGATATTAGAGTACCCCGTTAGAAAATTTGTATTAGAAATTTTCCTTGTGTAATTTTTTTCTTAGTATAGTCGACTGACAGAAGATCTCCAGACAGAAGTCAGATTGGCCCTCTGGTGAACTCTATCCTGACAGAAGACCTTCTGGTTCTCTGTTGGACCTCACCAGAACATGAGTACAAAAGGTCCTTCGTTGGCCTCTATCTTGACAGAAGGACTAAGGACCCTCTGGCTGCTTTATCTCAACAGAAGTGCTCGAGATCCTCTCTGGTTGACCCTCTGCTGTAGATACCAGAAGGTCTGACACTTAGAGAATTTCCATGAAACCACTTTGGCCGGTGAAACCAACGGAAGATTTCTTCAAAGGCTAGAAGACTTCAACGGAAAAGCTACAGTACGCGCATTAAATGCACATTTAATGCACCCCGTACGCTGAAGAGTAAAAGCTGATGATTAGCCGATATTCCAGGATATTCTTATCCCAAAATAGTAACTCGCCAACTTTACCGGGTCCTACTGGTCAAGTCAACTGTACGTGCATTTAATGCAGTTGTCCTCCTCCTCCCACGGGAAGACAACCCCAGTATAAAAGATACTACTCGAAGAACAACCAGAGAACTTTTGCTCAACTCTTGCTCGAACAACATATTCAAATATTCAAACGCACAAGCATTCTTGAGATTACAACCTCATCTTCCTCAACAAGAATAGCTTCGGTTGGAAAGATAACATTTTTACATCTTCATATTCCAACCAAGAGCAAAGTTCCAACTGTTCTTCAACACTTCAAGCACTTCATCTATACATCTTTTGTGACGAAGCAAGTTGGAGAAACCTCTGTTCTTTCAAAGAACTTTTCTTTAACAAGAAGGACGTCCAAGTAACTGGAGTAGTGAAGTGGGTATACTTCAAGGAAGCTCGGTGAAAGGACCAGTGTTAAAGGAAGCAATGAAGTGCATCCTAGGAGACATCTAGACTTGAAGAAGACGTGGAGAGCTTCTTAAGTGCTAGGACTAAGGCGTTGTAAACTATCGTTTTTACAAGCTTAGTGGAACAGTTGATTAGAGGAACACGTTGTTCCTTGAACCACTATAAAAATCCCTGGTGTCATTACTTACTGCTTTTAATTCTTGCATTTATCTTTAACTGATTAACTCCAAAGACTTGGTATCCGTGTTCAGCAAAACGTGTCCTGAGAGTTAACAGAAGGCCTACTGCCTTTGCTTTTCTGTGAGGCTAACCGAACAGAACTCCTACCAGAATACCATCCGCTGCCAGTCTGTTCTTCCAACAGAACAAGTTATTCCATTAAAATCTGGTACTTAGCTTGAAAAAGTTAAAAACCAGTACAGTCTATTCACCCCCTCTAGACTGTACCCAGTACAACCGGGACCAACAAGTGGTATCATAGCCTCCTTGTTCTAATAATCTTTTAGGTTATTTGCTGAACAAAGATCCACTTGTCTTCTTTCTGCCTCTGTTTTAATCTCTTATTATGGATAACACACTTTCCAAGAATCTTATGTTCTCAGTTACAAAGTTTGATGACTGGAGGATACATATGAAAGCTCATCTCTGCGCACTGCATGATGAAATGTGGGAAGTTCTTGATGCTGGCCTCTTCAGTGAGTTCACAAAGGTGAACCCAGAGTATACTATTGGTAGTGGTCTACCTCAGATGATCACTAAACTACGTCATGAATGGTCAAATGAAGAAAGGAGGAAGTACAACTTGGACAACATAGCCAAGGACATCCTCTACAAAGCTATAGATGACAAGTACTTCATCAGAATCAAGAAGTGCACCTTTGCCAAAGCTATTTGGGATACTCTTACCCTGATAAGAGCTGGTGATGAGCAGGAGAAGGACAACAAGCTCACAATCGCCATGAAGAAGTTTGAGGACTTCAAACTTCTCCCCAAAGAATGCATAGCTGAGATGTATGCACGTCTGCTCACCCTCACAACAGAGATTTCAGAACTTGGGAAGGAACTAACTCCCAAGGAGATCAACCTGAAGGTTCTCAGAGGTCTACCCTCTCCCTGGAAGATGAAGGTCACTGCCATGCGAGATAGCAAAGATCTCAGAACCTACAACACAAAAAAACTCATCTTTGATTTCAAATCTTATGAGTTTGAGATGAATGAAGAAGAGAAAGAAGAAGAAGTTGAGGACAGAACTACCACTGCCCTCACAGCCAGCACCTCTAAGGTAAATAACTTTGACCCTTCTATTCTTTTAACTGACGAATATATGGATGCTTTTGCTAGGAAGTTCAGGAAGTTTATGAAGCCCAAGGATGGCAGATGTCCATCCTCCAGCAGAAAGCCACACCAGAAGACCAAGTCTTCAGAAAGCAGTGGAGAGCTTCTCTGCTACAATTGCAGACAACCTGGACACTTCAAGGTCAACTGTCCACACCCTCTTGTGTCCAAGAGACAAGGCCAAGAAGGAGAAAAGAAGTATGAGCATAGAAGGAGGAAAGCACTCATCACTGAGCAACCAGAGAAGGACCCCCTCTCTGAGACAGAATCCACCTCAGAATCAGAATCAGACGAGGCATTCTGTTGCCTGGACACAGAGACGGTAGACCTATGCCTTATGGGTCAATCTGATGATGAGGTATCCTCTACTTCTAGTTTTTCTTCGGTAGGCTTAGCTTTCAATTCTGATTCAATGTCAGAATTTTGGGAAGAGTTTAAGGCCATCCAAACCACTTACTCTTCAGTTAAAGAAGAAAACAGTAAGCTGAAGGTTGAGATTCTTGATTTAAGAAAGGAGGTTGAGATCAAAATCAATCTTCTCATTAAAGAAAGAGATCAGCTGGAAGCTGAAAATGTTTCTCTTTTAAAGAGAGTAAGAGAAATAGAGTCAGTTCAGATCAAGTACAACACCTACCAGAAGGCCCAGTCTTCAATGGAAAGGTTAGTACTTGACCAACAAATTGGCATTGGTTTTGGTCTTGGTTATGGCTCAACAGAATCAGGTGAGCCTTCTGTAATGCTTAGCACCAGAGTTGCTCAAGCAGATAAGGTCATAGAGCCACTGATTTCTAGCCCCATTTGCCATGCTGGTGTATCTGGCACCAAAGTTATTCATGAGGAAGTCAGACCAGAAAAAGGAAAGATAAAGGTTCAACAGAAACCCATTTTGAAAATCAATGAACCTGACAGAAAACCTAACAACAGAAAGGGTTTTCAAAATAACAAAAATCAAAGACAAACTGTCAACAGACAACCTCATGATAACCGTGCTAGAAATGACCACCAGAGAGGCAGATATCAAGAGAAGGTCAACTTTAGGCACAAGAGGTTGGCTGGTCAAATTCAGAAGCCCAAAGCTAACCGTCCATCTGCTCTTGATAGTATATGGGACTTCTTTCCAACGAAAAAGGCTATGCAGAAGTATGTAATCAGGAAGTATGATCCTCACAAGCATCTGACAAAAGTGAATCACACTTCAGTTTACTATGACTACCAGGTGGACAATGGGTACCACCCACCAAGGTTTCACTTGATGAGACCAAAGTGGTACCGGCTCCCCAGACTACATGACCCCCTAGGACCTAACATTGCTTGGGTACCTAAATCTTCCTATTAATTTTGCAGGAACTGTGTGCTGGAGCCATCTCTGAGCAAGAGTAGTATATTGATAGTGGATGCTCCAGGCACATGACAGGTGACAAGAGTTGCCTAACAGAGTTTAGGAAATGCAAAGGACCTAGAGTTATCTTTGGTGGTAATGACAAAGAAGGTCAAACTAAAGGAAGAGGCAAGCTGATCAAGGACCAGATAATCATTGATGATGTTTCATATGTTAAAGGCCTTAAATTCAACCTGCTGAGTGCTAGCCAGTTCTGTGACAAAGGCTACACTGTTGAATTCTCCAAAGAAGGCTGTTCTGTCAAGCATGAGACAACTAAGGAAGTGGTTCTGACAGCAAGAAGAAAAAGAAACATCTATGTTGTTGATTGGTCTACTGCAAAAGGTGGAATTTGCTTGATAGCCAAGAGAGATTCAAAACTAAGCTGGGACTGGCACAAGAAGCTTAGCCATTTGAATTTCAAGACAATCAACAAACTTGCAAGAGAACACATTGTAGAAGGACTGCCAGACATAGTGTACAAGAAAGAGACCCTCTGATGTGCATTCCAGAAAGGAAAACAAGTGAAGAACTCCTTCAAACCCATTGCAGGAGATCTCTCTACTAGTCCTTTAAATCTGATTCATATGGATTTATTTGGACCTGTTGAGACTCCAAGTGTTGGTGGCAAGAGATACACTCTTGTCATGGTTGATGACTATTCCAGATATACATGGACAATCTTTTTGACAAAGAAGAATGAAACTCTTCAGAAGTTGCCCTCTGTTAAAGCAACTTTAGACTGAGAAGAACATGAAAGTCAGGACAATCAGATCTGACAGAGGAACTGAATTTGTCAACCAAGTCATCAAGGACTTCTGTGATCAAAATGGAACCTTTCATCAACTCTCTGCCGCCAGAACACCTCAACAGAATGGCGTAGCAGAAAGGAGGAACAGAACGTTGAAAGAAGCTGCAAGAACAATGATTGCAGAATCAGGATTACCAATGAAATACTATGATGAAGCAATCAACACTGCATTCTACACCCAGAACAGAAGTATGATCAACAAGAATCACCAGAAGACCCCTTATGAACTATGGAAAGGAAGGAAACCCAACATCAGTTATTTCCATATATTTGGATGCAAATGCTATATTCTGAATAATGGAAAGGAGCATCTAAAGGTATTTCAAGAGAAAGCTGATGAAGGTGTATTCATAGGCTACTCAAGCACTAGCAAAGCCTATAGAGTACTCAACAGAAGGACTCTACACGTTGAAGAATCCATACATGTAAAGTTTGATGATAGCACTTCTGTTGAAGAAGTAACAGAGACCCTCAAGGAAGTCAACCTAGAGAACAGAACTCCTGAACCAACAAAAGAGGTAGCAGTTAACCCTGTGTTTCCAACTCCTGCACCTAACCCCCTTCTGTTGAATGAAGATGAAGACTCAGAAGATGAGGAACAAGAGAAACCCAGACAACAACTGACAGAACCTGATCTAACTTGGTTAAGAGATCATCCCTTAAACCAAATGATTAGACAAATTAGAAGTGGTGTACAGACCAGATCTGCTACAACAAGAAGAGAAGCAATGTTTCCCTGCTACATATCTCAGATGGAACCCTTGACAGTAGAAGAAGCTCTTGCAGACTCAGACTGGATCAATGCAATGCAAGAGGAGCTTACACAATTTGAAAGGAACAAAGTGTGGGAACTTGTTCCTAGGCCAAAGCACCAGAATGTCAATGGAACCAAATGAGTCTTCAAGAACAAAGCAGATGAAGATGGCAACATTGTAAGGAATAAAGCTAGGCTGGTAGCTAAAGGATACTGCCAAGAAGAAGGAATTGATTTTGATGAGACCTTTGCACCAGTTGCCAGACTTGAAGCCATCATAATCTTCCTAGCCTATGCTGCCTACAACAATATTAAGGTCTACCAGATGGACGTCAAGAGTGCACTTCTGAATGGAGATCTTGAAGAAGAAGTTTATGTAGAGCAACCACCAAGTTTTATCATTCCTACTCAATCTTCTTGTGTCTACAAGCTTAGAAAGGACCTCTATGGTCTTAAGCAAGCTCACAGAGCATGGTATGACACATTGTCCCTATTCCTAGTGAACCATGAGTTTACTAAGGGAAAGGTTGACAAAACTCTATTTCAGATCTCTGTTGCTAACCATATTCTATTAGTACAAATATATGTTGATGATATTATATTTGGAAGTACTAATGTAGAATTATGCAAGAAGTTTTCTCAAGTTATGCAGAGTCAGTTTGAAATGAGCATGATGGGAGAACTGAGCTACTTCCTAGGACTGCAAGTGAAATAGGTTCCAGAAGGAATTTTTATCAACCAAGGGAAGTACACTAGAGACCTAATCAAGAAGTTTGGAGTTGAAGGGAAGTCCTCAGTAAAGATTCCCATGAACACATCTCAGGGAATTGGACCAGATGATGAAGGAAAAGATGTTGATGCAACAACATACAAAGGAATCATTGGAACTCTTCTCTATCTAACTGCAAGCAGACCAGATATATCATTCTCTGTTGGAATCTGTGCCAGATACTAGTCAAAGCCCAAGGAGAGCTCGAGGCTCTAAACAACAAAAAACCAAATCTGCTACCCCACCTCAACAAAAACCAACTCAGCCCCAGAACCCAAATACGAATATTCAAGATCCTCCAACCGTTTCTCCTGTTCCTGCACCCCCTGGTTACTCAAGGGATTCTACTGCTTCCAATCCCTCCTTCCACAGAAAAGTGCGTGTGGTCAGGGACGCCATACCAATCTACTCGTCTTATGAGGACTCCTCCAGCATGAGTGGTTTCATTGTTAGTGACCCTAACAAAGCTACATCTAAACGACAGAAGACCCCTCCTAAAACTCAACTTGAGCATGAGATGCAGCAGCAATTCTTATCTTTTGTACAAGAACATCAACCACTGCCCAAAGGAAAAGGCCTAGAGATGCCTGGCTTCACAAAAGAGGAACATCAGATCCCCTTTAATGAGTTTGTGGCTGCAGCAGAAGACTTTGGTGGTCAGATATTAGATGGGATCCAAAAGCTGATCTTAGTAAACCAGAGTCATTATGAACATCTCACGCATGTCAATGATAATTTCAACTCTGGTATGAAGTTCATCTCAGAAAGCTTTGCTACCTTAAAAGAGTCTATGCAAAACTTCATGACCTCATCCAATACAAAAGTTGATGCTCTGTCTAATGAAGTGGACACTATCAAGACAGTTCTCTTCTCCATGAGCCAGAATCTCAACTCTCAGAATGTCACCCTTACAAAGCTATCTCAAGCTGTTGACTCACTACAGAGGTCTGACACAAGGAGTCAGGAGAAATTATAGAGCATTGCAGCAATCTGCAGAGAAAGCTCTGAACAAGGAAACCTTCTCTTGGTTGTTGAGAAAGAGAGATATCAGAAGATGGTTTTACTAGAAGCCAGCACCAAGGATGTATCTTCTGCTATGCAAAGACAGCAAGGGCTAATAGAAGGCCTCACCTCTGTCATCCAAACCCTGCCAGAGGCCCTTGAACAGATTGCTACATCTCAGGCCTCAGAGTTCCAGAAGCTCAACCTAATGATAGAGGACCTCCATGATGACAAAAAGGGGGAAGAGGACCCTCAGCCTCCCAAGCCTTGATCTACCAGAACCCCTGCAAGAACATCATCTTTTGTTGATCCATCCATTGATCCCACACCATATTTTGAAGCTGCAATTCAGAAGAAAAGAGCAGCTGGTATACCCAGACCCCCATCTCCACCTAAGAAGGCTTCTAAGAAGAAGAAGGCCTTGAACTTCAGGGAATGGAGATTAGGTGGATCTCAGATGATTGACAGATCTCAATTTGAAGAAATGAAGCAGAAGATGACTCCAACTCAATAGCAGAATCTCTATCTCGACAATGATGGACATGTGAAAGTCAGACATGGAGGTTCCCTGGAAGAAGTTGAGTATTGGTATCACAAGTGTATTCTTCCAGGAAAAGATGTTCATGAAGGTGTCCTTAGCTATTTGGACTGCAAGCTCTCGCCCATTTGGGCCTCATATCATAGCTCTGGCAACCTCATAGGTATTCGTGAAAAGATTAATGCAGAACTTAAGAGACTGCAAGGATCGGAAGATCAAGCAATGGCCACCGTAGTAAGGGAAAATGTGTAAAATAACTTTTCTGTACTCTAACCCTTAATAAGATAACTCTCTGCCTCTCTGCTTGAACGACATTATTCTTCCTTTATCTGTTCTTAATCTTTGCTAACCTCTTTATTTTATCTGGCTGTATTATTTGTGCTTTGATTTATTGTGTTTTATCTTGAATGTATCTTACTTTTACTATTTTCCTATGACAAGTTGCCCACCAAGAATTTTAATGAAAGTTTTTGAATGTTATTTCTTTTATGGTGAAAGGCACTTCTCTGGAAATAGTTAAAGGGTTTTGGCATCATCAAAAAAGGGGAAATTGTAAAGAATAATTGTAATTAGATTTTGATGATGCTATATTAATTAGGATATTAGAGTACCCCGTTAGCCGGGTTGGCCCTCTGGAGTAGTGAAGTGGGTATACTTCAAGGAAGCTCGGTGAAAGGACCAGTCTTAAAGGAAGCAAGGAAGTGCATCCCAAGAGACATCTAGACTTGAAGAAGACGTGGAGAGCTTCTTAAGTGATAGGACTAAGGCGTTGTAAACTGTCGTTTTTACAAGCTTAGTGGAACAATGCATTAGAGGAACACGTTGTTCCTTGAACCACTATAAAAATCCCTGGTGTCATTTACTTACTGCTTTTAATTCTTGCATTTATCTTTAACTGATTAACTCTAAAGACTTGGTATCTGTGTTCAGCAGAACGTGTCCTGAGAATTAACAGAAGGCCTACTGCCTTTGCTTTTCTGTGAGGCTAACCGAACAGAACTCCTACCAGAATACCATCCGCTGCTAGTCTATTCTTCCAACAGAACAGGCTATTCTGTTAAAATCTAGTACTTAGCTTGAAAAAATTTAAAACCAGTACAGTCTATTCACCCCCCTCTAGACTGTACCCAGTACAACCGGGACCAACAGAAACCCGCCGCTCTTAAGGACACACCTACCCTTGATGAAAAGGGGGAGATGGAGAGGTGGGAACGCTCAAACCGCATGAGTCTAATGATCATGAAACGTGCAATTCCAGAATCATTCAGGGGCACAATGTCTGATGAGGCTGATGCCAAATCGTTCCTTGCCGAACTTGAAAAGCGTTTTGCTAAAAACAAAAAGGCGGAAACTGGTACTCTTTTGAGCACTCTTGTTTCCATGAAGTATAAAGGCAAAGGGAATATAAGGGAGTACATTTTGGAAATGTCTCACATTGCTTCAAAACTAAGTGCACTAAAGCTTATTCTACCTGAGGAATTGCTTGTGTATTTAGTTTTGATCTCTCTTCCTTCTCAATTTAATCAATTTAAAGTCAGTTACAACTGCATTAAGGAGAAATGGTCTCTCAATGAGCTCATTTCTCATTGTGTTCAAGAGGAAGAGAGAATAAAGCAAGATAAGACTGAAAGTGCTCATTTGGCATCTACCTTTAAGGGCAGCAAGAAAAGGAAAATTACGGAAGCTGTAAATTCAGGGCCTCAAAGAAAGCATCATAAGGTAACTAAGGAAGAAACTAAGGAATCTGGATGCTTCTTTTTCAAAGGGACTAATCACAAGAAAAATAACTGCACTAAGTACCACGCTTGGCATGTGAAAAAAGGGTATGTCTCTTGCTCTTGTTTGTTCTGAGGTTAATTTAATTTTGGTACCCAAAGACACTTGGCGGGTAGATTCCGGTGGAACTACTCACATAAGTGTATCCATGCAGGGTTGCCTGAGCTGCCAAAAACCAATTGATGGTGAAAGACACATCTATGTCGGTGATGGCAAGCGGGTTGAAGTTGAGGCTATCGGTGTTTTTATATTATTATTAAAGACCAGTTTTTATTTGGATTTGAAAGAGACTTTTGTTGTACCGTCATTTAGGCAGAATTTAATTTCTATTTCTGCATTGGACAAATTAGGTTATTCTTGTTCATTTGGAAATAGTCAGTTTAGTCTATTTCAAAATTCAAAACTTATTGGTACTGGTCTTTTATCAGTTTATGATAATCTATATTCACTTGATATAATTACCTCATATAATGAAACTTTGCATGCAAGTACTCGTGGTACGAAAAGGAAATTAACCAATGAGAATTCATTTTCACTATGGCACAAGCGTTTAAGACATATTTCTAAAGAAAGAATTCAGAGACTTGTGTCAGACGGAATTCTTGATTCTCTTGACTCATCAAATGCTGATATTTGTGTTGAGTGCGTTAAGGGAAAACAAACGAACAAACACTGATTAGGTGCCGAGAGAGCTTCAAATCTATTAGAATTGATATATACAGACATTTGTGGACCATTCCTTACACCATGTAGAAATGGTCAAACATATTTTATCACATTCATAGATGATTACTCTCGTTATGGTTACCTTTATCTCATTCATGAAAAGTCCAAATCAAAAGACGTGTTCAAATCTTATAAGACCGAAGTTGAAAATCAATTAGGCAAAAGAATAAAAACTGTTAGATCTGACCGTGGTGGTGAATACTATGGTAGATATGATGGATCTGGTGAACAACGTCCAGGGCTATTTGCTAAATTCCTAGAGGAGTGTGGGATTGTTCCTCAGTACACCATGCCAGGATCTCCTAGCATGAATGGTGTTGCTGAGAGACGAAACCGTACATTGAAGGACATGGTTAGGAGTATGATTTGTCATACTGCTTTACCAGATTCACTCTGGGGAGAGGCACTGAAAACTGCAGCTTACATACTCAACAGAGTTCCCACTAAAGCTACAACTAAAACCCCTTATGAAATTTGGACTGGAAAGAAACCAGTATAAATCATTTCCATGTTTGGGGTTGTCCAGCTGAGGCAAGGCCTTATAAGGCCAAATGAAAAGAAATTGGACTCTAGAACAGTTAGTAGCTACTTTGTAGGATACTCTGAGAGGTCAAGGGGGTATAAGTTTTATGATCCCACTACCAGGACTATTTTTGAGATAGGTAATGCTCGGTTCTTGAAGGATATTGAGTTTGGGGGTGGGGAGATAAGGTTAGAGATTTTGTCCTTGAGGAAGAGCATGTTACTCTTCCTTCAGTTGTCATTGAACATGATCAAGATACTTTTATTCGTAATGATGTTGAAGAAACAACTCCAGTTCAGGAAAATATCGAAATCATCCCCAATCAAGTACCTGAAATTATTAATGAGGATCAAACTCAACAACCTCAAGACCTGAGGTGCCATTAAGGAGATCCACTCAAGAGAGGAGAAGTACAACCTCTGGATGATTATATTGTATTTCTCCAAGAACATTAGGAAAATTGGGAATTGGTGGAAGAAATAATTGTCTTCCTCCACGAACAAGAATCAGATGTTGGTTTTGCGGAAGATGATCCAATCAACTTCTGTCAAGCCATGGAAAGTTCTAACTCTCAAGAATGGATTAATGCCATGAAAGATGAGATGAAGTCTATGAGTGACAATGATGTTTGGGAGCTAGTCTCATTGCCCGAAGGTATTAAACCCATTGGTTGTAAATGGATATTTAAAATCAAGAGGGAGTCAAAGGGCAATGTTACAAGGTTTAAAGCTCGTGTTGTTGATAAAGGCTACACTCAAAAGAAAGGAATTGACTATAAAGAGACTTTCTCTCTGGTATCCTCAAAAGACTTTTTAGAACAATAATGGCATTAGTGGCACATTTTGATCTTGAGCTTCATTAGATGGATGTAAAAACTGCATTTCTCAATGGTGACATTGAGGAATCAATCTATATGGAGCAACCTGAAAACTTTGTTTCGGGAGATCCAAAGAAAATGGGTTGCAAATTAAAGAAATCCATCTATGGACTCAAGTAGGCTTCTCGTCAGTGGTATCACAAGTTTCATAAAGTCATTATATCTTTTGGTTTTCAACCAAATGTCAGTGATGATTGTATATACCACAAGTTCAGTGAGAGTAAGCATATTTTCCTGGTTTGTATGTTGATGACATACTGCTTGCTAGCAACGATATAAGCTTATTGCACGACACTAAGAGATTTCTTTCAAAGAATTTTGAAATGAAAGATCTTCGTGATGCTTCTTTTGTATTAGGAATTCAGATACACCGAGATCGCTCCAAGGACGTTCTTGGACTCTCACAAAAGAGCTATATCGATAAGGTTCTCAAAAGGTTTGGTATGTAAGACTGCAAACCAGGAGATACCCCAGTTTCTAAGGGAGATAAGTTTAGTCTCATGCAGTTCCCTAAGATTGGTTTTGAATCTAAAGAAATGAGGAACATTCCTTATGCTTCGGCTGTAGGAAGTTTGATGTATGCTCAGGTTTGTACAAGACTTGATTTGGCATACATTGTTGGGATGTTAGGCAGATATTTGAGTAATCCGGGAATGGACCATTGGAAAGCAGCCAAAAGGGTCATTCAGTATTTACAGAGAACAAAGGAATATATGCTCACATATCGGAGATCGGGTTAGCTTGAGATCATTGGGTATACCGACTCTGATTTTGCTGGATGTCAAGATAGCTTGAGATCCACTTCAGGCTACATCTATATTCTAGCTGGAGGAGCTATCTCCTGGAGGAGTATCAAGCAGACTCTTACATCTACTTCCACCATGGAAGCAAAGTTTATAGCATGTTATGAGGCATCCAATCAGGCATTATGGCTGCGAGATTTTGTTAGTGGATTGCGCATAGTGGATAGCATTGAAAGACCACTTAAGCTATTGTGTGACAATAGGTCAGCAGTCCTTTATGCTAAGAAAAACAGTAGTTTGACCAAGGCAAAACACATTGGGGTCAAATTTAAAGCTGTTAAGGAATGAGTACAAGAAGGAAAGTTATCTATAGAACACATTAGCACAAACTCCATGATTGCATATCCGCTCACTAAAGGATTGCCACCAAAAGTGTTTCATGAGCATGTTGCTCGAATGGGTGTCAAATCAGTTGAGGATTATGAGTTTTAGTGGGAGTTTGTAATGTTTCTATATTTGGTTAATTCAGTTTTTTTTAAAGATGTTTTCTGCAGAAACAAAGATTAAAGTTTAAAGATTTATGTACTCTTACAGTAATATTGTTGATCTCAAGGTGGACCAGTTGGAAATAGACATTCTATTCCAGACCACACTTCATGTTATTTCCACGCTGCACACCTATACTTGATCCATGTCGTTTATTATATTAGTGTATGTGATCATTGATGGGTCTAGTTATTCAAATATAGCAAAGACTTCTTTGGTCCTATGTTGATATAATTAATGGACCGGATTGATTAAAGATGACTACAGTTTGATAGCAAAATTTTGGAGCTCCTAAAGTAAACATACAATGCTAAGGATTGTGTGTATACATGTGTATGTCGTCCAAGTGAGAGATTGTTAGATTATTGGACTTATACTACATGTAATATTCACAATATTATTATTATTAGGTTTAATTGTATGTTATATTCTATCTTATATTTAGGCCCAAAAAATTAGTGGTCCTATGATATTGATTTAAGTGGGCTAATATGTTATCTAATAAGGTATAGGGCCCAAATGTGTAGAGACCCATGGGCTTAACCTAATTAATGATGGGCTGATTAGGGTTAAGCATTCTCTATAAATAGAGCGGTTATGGTCCCTAGTTGAACACACCATTCCGTCTTTCTGCATCCCATCGCTAGAGAGATAATTCCCGAGGGTGTGTATCAACTAGAAGACGCAAACTCTAGCCTCCGTCTCCCGGATCTCTAAAGATAATCTCCAATGGAGTCAGGTACGCTTCCGCTCAGTTATATCTCTAGATAATTCCAATATGAAGATTAAAGTATTTATGGATTTATTCCAACAGATATTAATAAAGAAAACTCACAATAATAATTAACATAAAATGGGTTTTGTGACTTTATTAATTAATGAGCATTAAATAAATCATAAACTATGATTATCCCAGGGCATATTTTCAACAGTCTCCCACTTGCACTAGGACCAATCGTGAACAAAACTTGGACGTTCATGCTTTGCTTGTGGTAGTGGCTTGGTGAGCGGGTCAGCCACATTTGCATCTCTTGGTACTTTGCATATCTTGACGCCGCCTCTATTGACTGTCTCTCGAATGAGGTGATATTGTCTGAGTACATGCTTTGATTTCTGGCGTAATCTAGGTTCCTTGGCTTATGCAATGGCTCCATTGTTATCACAATACAAGTCCATTGATCCAACAATACTAGGATTGACACCAAGCTTAATGATGAATTTCCTTATCTGTACTACTTCTTTTGCTACTTCTGAAGCAGCAATGTACTCAACTTCAATTCTGTTGTAGAATCAGCCACTGTGTCTTATTCAGAACTCTTCCAGCTTACTACTCCTCCATTGAGGCAAAACACAAATCCCGATTGTGATCTAAAATCATCCTTATCGGATTGGAACCCTACATCAATGTAACCATTTACAATGAGCCGATCTTTACCGCCATAGACCAAGAATACATCCTTAGTTCTTTTCAAGTACTTTAGAATATTCTTGACTGTTATCCAGTGACTATCACCTGGATCTGACTGGTACCTATTTGTCATGCTTAAAGCGCAAGCCACGTCAGGGTGAGTACATAACATAACATACATGATAGAACCTACAGCAGAAGCGTAATGGGCTCTATTCATTCGATTTCGCTCATCTTGTGTTTGCGGACACTAAGTCTTGGTGAGATGTGTGCCATGTGACATAGGCAAGAATCCTCTCTTGGAATCTTGTATATTGAACGTGATGGATAGTTTACCCGGGGGGTAGCTTATCCGAGGGTTATTGCGTAGAATAACTAGAGAGAGGTCAGAGCAAACAAGTAAGAGAGAGAGTCAAATGTATTAAAAGAACTCCTTGTGTTTACAAAGGGAATAAGGGTTGCTATTTATAGCAGCCATAAATGCGATGAGGGTACACATGTCAACAATCCAACGGCCGAGGGTCACTTCCATCGGGGTGGCATCGGCATTCGCATGTGGCCGCATTAAATGTGGCGGTTGGATGGGACGTCGTACTTGGTACGGTGATTCAGGCGCATGTGGAGAGGAGATCCTGTCGAGTAGGTTGCCTTCGGCAGTACATGCTGTGCCGAAGGCTCCATGGACCGGAGGCCTGTATGCCGAAGGTTGTAGATGCCGAAGGTTGTAGATGCCGAAGGCTACTGATTTCCACCATTTTCTCCCTGTGGCTTCGTATGATAAAATCTGGTTGTCCTGTGAGGTCTTGAGCCCTCGGCCATAGAGCCAAAGGCCTCGGTATATGCACCGTGGACTTCTTGACAATTGGGCCGTTGTGCTTTGGGCCTCTTGAGCCTCCTGGGCCTGTTAGGCCCATGTTAGAGTAGTAGGAGTCTGTGGGCCGGGGGTTCCCGGGCCATATACTCCATCAGGAGTCCCTCACTCCTTTTGCCGAAAGGTACTTGAGGGAAAAGGAGTAACTAAAGGCCGATTGATCGTTCTCCGCTGCCTCCTGCCGAGGGCGTTCCCTCAGTCCCCCACATGTCGAGGGTTGAGGGCTTCCTTGGGGAAAGCGTTCGTAGTGTTCTTTTGTTGATGTGAATGCTGTTTTGTCTCTCTTGTTTTATTTGAGAAATTTTTTCCATTTGTCGAAGGGTGTACTGATAGCATGTGCCGGAGGATTCTTTGACATTTTGTTTTCGTGCATGTGTTTTTTGTTGTGTTCACGAGGGGTACTCCCAGTCCCCCACTCCTCTAGGCCGAAGGCAAGTTCGGGGTGAAGGAGTTTAAGAGTGATGTTTACACCCGAGGGCATATTCGGATGGGGGGTCATCAATGTGTGACAAACCAATGGGTCACAATTGATTTTGCTCGAAGGCGTGTAGTAGGGTGATAGCTGAGGTCACCCTGGAATATAGCCGTTGGGAAGTTACCGTTGGAGATGGGGCCCACGTGGCATGCTCCCGTTGGCCGAGGGGGGCGGGTGCCACCCGTTGGTTGGAAACGCGGCTTGTAATGATGGCTTTTGAGATTGGGGGCCCAATTCCCGACCCAGGCATGGGGTTGGGCGGCTAAAAATATCCCCTGACCAGAGCCACCCTTCCTTGCGCGATTTCATACTAAGGCGAAGCTCTGGCAAATTTTCTAGAGAGGGAAACCCCTGCTTTCGATCAAACCCTAGCTTTCGAGGTTAGTTCTTCCTCCGTTCTTTGTCTCCTTAGCATATTTAGCTTTCCTGCCTTTAGATCTAGTGTTTAGGTCCCTTTAGACCTTAGAGACTTTTCCTCGAAAACTCTTCGCTACAATATGTCTTCCGAAAGCGATTCCCAGAATATCTCGAAGGAGGCCACGGTGCAATCAGAGAGTATTTCCGACGTGGAGTCCTCGAGTGAGCAGCCTTCGATCGGCAATGACGCTGCAGTGACTGAAGAGGTACAGAACAACCTCCGGATGGAGTTAGAGGCTGAAGACTTCGAGCAAGTCGCCGAAGATGAAGAGATGGCCCTTGCTTTCCAAGTTGCTGAAGAGGAGGAGGAGAAGGAACGTAAGAAGGTGACTGTCGCCGTTCTGTCCCCTCACAACAATAACGAAGTCGGAAGCTCCCGACCCCTTGACCCGACACCTCTAAGTGTTGCTCCGGGCAAGAAGAGGAAGAAGATGAGGGGGCTCCCAAGAAGAAGCAGGCTGCCGTTGACATGGGTCAACCCGTTGGAATACCCGAGGGCCACTCATTTTTGAATACCGCTGCTCTCGACCTGACGACGATGGCCATTGCCTCCGATTATCAGGCGACACAGTTCCTCATAGGGCCTTCGGCGCAGGTGGTGGAACCGGGGCCGGGAGATTTGCTGTCTCATCCTCCCGAAGGATGCTTTTCAGTCCACATCCTGTCAGTGGAGCTGGGCCTTCGGTTCCTGTTGCATCCCTTCCTCCTGCGGTACCTCAAGTTTGTAGGTCTTGCTCCCTGCCAGTTGTCCCCCAACAGCCACTCATACCTGGCGGGGTTTCTTTCGCTTTTCCGTTCCCGGGGGGTGGAGTCTTCCCTGGATCAATTTTTTTATCCTTCAACCTGTGCCGAGGGGGGCCTGCCAATAGTGAGGGTTTCACTAATCTCCAGCAGCTGCCAACATGGAGGCTGTTCTCGGAAGTGCCCTCATCCCATAAGGGGTGGAAGGACCGGTTTTGCTACATCAAGATGCCGTGAGTTGTTTTCCTGAGGACTCTACGCAACCATTTCCGGAGACACCTCAAAGTGGGGGGCGCCGCCCTAGAAAAGGATGGGAGGAAACTCACGAAGAAGCCGGAGGGGTCCAACAAACATGTGTTGATTAAAGAAACCACCCTCCTGGATGAGTTGCACAAGTTGAACTTCCACCGGTATCGGCTGATAGGGAAGAAGGACGCCAAATACCCCGAGATTGATCGCGTGTACGAGAGTGCCGGAGGTGGATACCGAGGGCTTTTGTTTCTCATACTTAGGATTTTTTGTCAATTGCTTTGTTGTAGCAGTATTTTAACACTTGCATATTTCTCTTGTTTTTCAGGACCAGGAACCTTGCCAAGCTAAAGAGGCAACTGGCCAAGGAGGGCAAGAAGAAGGAGGCTCCTGGCCAATAGAGGCCTGTAGACGAGTTCTTCCTGAAAGCGGGAACTGCTGAGGGTGAGAAGGATGTAGAGCCCTCGGCGAAGAATGTTGTTGGTGAAGATGCCAGTTCTGAGGCCGGGGGCTCCCCGGTAGGAGAACTCAAGAAAAAGAGGGCTAGAAAGCCCGTGGTTCCCCCGGAGGGTAAGAAGCAAAAGAGGGGGGCCACTGAGAAGAAGGAGGCCCCTGTTGTCATTGTTGATGAACATTCCTCCCCGAGCCCCCGGGTTAGGCTACTGAAATCTCATGGCCCCAGGAGAACGTGCAATTCTCTATTACCAAAGGGACTGCCATCATGCACGGCACCCTGAATCCGAAGGAGTTCCTGAGGGGTGCCACCCCCTCGACAGATAAATCGGTCCTTTCCCGGCAGACTGACGATGCCCTCTGCTCTAAGGTCCTTCAGGCTTCGGTCACTATAAGAATCTTACTTCCCTCTTACCTTTATTCAAATGGTTTTTAACACATTGTGCGTAGTAGCTTAACTCTAAATGTTTTGTGGTTCCCTTTGCAGGCATGCCTCGGGCTTGGTGAGCTCGTCCAGAGGATGGAGCAATCACATTCCAGAAGGCTGAAGGCCGATGAAGCCCTGGTCGAAGCCCGGAGGAAGCTTCAAGAGGCTGAGGAAGCTTTTCGATTGGAGAGGGAGGCCTTCAATAAGATTCTTGAGAATTCTAGGATGGTGGCCAAGGCTGAGGGCAAAGTAGAGACTGAGAAGATTGCAACCGAGGCTGCCAAGGTAGCCGCTGAGAAGGCTGAGGAGACTAAGAAGGAGGCGGGTTCTCAAGCCCAGAGGGACGCCATCGCTGCTTTCCTTACCGAGGGCTGGAAACATGAGGAGCAAAGGCAGTGGGTGGCCTCGGTGGTGGAGGCCTCGGTGGACAACTGGGTGTCAGGGCCCGGGGCGATGTGGTTGACCCGAAGGGGCAAGGAGTACTATGATGGAGGCGAGTATTTTACTCAAGACCTCATCTACCGGAGGCTAGCCCGGCACCTCGGGGTGGATCCCAAGGACTTCAATCTGGCCACTTATGGTCTCCCCCTCCTTCAGTCAGATACTCGAGTACCCCCCCCCCCCCCCCCCCGACGTAGAGAGGCCAGACTTGGAGGACTCGGAGCTGATGAAAGAAGCTGGCGATGAAGAAGAAGAGGTCGGGGATGCTGCAGTTTCAAAGCCCAAGGACGATGTGGTTGAAGACGCCCAAACTTAGGAATTTTCCTAAGTATGATTTTGTAATAGTTTGTAGGCCTTCGGAATTTTCCGTTTGTAAACAAAACACCTCTCGTATTTAAATGTTTCCTCGTTATGTTTGAATGATTGATGCGCCTTCGGGCTTTCTGACATTGTTGTCTCCGTGTTTATTAATTGCATGCCTTCTTCCCTGCTTTTGTTTTGTTGCCTTCGTGTATGAATGTATGTTTATGCCTTCCTTCACATGTCGGTTCGAGGGCCAGAAATTTGTGGACTTGGAAAATTTTTCTAAGCATGTGCGGACTTAGGGAAGGAGCCCTCGGATGAGTCCTGCTCAGCCTGAGGGTCCACTTCATGGATTTAGAAAGTCTTTGAGAATCTCCCTATGAATGTTGCGGGTAGCTTTCGGGTAGAGTGGGCGAAGTAATCCCCCTGTTCTTATACCCTTTGGCCTGTGTAATTGGAAACCTCCGCTGAGTAGTATGAGGATGCCCTCGGTAACTGAGTAGAACTTCCAGAGGCTGCATGATTGTGGACTTGTGATTTTTCCAAGGAAAAATAGTCACCATGCCCTCGGTGTATAGAGCTACATATGTGATGTAGTGACTAGCATAGCTGAGGTGTCCAACTTTGTGGACTTAGTAAAATTTCGAGATTGTCTTCAATAGATGTTGTGATTAGCCCCCGGCCAAGTAAGCTAGATGAGCCTCCTGCTGTAGGGGACGTAGCGATAACTTTCTTAGGCAAATGCTAGTTTGGGATATTAAGTCTGATGAATATCCCCCGAAGGCTACCAGGTTGTGGACTTAGTCAAGTTTCCCTGCTGTTGGAGTAGACTTCCTTCGTATGTACCCTTCAGTGCTTGCCCCCAATTATGAGGTCATGCATGATGAAATTAGAGGAACCCTTCGGCCTGTGAGAGATAATGAAGCCCTCGTTTGTTAAGTTCATTAATGACTTGAACTTAGAGAAATTTCCCCCTTCGGACTTGGAAATTGTTCAAGTCCGCACAAGAAGCCTTCGGGAAGCTTTCCTTTCCCACAGTTTAGCCTTCGAGAACCTGTTCCCATGGCGTTGTTTTTGTGGAAGAGCCTCCGGGAGTATGATCTCCAGGGAGTTCCTTCCCCCCTACACCCATTTTTTTTGTTGTAGGAGGGGAATCAAGAAACTTGGTTTCTAGGAAAAATTGGGCTATGTGGGAGGAAACGGAACAAACTGTTGGCTCCCCCCTCGGGATTGACCTTCCGAAGATCCCAAAGGGTTTGAGGCTCGTTTCCTCGGCCCGAGACATCGCTTGTTGCTTGCATCCCCTTGGGGGATGGTGCGTAAAGCGCCTCGGTTTTGAAAGTCGTCCCCTCATCCCGAGACATGGTCTGTTGCCTGCTTCCCCTTGGGGGATAGCGTGGGGAGCGTTTCGTTTTTGAAAGTCGAATCCTAGGCCCGAGACATAGTCCGTTGCCTACCTTCCCCTTGGGGGATGGCACATAAAGCGTTTCAGGGAAGGGTTTCATTTGTGTGTGAGACACAAATGGCCGGGGGTACTTGGTACCTGTCGGAACCGAGGGGTATTGTACCCCCCGGGTTTTTTTTGAGTATGCATGAAATAATATATGCATGGGGGCGTCCTCGAGGGAAACATCTTATTCGGAAATCACATGGTGTTTTCAAAGGGGTAGGCGTAACCCCGCACCCGGTACTTGGTACCTTGAGTAATGATAGGGAGGGGGCCTTAGGCCGTTGATCACCCATATGGCTGAATGATGAGGGCTTGCCTGCTCATATGCCTTTCATACCTGGTACTCCGTGTTTGAACATGCTTTTATTTTTGTAAGGAATGGGGGGGCTTGGGCCGTTTATGAAATACATAGGTGATGAGGGCTTGGCCGCTCATATATCATTGATAGAATTTGACTAAGTGGTGTATATTCCAGTGCCTAGGGACCTCGGTCCCATTAGGGCGTTCTAGCTTGTATGTTCCTGGTTTGATGATAGCTGTGATGATACATGGACCTTCGAACTTAGGGGCCATCTTTCCACCCTTGGTGGGTAGGCTGGCCTCCCTTCTTCGGAGGACGTAGTCCCTCACTTGAAATTCTCGGGAACGGACCTTGGCGTCGATGTATCCCTTCACTTGTCGTCTGTAGTTTTCCGCCTGCATGAAGGCCTGCTCTCGACCCTCAGATATGAGGTGAAGGTCGAGGGCCATGTTGGCATCGTTGACCTCAGGGTCATATTGATCCACCCGTCGGGTAGGTAGGGTTACCTCCGTAGGGGCCTTCGCTTCAAAACCGTAGCATAGGGAGAAGGGTGTTTCACCCGTCGCACGCCTAGGGGTGGTGCGGTAGGCGCAGAGGATGTTGTGAAATTCCTCTACCTAGCCTCCCCCTTCGGCCTCGAGCTTCTTTTTTAGGCCTTCAAGCAATGTTCGGTTGGTGTTCTCCACTTGGCCATTGCCTTGAGGGTAGGCAACTGATGAGAATGTGTGTTTGATGCCCCATGCCTCTAGGAGGGCACAGAAGGGGGCGGCCTCAAACTGGGTTCCGTTGTCGGAGATGATTTGTTGGGGGACGCCAAACCTTGTGAGGATATTCTTGAGGACAAAGTGGCGACACCTGGCCTCGGTGATGCTGGCGAGGGGTTCGGCTTCAATACACTTTGTGAAGTAGTCTATGGCTACAATGATGTACCTGTTGTTGGAGGTACCCCTCGGCAGAGGGCCTACCAGGTCGATCCCCCATCTGGAGAAGGGTATGGCGGTGCTGATGGGGGCATAGTTGACCGCTGGTCTGTCGGGAGCCTTCTGAAAGTGTTGACATGCAGTGCACCTTCAGGCTAAGTTTGCACAATCCCGGGCCATTGTAGGCCAAAAGTAGCATTGGAGTATGAGCCTTCGGGACATGGAGAAGAGTCCTTGGTGAGCTGAGCAAGTGCCACTATGCACTTCCTCCATCGCAACCTCGGCCTCATCCTGGTGAAGGCATCGAAGTAAGGTGCCATTGTAGGACCTTTTATAGAGCCTCCGGTTCTCGAGGGTGTAGCTAGGAGCTCTCAATTTCGCTAGTTTGGCACGGGCCTCATCCTGGGGCAGTTTCCCCGTGGTGATGAAGGCGATGATGTCGGAGATCCAATCCTCTGGCCTTAGGTGTATGTCCATGATGGGGCTCGCATGTATGCTTGAGAGGCTAAGTTCTTCAATTCTCGTGATCTTGGAGAGGTGCTCCGGAGATTCATCCGAGAGCTTTGATAAAATGTCAGCCTCGGAGTTTTGAGCCCTCGGTATTTGAGTGAGAGAATGTGCCTCAAATACCTTAAGCAACTCCTTGGCCGCTTCCTTGTACTGCTTCATCCTTCCTTCTTTGGCCTCATATTCTCCAGAGATCTAGCCGACCATGAGCTTGGAATCACACTTTACGTGGATCATCCTTGCTTTGAGGTTGGGTGCCAGCCGAAGTCCACAAAGGAGGGGCTCATACTCGCCCTCATTGTTGGATACCTTGAAGGAGAAACGGATGGCGTAATAGGCCCGGAAGCCTTTGGGTGTAATGAGAACCACCCCTCCTCCGCATGCTTTGACGGCGGAGGAGCCGTCAGTGTAGAGAGTCCACCATTCGTCTGAGGGTGCCGAAGGCTCCTCGCTTGTCGCTGACCTTGCCGTGCATTCTGTTACGAAGTCTGCCAGGGCTTGGCCCTTGATGGCAGGCCTCAGACGGATGTCAATGTTGTATTGGCTGAGGAAGATCGCCCATTTCACCATTCTAGAGGAGCTGATGGGGCTCCTCATGAGGGCGCCGAGGGGTTGGTGTCTGAGCACTTGAACTAGATGGGCTTGGAAGTAATGGCCCAATTTCTTGACGGTCCAAACGATGGCTAGCACCGTTTTTCCCACGGGGGAATATCTGAGTTCCGCTTCTCGTAGGGTCTTGCTTACATAGAAGATGGCGTGTTGGATATCGTCTGATGCACACTAATTAGTAGTGCATAATTACATGTTTTTATGTTTGATTTGTGTGGATTGTGTACCATTTTATTTAGTTTGTAAACATCTGTGTAATTTTAGTTGTAATTGTATTTTAAATCTTCATTTGTAAGTTGTAAAGTAGAATTAGGAATTAGGGTATTCAAAAGGAGGACTTTGAAGAGAAGAAAATAAAGAATTTGACTGCCCATGAGCAAAACCCGACCGGGTAGAAATCCCCTCTCGGTCGGGCTTGATTTAACAAGCGAAGAAGCAAGGAAAATGCTTGGCCCGGTCGGGCCCTATACCTCACCCGGTCGGGTGAGAAGTGGCCAGGGACAACCCGGCGTGCGAAGATCACCAGAACGTGGCGAATTATCTGATTTTGACCGGACCCGGTCGGGTAAGTACTTGACCCGGTCGGGTACCCGGCCAAAGGTGTTGAAAAACACCTATACATAGCACATTTTTATTTCTCTAAAAATCATCCCTTCTTCCATACTCTTAAGCTCAGTTTAGAATAGCATTTGTTTATATTTTTCTAGCTATGTTTAGTCTCCAAATGAGGAGCTAAACTTCCATTCTTGGCGTTGCTCTTGAAGCTTGTTGATTATTAAAGTTGTGAGTTATTTTCTTAACATCTTCCCTTGAATATTAATTATTAGTTCTTTCCTTAATACTATCTCTATATTAATGTTGGGGAGTGTTGCTAAGATGACAATTAGTTAACATCTTGACATTAGTTAGAGTAGTATTTTCTTCCTCTATATTAATGTTGGGGAGTGTTGCTAAGATGACAATTAGTTAACATCTTGATATTAATTATAGTAGGATTCATCTCCTTTAATAATATTCTTCCTTGAATATTAATTAATTCCTACTCATATTTCATATTAATATTTTGAACATTACTTAAAGGATCAACTAGTTTTGTTTCATATAATAATTATTACTAGAAACGATTGACGAACCGATGGTTAATCGTTGATGGTTTCACAAGTAAGTAACTTCGGTTTATTAATGCACGGTCGTGGTTGATAAACTTAAGAGGGATTAATTTTGTTGGTTAAACCGAAACCGTTGTGTTGAGGTTATCAATCTCAATTGATTTCATCAAGGAGTTAAGAGATTAAATGCTACTATCAAGTCGGTATATGGCGGTGTTCTATACTTTACTAATAGTAAGGGTTATTAATGAACGGTCGTTGTTGATAACTACCCTCGATGAATTGGATATACTCCTCGATTGAGTATTCGAGAGGGAATAAGTTATAGATATAACAATGATCGACTAAAGTATATCAACAAGTGGAAAGTAGAAATGCCAAGTCCTTTTTATCTTCGAATTAAATCTCATATAAGTCGTTCATCTTAGTTTTTAATTAAATTAAATTATCCAACACCAAAACCCCCCTTTTTATTTACTAAGTTCATAAAAAGAAAAGTATTCATTTCCCTGTGGATACGAACTCTACTTCACCTATACTACGTATAAGTGCTAGTATCGATTTATTTTGACGCACCGTGACAAAGTGATCGTCAAATTTGGCGCCGTTGCCGGGGAGAGGCAATTAATTTTTCTTTTTATTTTATTTCAAAAAAAACAAAATTAAAAAAATACATTTATAAAGATTTTTATTTTTCTGAGCTTTGTTTGAGTATATGGTAAAAACCAGATCCATAAACCAACTCACCTACCAAACAAACCCCGAAATAGAACGAACTCTCGAGCGGTTGAAAAACAAATTCTCAAGTACCGACTCGGGAGAATCATCAAGTGCTAGCTCTCATTCTAGCGAGCCCGAAGAGCCCATCAATATGGCTCTTGAAACGAGAACATTGAGGGAGCTCACGGCTCCGAATCTTAACCAACAACCGCTATGTATCACCTTCCCTACTCTTGATGAAGGTGCTACATTAGAGCTCAAATCAGGGCTCATCCATTTACTTCCTTCATTCCATGGTCTACGAGGTGAGGACCCGAACAAACATCTCTCGGAATTCCATATTGTTTGCACAAGCATGTGCCCAAATGGAGTCACCGAGGAGCAGAACAAGTTGAGGGCCTTTCCATTCTCCCTCAAGGATAACGCAAAATATTGGCTATTCTATCTTCCTTCGGGAAGTATATGTACATGGACGGCCATGAAGAAAGGTACTATCCTTCCTCTTTCTCCTCATCTCTCAAAAAGCAAATCAGCAATGTGGAGCAGAAAGATGATGAATCGTTCTACGAATATTGGGAACGATTCAAGAAACTTTGTGCGAGCTGTCCATACCACGGCTATTCGGAGCAAGACCTCATCCTATACTTCTATGATGGTCTTTGCAATGATGATAGGCGGATGATCAACGCCGCATGTGAAGGGGGGATCGTCAACAAAATGCCTTCTCAAGCTATAAATGTTATCTCGGAGTTGGCCGAGAATTCTAGATATTACAATGGGCGGTCCTCAACCCGAAGGGTTGCCGCAACGGAGTCCACTCCATCATTGGAGAGTCAAGTAGCCAGCTTGACTTCTTTGGTAAAAGATTTTCTGTTAAATCCCAAAAACCAAGAAGTCATGGTCTGTGGCATTTGTGCAACACAAGGGCATCCTACCGATTCATGCCCTTCATTACACGAAGAACAAGTCAATGCCTTGAATTTCCAAGGCCATCAACAAAAGAGGTACGATCCACACTCTAACACTTACAACCCCGGGTGGAGAGATCATCCCAATTTGAGATACAGGAATCCTCAACAACAACCTCCCCAAGGCCAAACTTCAAGCTCAAATATGTCCACTGAAGACATGATTCGAGCACTTACCATGAGTGTATCAACGATACAACAAAGTGTGGCCCAATTTCAAGAAACGACTAAATCTAGCATTCAAAATTTGGAGAACCAAATGAGCCAAATTTCGAGTGCTGTGAGCCGGCTCTAGGCAAAAGATTCGGGTAGACTCCCCTCTCAAACGGAGCAAAACCCGAGACAACATGTTAATGCAATCATGTTGAGGAGTGGGACGACATTGAAAGAGGTGCATAAGGAAGAAGGGCAAGATAAAAAGGAGGTTGACCTTGCAGAAAACTTTGAACCGGAAGAGAGGACCATAAAAGCAAAGTTTCCACCATTGTCCTCATATGAACCACTACCCCCATTCCCCGAAGCACTGAAGGAAACAAGGAAGCTGGAGAAAGATGCTGACATGTATGAGACGTTCGCCAAATGTGAGGTAAACATTCCGCTCCTTAACTTAATTAAAAGTGTTCCCCGTTTTGCTAAATTTTTAAAAGAATTATGCACAATGAAAAGAAAAAGCAAATTAAAGGGAAAACAAAAGGTGGAGGTTAGTGAACGTGTCTCGGCGATATTTCAAAAGAAACAACCCGAGAAATGTAGCGATCCAAGCATGTTCACAATCCCATGCAAAATAGGGGACACTTTATTTTCGATGGCTTTGTTGGATTTAGGGGCTTCGATCAATGTTATTCCATATTCGTTATACAAGTCTCTAAAACTTGGCCCAATGAATGAAACTGGTGTGGTAATCCAATTGGCGGATAGGTCTAACACATACCCAAAGGGCGTCGTAGTGGACGTACTCGTAAAAGTTGAAAATCTGATTTTCCCTGTTGACTTCTACGTACTTGAAATGGGAGATGACAACCAAACAACACCCATCCTTCTGGGTAGACCTTTTCTGAAAACCACAAAAACAAAAATAGATGTATCTAATGGTTCTTTAACTTTAGAGTGCGATGACCAAAAAGTAGAATTTAATATCTTTAATTCTACGAAAAAACAAATTAAAGATCAGTCTCTTTGTTCTTTAAATGTTTTTGAACCACGAGCATCACATGTTTTTGTTAAAGATAAAGGCGACGAAACCAAAATGTTTGAAGAAGTGAAAATTGAACAAAAACCAGTGTTGGAAAATGGCGAATGAATGAAATCGCCACACAATAAATTAAAACCACCTACACTCGAGGTGGTGACGAAGAAGAAAATTCGACCTTACTGGAAAAGGTCGGAGAAAAAAGTTGAAACATGGCCAAACATGGTCTTTGAAAATGAAACGAGGGATGCTCACGATCCCACTTAAAACAGAAAACAAAATTAAAATAACGTCGTGCCGCGACATTAAATCAAGCGCTTATTGGAAGGCAACCCAAGTTTGTTTTTATTTTTATTCTCATTTATTTTCATGTGTGTGTGTGTGTAAAAACCTTTTCAAAAAAAAAACGCTGGTGAAATACCCGGTCGGGTACAACATCCTACCCGGTCGGGTATAAGGTAAAATTACCTTACCCGCACAATCACCCGGGCGAGGCAACGGAAAAATATGAAAAATCTTGTTCACCCGACCGGGTAATTGAAAAAAATCCATTCCCAGGCCACTGCTTTGCAAATCCGACCGGGTCAACCCATATACCCGGCCGGATAAAACAATAAAATAAGAAATCAGGTTTACCCGACCGGGCCACCGATTCTACCCGGTCGGGTGGACGTTCCAGTAGCTACTGGTTTAAATTTAATAAAGAACCTGATCGGGTAACCCAACTCACCCGGTCAGGTAGTCGTTTCCAGTAGCCTCTGGATTTGCTGCAGCACAGGGACCGACCGGGCATATTACCTTACCCGGCCAGGCGGATGGGATTTTGGTGTTTACCAGGTCGTGCAAGCATCATCTTCCTCACTTCCTCTACCCCAATTTCGAATCTGTATCCCAAAAACCTCCATTTTTACACATTCAAACCTTCGAATCTTCCCCATTTTCCCATCAAATCCATCAAATAAATCCATTTTCTTCATCTCCTCAGTTCCCTCTTCATTTCTATACCCATAAAATCACCCAAATCCTCCCAAATTTTCCAAACCCAAAAACCCTACCCAAAAATTCGAACCCCCATTTTTGGTCATCAAAGGTCCGAATTTCACCCCAAAAATTCCCAACCGATACCATATTCTTGCTCTTCTCATCACCCTCTTTCATTCTACACCCATACAAGCCATCTAATTCCACCCACACCCAAAACTCCGAAATTTCCAAAGAAAAAAATAAAAAAAATCCACTTCCATGGCTCCAAAAAAGTCCAAAGCTTCTTCTTCAAGGGCCATCACACCTGTGGCGGGCTATGAAAGCGTGGAATTTGCAACGGAGGCACACAAGAAACTCTTCAAGGAATAAGCCAAAAGGGAGGTAAAACAATCCCGGTTCATGTGCCTTACTACTTTAGCACTCCTTTGGATTGATATTGTGACACCGTCCCCAAGCGTGTTTACTTTTAGTGAATTATGTACTAAACCTCGAAAGATGATTTATGAATTTACGTAATTGTTAAATTTTATTAAGTCTTTTACGTGAATAGTAAATTGCATGTGGGGCCCACAACGGGAACGGGGACCGCCCGATAATTCCAGAACCACATATTATATTCATCTTGGTCTAGATGGCATCTATATGGTGGTAGATATTTTATTTGGGCCATAAGAAAGACATGGAGTTGACCGGTTGGTCAAACGGGGCCCAATTACCGGCATTGGTAATTTAGCGGATAACAGCCCGAAGTGAGTTTCGGAGACTCCTAAATTTGTGATGGGGAATGTACATCTATTCAAAAGGCCCATAATTATTAGGAACACGTGATACATTTTATTTGGGCCGATAAAATAAAATATAATTAAAACGGGCCGAGAAATACAACTTTCGGGGCCGATTGTACACACCGGGACATAATGGGATGACCTCCCACATAAGTGGGGGCCACCCCACGTCTTCACGTGCCCTAGTTGACTAAAGGAAAGCTGGAAGGGACATGAATTGATGAGTGTGTGCGGACTCATGGGAGGGGGGGGATGACCAGACAAATGCACACCCCATTTGGCCCCATTTTGGCCTCAATAAGTCTTGATTGAATAGGGATACTTCTCCCCTATTCACTTCTTCACATCTTCTTCAAGTCTAGATGTCTCCTGAGATGCACTTCCTGGCTTCCTTTAAGACTGGTCCTTTCGCTGAGCTTCCCGGAAGTATCACCACTTCACTGCTCCAGTTACTTGGACGACCTTCTCGTTAAAGAAGAGTTTCTAGATGAAACAGGGGTTCCTCCAACTTGCTTCGTTACAAAGAATGTATTAGTTGAAGTGCTTGAAGTGTTGAAGAACAAATGGAACTTTGCTTGAGTTGGAAGATAAGAATCTTTCCAACGTCTGCCTTCTCTTGTAGAGGATGATAAGGATTTGATCTCAAGGAGGCTTGTGCGTTTTAGTGTTTGAATGTCTCTGTATTCGCACTGTTGAAGCAAAAGTTATTTTGGTTGTTCTTCGTAAAGTATCTTTTATACTGAGGTTGTCTTCCCGTTGGAGAAGGAGGACAACTGCATTAAATGTGTGAGCAGTTGACTTGACCAGTAGACCCCAACAAAGTTGGCGGATTACTATTTTGGGATAGAGTTATCCTGACATTGCGGCCAATCATCTGCATTTACTCTACAGAATACGGGAGGCATTAAATGTGCATTTAATGTGTGTACTATAGCTTTTCTGTTCAAGACTCGTAGCCATTGAGGGAATCTTCAGTTGGTTTATCGGCTTGGTAAAATTCTCTAAGTGTCAGGCCTTCTGGTGTCTTCAGCAGAGAGTCAATCAGAGAAGGTTTTGAGCACTTCTGTTGGAAAAGGCTATCAGAGAGTCTTGAGGGTTTCTGTTGAAGAAAAGTTCAACAGAGAACTAGGATGTAAGGAATAAATGTAATTAGATTTTGATAATGCTAGGTTTATTAGAATTTGAAAGTGCCCCTATAGAATTTATTTTTTTTTGTATTAGAAAACATTTCTTTGCAAGTATTAGCATAGTCGACATGCCAGGAATCCTCTTGCTCGTCTTGATCAGAACATCTACCAGAGTTGCTCCCTGAGTTGCTCTCCAGAGAAGCTGCCAGAGTTGGGTACCAGAGTTGGCATCAGAGGCAGTCATCAGAGTTCGGATCAGAAAGCCTCATCAGACTAGCTCTTACTTAGCAAAACTCGAAGGCACTTACCAACGGCCGTGAAACTAACGGGAAATCCTCTAACGGCTAGGAGCCATTCGACGGAAACATAGTACTGTACACGCATTAAATGCTCAATTAATGTTGTACGTACGAAGATATATTTAAAGCTGATGATTGACCATGCGGGTATCTTCACGCCCCCAAAATAGCAAGTCGAAGGTCCAACCGGTCAAATCAACAGTACAAGCATTTAATGAAGTTGTCTTCTACACTCCAACGGGAAGACTGCTCCTAGTATATAAGATACACTTCGAAGAACTACCAGGACAACTTTTGCTATATAACTTTGCTCAACTTATTTGCTCTGAACCAAAAATCTTCAAGCTTTCTTGAGATCAAAAACTCACTTACCTCAACAAGAAAAGCTTAAGTTGGAAGATATAGTTTCATATCCTTCATCCTACTAAAAATAGCAAAGTTCCTCAGTTCTTCAACACTTCGAAAGCATCATCTACACATCCTTTGTGAAGAAGCAACGTTGGAGAAAACTGATCTTGAATCAAACACTTCTTGAAAAAGAAGGTACGTCTCAAACTAACTGGAGTAAGTGAAGTGGGGATACTTCCAAGAGACTCAGTGAAACGAGACCAGCCATCAGGAAGCAGGACTGCATCCCGGGTGGCAACTAGGCTTGAAGAAGACGTGGAGTGCTTCTTAAGTTCTAGGGACTAAGGCGTTGTAAATTGTTGTCTTTGCCAGCTTAGTGGAACAGTGGACTGGAGGAACACGTTGTTCCTTGAACCACTATAAAAATCCCCGGTGTCATTTACTTTACACATTTAATTCTGCACTTAGGATCTTGACTGTTTAACTCAAAAGGTTGGACTCTGTGTTCAACAGATCTCCCTTAAGAGTTATCAGAAAGGCATTTGCCTTAGTGTTTTCTGAGGCTACCCGGACAGAAACCAATCCGCTGCCAGGTCCAGTTCTGCCATCAAAACATGACCTTCTCTGTCACCAGAATTCGACCATCTCTGATAAGTCAGTAGTGACTTAGAGAAAAGTTTGAAAAATCCTGAACAGTCTATTCACCCCCCCCCCCCTCTAGACGGTTCCCATTATAAACGGGACCAACAAGTGGTATCAGAGTCTCCTCATTCTTGTAAGCTTTTAGGTTACTTGCTGAACAAGAGATCCACTTGTTTTAGCCTCTTTAATCTCATATTATGGATAACACTCTTTCAAAGAATCTTATGTTTTCAGTGACTATGTTTGATGACGGGAGAATTCGCATTAAAGCTCCCCTCTGCGCACTCCATGATGAAATGTGGGAAGTCCTTGATGCTGGTCCTTTCACAGAGTTCACCAAGGTCAATCCTGAATACACTATTGGTGGTGGTCTACCTCAGATGATCACCAAACTGCGTCATGAGTGGTCTAATGAAGAGAGGAGAAAATACAACCTTGACAACATTGCCAAGGACATCCTCTATAAAGCCATAGATGACAAATACTTCACAAGAATCAAGAAGTGCACCTCTGCCAAGGAAATCTGGGATACACTCACCCTGATAGGAGCTGGTGATGAGCAGGAGAAAGATAACAAACTGACCATTGCCATGAAGAAGTTTGAAGACTTCAAACTTCTACCCAAAGAGTGCATAACTGAGATGTATGCATGCCTGCTCACCCTCACTGCTGAGATATCAGAACTTGTGAAGAAACTTACTCCCAAGGAGATCAACCTGAAGGTTCTCATAGGTCTACCTTCACCCTGGAAGATGAAGGTCACTGCCATGAGAGACAGCAAAGATCTCAGAACCTACAGCACTGAGAAGCTCATCTCTGATCTCAAATCTTATGAGTTCGAGATGAATGAAGAAGAAAAAGAAGAAGTTGAGGACATAACAACCACTGCCCTCATTGCCAGCACCTCACAGGTAAATAACTTTGACCCTTCTATTCTCTTGACTGACGAATATATGGCTGCCTTTGCCAGAAAGTTCAGGAAATTCTTGAAGCCAAAGGACAGCAGAAGTCCATCCTCAAGAAGAAAGCCAAACCAGAAGTCCAAAGTATCAGAAAGTAGTGGAGAGCTTCTCTGCTACAACTGCAGACAACCAGGGCACTTCAAGGCCAACTGTCCACACCCTATAGTCTCCAAAAGGCAAGGCCAGGAAGGAGAGAAGAAGTATGAGCACAGAAGAAGGAAGGCACTCATCACTGAGCAACCAGAGAAGGACCCCCTCTCTGAGACCGAGTCCAGCTCAGAATCAGAGTCCGATGAGGCATTCTGTTGCCTGGATACAGAGACTGAAGACCTATGCCTTATGGGTCAATCTGATGATGAGGTATCCTCTACTTCTAACTCTAGTTTTTCTTCGGTAGGCAAAGCTTTTGATTCTGATTCAATATCAAAATTTTTTGAAGAGTTTCAAGCCATCCAAGCCATTTATTCCTCTGTTAAAGAAGAAAACGGTAAGCTTAAGGTTGAAATTCTTGACTTAAGAAAGGAGGTTGAGATCAAAATCAATCTTCTCATTAAGGAAAGAGATCAGCTGGAAGCCGAAAATGCTTCTCTTCTCAAGAGAATAAGAGAGATAGAGCCTCTTGAGATTAAGTACAAAACCTACCAGAAGGCCCAGTCCTCAATGGAAAAGTTTGTGCTTGATCAACAAATTGGCGTTGGTTTTGGTATTGGATATAGCTTAACAGAATCAGGTGAGCTTTCCATAATGCCTAGCACCAGAGTTGCTAAAGCAGACAAGGTCATAGTGCCACTGATTTCTAGCCCCATTTGCCAAGCTAGTGTATTTGGTACCAAAGTTGTTCATGAGAAGGTCAGACCAGAAAAAGAAAAGATAAAGGTTCAACCAAAACAAGTTTTGAAAACTAATGAACCTGGCAGAAAACCTAACAACAGAAAAGGTGTTCAAAATAACAGAAAACAAAAACAGAACTTGACCAGACACTCTCATGACTACCCCACCAGAAATGATCACCAGAGAGGCAAATATCAAGAGAAGGTTAACTTTAGGCAGAAAATGTTGGCTGGTCAACTTAAGAAGCCCAAAGCTAACCGCCCCTCTGCTCTTGATAGTATATGGGACTTCTACCCAACCAAAAAGGCTATGCAGAAGTATGTAAATCGGAAGCATGATCCTCACAAGCATCTGCCCAAAGTGAATCACACTTCCGTTTACTATGACTACCAGGTGGACAATGGGTACCACCCACCAAGGTTTCACTTGATGAGACCAAAGTGGTACCGGCTACCAAGACTGCATGACCCCCTAGGATCCAACATTGCTTGGGTACCTAAATCTTCCTTTCAATTTTTGTAGGAACTGTGTGCTGGAGCTATCTCTGAGCAAGATTGGTACATTGATAGTGGATGCTCCAGGCACATGACAGGTGACAAGAGTTGCCTTACAGAGTTCCAAAAAATCAAAGGGCCCAGAGTTACCTTTGGAGGTAATGATAAAGATGGCCAAACCAAAGGAAGAGGGAAACTGATCAGGAACCAGATAATCATTGAAGATGTGTCTTATGTCAAAGGCCTGAAATTCAACCTGCTAAGTGCTAGCCAGTTCTGTGACAAAGGCTACACAGTTGAATTCTCCAAAGAAGGTTGTTCTGTCAAGCATGAGACAACTATGGAAGTGGTTTTGACAGCTACCAGGAAAAGAAACATCTATGTTGTTGATTGGTCTACTGCAAAAGAAGGAATTTGCCTATTAGCCAAAGGAGATTCAAAACTCAGCTGGGAATGGCACAAGAAGCTGAGTCACTTGAATTTCAAAACAATCAACAAACTAGCAAGGGATCACATTGTTGATGGTCTGCCTAACATTGTGTACAAGAAGGAGAATTTGTGCAGTGCATGCCAGAAAGGAAAGCAAGTGAAGAACTCTTTCAAACCCATTGTTGGAGATCTCTCTACTAGTCCTTTAAATCTGATCCACATGGATTTATTTGGACCAGTAGAAACTCAAAGTGTTCGTGGCAAAAGATATACTTTAGTCATGGTGGATGACTATTCGAGATACACTTGGACAATCTTTCTGAAGAAGAAAAATGAAACTCTGCAGAAACTACCATCTCTGCTGAAACTACTACAGAATGAGCAGAATCAGAAAGTCAAAGCTATCAGATCAGATAGAGGAATAGAGTTCGTCAACAAATTCATACAAGAGTTCTGTGACCAAAATGGAACAATGCATCAACTTTCTGCAGCCAGAACTCCTCAACAGAATGGAGTTGCAGAAAGAAGAAACAGAACACTCAAGGAAGCTGCTAGGACCATGATTGTTGAATCTGGTCTATCTCACAGATATTGGGCTGAAGCAATCAACACTGCATGCTACACCAAGAACCGGAGCATGATTCACAAAACTCATCAGAAGACCCCCCTATGAGCTCTGGAAAGGAAGGAAACCCAACATTAGCTACTTTCATGCATTTGGAGGCAAATGGTATATACTCAATAATGGAAAGGAACATCTCAAAGTGTTCCAGGAGAAAGCTGATGAAGGAATATTCTTAGGTTACTCAAGCACAAGCAAAGCATACAGAATACTCAACAAAAGGACCCTACTTGTTGAAGAATCGATTCATGTCAAGTTTGATGATCTCAACTCTGTTGAGAACATAACGGAGAACTTGGAGAAAGCGAATCTAGAAGAATCACCAGAAGTGGTAACACCAGAGTCGGTCACATCAGAGTTGGTCACCAACTCTGCTATACCAATTCATCATCAAAATCCCATTCTACGAGACAAGGATAGTGATGAAGAACCTGAAGAAAAGCAAGAGAGACCAAGGCAACCCTTATCAGAACCCGACCTAACTTGGTTAAGGGATCATCTTCCAAACCAAGTGATTGGACAGATCAGAAGTGGCGTACAAAGCAGATCTGCTACAACCAGAAGAGAAGCAATGTATGCCTGCTATATCTCCAAAATGGAACCTATGACTGTAGAAGAAGCTCTTGCAGACTCAGATTGGATCAATGCAATGCAAGAAGAGCTTACTCAATTTGAAAGGAACAAAGTATGGGAACTTCTTCCTAAGCCAAAGCACCAGAATGTCATTGGAACCAAATGGGTATTCAAGAACAAAGCTGATAAAGATGGCAACATTGTAAGAAATAAAGCTAGGCTGGTGGCTAAAGGATACTGCCAAGAAGAAGGAATAGATTTTGATGAGACATTTGCACCAGTTGCCAGACTTGAAGCCATCAGAATCTTCCTAGCCTATGCTGCCTTCAACAACATCAAGGTCTACCAGATGGATGTCAAGAGTGCATTTCTGAATGGAGATCTTGAAGAAGAAGTTTATGTGAAACAACCACCAGGTTTTGTCATTCCTACTCAATCTTCCTGTGTCTACAAGCTTAGAAAGGCCCTCTATGGTCTTAAGCAAGCTCCCAGAGCGTGGTATGACACATTGTCCCTATCCCTAGTAAACCATGGGTTTACCAAAGGAAAGGTTGACAAAACTCTATTTCAAATCTCTATTGCTAATCATATTTTGTTAGTACAAATATATGTTGATGATATTATTTTTGGAAGTACTGATGCAGAATTGTGCAAGAAATTTTCTCAAGTTGTGCAGAGTCAGTTTGAAATGAGTATGATGGGAGAATTGAGCTACTTCCTAGGACTCTAAGTAAAACAAGTTCCAGAAGGAATCTTCATAAACCAAGGGAAGTACACAAGAGACCTGATCAAGAAGTTTGGAGTGGAAGGCAAATCCTCAGTGAAGATTCCCATGAACACATCACAAGGAATTGGTCCAGATGATGAAGGAAAAGATGTCGATGCAACAACTTACAGAGGAATCATAGGATCTCTCCTCTATCTAACTGCAAGTAGACCAGATATCTCATTCTCTGTTGGAATCTGTGCCAGATACCAATCAAAGCCCAAGGAGAGCCATCTAAGCGCTGCTAAAAGAATCATCAGATATATCAAAGGAAATCCAAATGCAGCCCTATGGTATCCCAAGGGAGGTAACTTTGAACTAATTGGTTACTCTGACTCAGATTTTGCAGGTTAGACAGGAAGAGCACCTCTGGTCACTGCCAAATGCTAGATGGGAGACTTGTCTCCTTGTTTAGCAAGAAGCAGAACTCAATCTCAACAAGTACAGCAGAAGCTGAGTACATTGCAGCTGTGAGTTGTTGTGCTCAGTTACTCTGGATGAAGCAACAACTGAAGGACTATGGAATTCATGCAAAGGAGATCGGGCTGCTATGTGACAACACCAGTGTCATTGCAATCACTCAGAATCCAGTACTTCATTACAGGACAAAGCACATTGAGATCAGACATCACTTCATCAGAGATCATGTGGAGAAGAAGCATATCTGTATGGAGCATGTACCTACAGAAGATCAGCTAGCGGATATTCTAACCAAGCCTTTACCAGAGGCAAGGTTTAACAAGCTAAGGGAAGAACTGGGAATGATGGATGATCTTCCCAGAGATGCATGAACCAGAGTTTCTATGGACCAAAACTGCTTTCTGGAACAGAGAACCTTCCATCAGAGTATCTCTATCTCTGATCACCAGAGTACCATTCATCAGAGAACCACATTCTCTGTTACAGAGATCCCTATCTGAAGTCTATCAGAGATCCTTATGGACTTAGTTATTTTTCGAGGAACGGGCAAGACTTAATTACTTGAACAGGTCTTTTACCAGATTACCCCTGATTATTATTCCTTTAACGGAAACGTTTTCCGCCTGCATTTCTTTAAATGCAACCTCGAAACCATAAATAATCCCAAACGTCCACCAACCCAAAACCATTTATACCCACCTTCTTCAACCTAAACCGCTACTGCTACTTCATCTCTCTAAACGTACATTTGCTCTCAAACCTTCAACCCTCTCAGAACTCCTAATCTCCAAGTACTCTCAGAAAATGAACTTCATCAACGTCAACGACCTCACTAAGGAGGAAGCCAAAACTATTGTTGCCAACATTGTGACTGGTATGAAGGTGGACATGTCAGCTCTACCGCTACTCGCAGAAAACCAGAAACGGATGGCAAAGATCATCCAGGGGATGAACGAGTCTCAACTGAGCAAGGTTGTTGCTCATCCTTACGAACAGTTCAGCACCAAGGATGTGGCTGAGTTCTACCTCAACGCCACCATCACCAAGAACGGTGTTCACTCCCAGGTGCAGGGAAAAAGCATCACTCTGAATGCAGATGCCCTTAACGAATTCTTTGGAGTACAACTGGACTCTCAAGACCCTGAAACTCCTTCTCTCATTGACCTGGAGTCAGTGGATGTCTCTGTTGAAACATTTGTACAGACCTACTGCCGCCCTGAGGCCGCCAACCTAGACAAGTTGTACATGAAGAAGTTCTTACTGAAGAAGGACTATGAGAAGCTGGTCAGCATCTTGCACAGGTGCTTGTGGTGCAAAACTGGCTCAACTGACGAAATGAACAAAGCGACCTGCAAAGCAATCTTTGCTGTTCACCATGGCATGAATATAAACTAGGGCGAGGTAATTTTCGGTTCTTTAACTGAGTTTATCAAGAAGAAGGATCAGAAAATAAGCCTTTTCTCAACCAAGATGGGCCATGGTCTTCTTCTCTATGCAATCGTCACTGCCCATGGAGTTCAACTCAAGGATCCTTCCCCAGTTAACCACTCCAAAACCATCTTTCTCACTGCATCTCCTAAGCTGAATATAGCCATCTCTGCTGAACTGAAAAGAGAAGAAAGGCTAGAGAAAAAGAGGGAACAACAGGCTGTGAAACCCAAACCTGTTCCCAGGAAGACTTCCAAGAAGCCCACTGTGACTTCAGAACAACCTGAGCAGTCACAGGTTGCAAGGGATGTCAGGAAGAAGAAGAAGAATGACAGGAAGATCTTACCAGAGATGGATGCACCAGAGGTGGTTGTATTAGAGTTGGCTCCCTCAAAGCCAATCAGACTTTCACCTGTTAAGAAGCAGAAGATGAAAAGGAGAAGGAAGTTGGTTGTTCAGAGTGAGGACTCTGACAACTCTGGTCTCCAACCCATGAAGAAGAAGAAGAAGAAGAAAGTAGTCTCACCTGCAAAAGGATCGGAAACTCAGGGGGAACCTGAACCAGTTGTACAACCCTCTTCTGTACCAGACTTGCTCAACAATACTGCTCTACCAGAACCTCAAGTCATCTCTGACAGAGCACCAGAGACTGACATCAATACAATCCTTCAGAAGCAGTTTGAAAGAGTCTTAGCCTGGAGAAGATGGAGGATGGGGCCACTCCAGAAAATAATACAATATTTTGATAGCTATGAGGCAGAAGAAGTTGCAGTTCTTCACTGGGTAGGCACAGAAGATGTGACCCAGTGTTTTGATCTTACCTTTCTCATCTCTGTTCTGCAGAAAAAGAAAGAGAAATATCAAGGCAAAGCACCTCTGACTTCATCATCTCCAGAGAAGCATGTCAAAGCCCTGGAGGAGCATGAAATGGCTGTCTTTGATGAATGGTTGATTGAGAAGAAAAGGAAGGAATCTCTTATCAAATTTCGTCCTAGCGTCCATGGAGAAGGGGAACCCTCCACTGCTAATGATCTTCCATTGGCCATGGAGAAGCTAATCAGAGAATGGAGAGACTCCCAATTTGAGGAAACCATCTTGGAGGTAATCCCTAACTCCCCCTCTGTTCATCACTCCACAGAACTCCCTCCTCCCTCTCCCAAATCACCTTCACCTTTGTTCACCACACCTGTTACCTCTCCACCAAAATCCCCATCTCCACTCAAACAGAAAACCCCTTTGATAACCGCTTTCGCGGCGTTGTAGTAAAACGGAGTCTAACCTTTCGGTTTTTCCCCGAGTATCGTGTCTCTTGAGGAATGGCGGAGGAGTTTCTTGATTTTAAGCTCAGTCACAGGTTATCGCAAATTATTGGAAGCTTTCCAAATTAAAACTTTTGATTGATTTTCTAAACTAGTTTTTGAAAAATAAAGTAATTAAATTATGCAAATACTAATGATGGCTCAAAATTAAACTAAATGAAAAATATTAAACTCTAAATGGATTGATCAAAGAAGGGCAATGAATTGAATAATTAGAAATGGATATATTCTTGGACCTAGTAATTAGGGGAATTAAAACAACAATTGGACTAATAATTTCTTTTCTCATAGACAAGAATAGAAATTACTTTCATTAATTTATCCTATTTCTAGGTTTCATTAATGTATTCAAAAATGGTTGGCTTGAATTAAATTCTAATCTCATAGACAAGGCAGAAATAATTCTCCAAAATTTTAATTAATAAAAATAGCCAAATTCATTAACTAATTAAATTCATTATTTAAGCAATTTGAATTTATTTCTCATAGACAAGATGTAAATCCATTTCATTAAAATTATCCTATTTCTAGGCCTTATTAATGTGCTTGAATAAAGTTGGCTCAAATTACTTTCTAATCTCATAGACAAGTTAGAAATAATTTTCCAAAATTTAATTAATGAAATTGGCTAACAACTATTAATTACTAATTCATCAAATTGAATAACTAGCTCAATTAATTAATTTTAACCCCTAATTTTTGGCTTAAAAGTCAATCCATATTCCTTTACTCAATTCATGCCCAAAACAAATTTAGCTACTAAACATTATTTTTGCATTCAACAATATGGTAAATAAATTAAACATTAACAAGAAATTAAACATGTATAATAGCAAAAATTAAACAAAAATAAGATATTATCAAAATAAACTTTCTGGAACTACAATATGACTTTTTGGAATTTTTCACGAATTTTTAAACCTAAAATCCAATTTTAACCCTAATTGATAATTTTCCCACTTTTAACTATAAAATACAAAAGGCAATTAAAAATAGGCTAAATTCGTTCTAAATTTTTTGTTGACTACTAGGGGTTATATTACAGTGAAATAAACTGGAATTAGGGCCGAGACTATTTTTTTTTTCTATTTTTGTGTAATTAATTTAATTTATGCAATAATAACACCTAATTACCGAAATTAATTAAAAATTACTTGCACTTCGTGAAAATTAACTTTCTTCATATAAATAACAACCTTGAGGCTAGTGAACAACTATATAATTAATTGGAATGAATTCAACATCAACAACTATTTTATTTAATTTATGGAAGAAAATGCGAAATACTAGATAAATATTCTGGAAAAATTCGAAGAACAGATCGAGAAAACAAAGCACAGATTCAGATTCTACTCGTTGAGAAGATGAAAATACATATAAAGAACTTACAAATTGGAGCTAAAATGAAAAAAGATATGAAAGATTGAAGTTGAAGGTGCAACAATGGTGGAAATCCGAGCTTTGAAGAGGAAGAAGAAGACCTTTTTGAACTAGTTTCGGGCTAAGAATGGTGTGTTTGAGTTCAGCAAAAATCGGGCTATTTATAGCACCAAAAATCTCGCAGGCCTCCAAACAGGCGGCCGCCTGCCGCCTTGCTCCGGCCGCCTGCCGTCACATCGCACCGACCAGTTGTTCGTTTCGTCGTTTTGTGCCGCAGGCGGTCATCGAAGGCGGCCGCCTTCCGTCCAGTGTCGGCCGCCTTCCGTTTTTCTCCGGTTCGGTCAAATTTCCAAAAAATCGATTTTTCAAAAAAAACGGCAGGCGGCCGCGCAGGCCTCCATTTTTTGGCCGCCTGCCAGGCCGCCTTTGAGTTTATTTGACCATCTTGTTCTGTATTTTGTGCTCTTCAACTTTCTCTTCTGGACCACTTTGAAATTCTGCTTGCTTCTTTCGGTATGAAATCATTTTTCACTCAAAGTGACGCATTTTGTGCTTAATTGACCCGAAATTTCGTCAAACATATCATGGACGTGATTTTTACCTGATTTCATGAAACTTGAACCAAAATATATAAAACATGCCTTGTTTTTCTATTTTCCAATCCAAAATCGCTTAAAATTGATAAGAAAAATAAGTACAAAATTGGACTTATCACCCTTCACCACAGAAAACCTCCTCTCCCCCACCATCACCCATCAGAAATCCACCTCCGCAGAAGTCCAAATCCAAGTCTCCATCACCTTGCAAACAACCTACACCTACCAGAAACCGCTCACCCTCACCTCCACCCTCCCCTAAACCTCAGAAATCCATCACCCACCAGAGCTCCTCTCATCAGAGATCCCCTATTCATCAGAATTCTCCCCACCAGAAAACCCCTTCTCACCAGGGCTCACCCCCTCAACAGAAATCCAAGTCAAACTCCAGAGCTGCTGCACCACAAATCTCTCCACAACTCTCTGTAGCCTCAACGCCCAAGAGAAAGATCCCCATCCGCATATTATCCTCAGATGCTGACAATGATGGATTCCTCACATCCTCTCTTGCGGCTGACTTCACATCTAGGAGGAGGAAGACACCTCCTAGAGATCATTCTCCTAAAACCACTGACAACAATACTCCATTACCTAAGGGCAGAGGTTTGGAGATGCCAGGGTTTACTCCAGAAGAGCCTCAGATAAACTTCAATCAATTTGTGCAATCTGCAGAAGAGTTTGGTGGCCAGATGCTTGGATAACATGAACAAGCTTATACTCATAAATGACAAGCATTATGAACATCTGACTCACACCAACATCAATCTCAACCAGGGCTTACAGCAGCTATCAGAGAAGGTTGACTCTCTGACAGAGACCCTGCACGCATTCATGAACTCCTCCAATAATAAGATTGTTGCATTCTCCAAGGAAGTAGATGGAATCAACTTTGTCCTCTACTTTCACTCCCAATCTCTAAATGATCAGAACGAGAAACTGAAGGAGATCACTGAAGCCTTAGACATTCTACAATGGAATGCTGATCAGTCCTCAGAGCGTTTTATGGAGATAGGAATTCTTTGTAAAGAACACAAAGTGCAAGCCTCTGATCTTCTTCAAAAGGACAAGGAGCGATACCAGAAGTTGGTACTCCTTGAAGCCAGTACACAGAGCATCCAATCAACAGTGAAGAGACAACAGAGCCTGATTGAAGGACTGGCCTATGTTACCCAGACTCTGCCAGAAGCCCTAGATGAGATCAGAGATGCTCAGGCTTCAGAGTTCTCTAAGATTGAGCTCCTCCTTGGCGATCTTGTTGATGCCAAAAAGGGGGAAGAGACCAGAGAAGAGGAAGGTCCAAGCACCAGAACCCTATCTATCAAAGGACCCTCATCTACTGTTGATCCTGCTCCTTACTTCGAAGCTGCAAAGAAGAAAAAGTTAGCTGCTGCAGGCACCAGACCTCCTCCTCCACCTCCCAGAAGCTCAAAGAAGAAGTCCTCAAACTTTACATTCAATGAGTGGATGAAGAGTGGGATGTCTAGACCTGATAAAGCTCAATTCACTCAGATGAAGAAGCTGATGACTCCACTACAACAAGAGAATCTGTTCATGGATAGTGATGGACTTGTCCAGATCAACCATGGTGGATCTATACAAGAAGCTGAAATCTGGTGGCATGTGAGAGTTCTAACTGGCAAGAACATTTCAGAAGCAATCAGAAACTACTTGGATTGCAAACTTGCACCTCTCTGGGTAGACTATCAGAATCCAAGGGACTTAGCCTCAAACAGAGCTAAGGTCAATGCAGAACTTGAGAGGATTGATAAAGCAGGACCCCAGGTAGATGAAGAAGAAACTTAATCTTCCATCTTTGTTTCTGTATTTAACTCTCTGATAATAAAATACCATCTCTGCCTCTAATTTGCATGGCATCTTAAATTATCTGTTCTCCTTGACTTTCTGTGATTTCCTTTCGTTTGCTCTGTTACCTTATTCCTCTAATTGCTATCTGATTGTACTATACTCTTGCTATTTTCCTATGCCAAGTTGCCCACCACGATTTTAATGAAAGTTTTTAACTTTATTCTTTATGGTGAAAGGCACTTCTCTGGAAATAGTTAAAGGGTTTTGGCATCATCAAAAAGGGGGAAATTGTAAGGAATAAATGTAATTAGATTTTGATGATGCTAGGTTTATTAGAATTTGAAAGTACCCCTATAGATTTTTTTTTTTGTATTAGAAAAAATTTCTTTGTAAGTATTAGCATAGTCGACATGCCAGGAATCCTCTTGCTCCTCTTGATCAGAACATCTACCAGAGTTGCTCCCTGAGTTGCTCTCCAGAGAAGCTGCCAGAGTTGGGTACCAGAGTTGGCATTAGAATCAGTCATCAGAGTTCGGATCAGAAAGCCTCATCAGACTAGCTCTTACTTAGCAGAATTCAAAGGCACTTACCAACGACCGTGAAACTAACGGAAAATCCTCTAACGGCTAGGAGCCATTCGACGGAAACATAGTACTGTACACACATTAAATGCTCAATTAATGTTGTACGTACGAAGATATATTTAAAGCTGATGATTGATCATGCGGGTATCTTCACGCCCCCAAAATAGCAAGTCGAAGGTCCAACCGGTCAAATCAACTGTACAGGCATTTAATGAAGCTGTCTTCTACACTCCAACGGGAAGACTGCTCCCAGTATATAAGATACACTTCGAAGAACTACCAGGACAACTTTTGCTATATAACTTTGCTCAACTTATTTGCTCTAAACCAAAAATCTTCAAGCTTTCTTGAGATCAAAAACTCACTTACCTCAACAAGAAAAGCTTAAGTTGGAAGATATAGTTTCATATCCTTCATCCAACTAAAAATAGAAAAGTTCCTCAGTTCTTCAACACTTCGAAAGCATCATCTACACATCCTTTGTGAAGAAGCAACGCTGGAGAAAACTAATCTTGAATCAAACACTTCTTGAAAAAGAAGGGACGTCTCAAACTAACTGGAGTAAGTGAAGTGGGGATACTTCCAAGAGACTCAGTGAAACGAGACCAGCCATCAAGAAGCAGGACTGCATCCCGGGTTGCAACTAGGCTTGAAGAAGACGTGGAGTGCTTCTTAAGTTCTAGGGACTAACGCGTTGTAAACTGTTGTCTTTGCAAGCTTAGTGGAACAGTGGACTAGAAGAACACGTTGTTCCTTGAACCACTATAAAAATCCCCGGTGTCATTTACTTTACACATTTAATTCTACACTTAGGATCTTGACTGTTTAACTCAAAAGGTTGGACTCTGTGTTCAGCAGATCTCCCTTAAGAGTTATCAGAAAGACATTTGCCTTAGTGTTTTCTGAGGCTACCCGGACAGAAACCAATCCGCTGCCAGGTCCAGTTCTGCCATCAGAACTTGACCTTCTCTGTCACCAGAATTCGACCATCTCTGATAAGTCAGTAGTGACTTAGAGAAAAGTTTGAAAAATCCTGAGCAGTCTATTCACCCCCTATAGACTGTTCCCATTATAAACGGGACCAACACAGGAGGGTGTCTGTCCGTGTAAAAGCTAACAGAGACCCAAAGGTCTTATGTTCTGAAGCAGAGAGCCAAAGGTCCTCTGTTAGACAAAGCCTATCAGAGGGGCTTCTGTCAGGAGGTCTTCTGTTCTGGAGGTCTTCTGTTAGTCGACTACTCTAAGAAACTTTACAAGGAAGATTTCTAATACATTAAATCTAAAGAAGGTGTACTCTTAAAGTCCTAATTAATATAGCATCATCAAAATCTAATTACAATTATTCCTTACAATTTCCCCTTTTTGATGATGCCAAAACCCTTTAACTATTTCCAGAGAAGTGCCTTCACCATAAAAGAGTTAAAGTTTAAAACTTTCATTAAAATCTTGGCGGTCAACTTGGCATAGGAAAATAGTAAGAGTACAGTACATTCAGATAGCAGATAATAATCAGGAAAACAAACACACAATCATAATTAGAGAAAAGAGACATATATGAAAGAATTGCCTTACAAAGTGAAAGGCAGAGATGTTCTTTTATTAATTGATTACAAGAGTGTTCTCTTACAAGTTCTCCCTTTCAGCTGCAGCTAAGGCTTGATCTTCCGGTTCTTGTAATCTTTTTAGCTCAGCATTGACAGCTTCTCGAATTCCTACAAGATTCCCTGAGCTCTGATGTAAGGCCCAGATAGGTGAGAGCTTGCAATCCAGATAGCTGAGAACACCTTCATGAATGTCCTTTCCGGGGAGAATTTTGTTGAGGTACCAAAACTCAGCTTCTTCTAAGGAGCCACCATGTCTTACCTTCACCAGACCATCTCTGTCAAGATATAGGTTCTGCTGCTGCATTGGGGTCATCTTCTCCTTCATTTCCTCAAACTGATTTTTATCAATTTTCTGAGAGCCACCCAATCTCCATTCTCTGAAATTCAAAGCCTTCTTCTTCTTGGTGCCTTTTCTGAGAGGAGATGGGGGTCTCTGAATGCCGGCTAGCCTCTTCTTCTGAATGGCAGCTTCAAAATATGGTGCAGGATCAACAATTGGGTCAGCAGAAGAAGATGTTCTGATAGAAGTCCTGGTAGGGTGAGGCTTAGGGTGATGAGGGTCTTCTTCCCCCTTTTTGGCATCATCCAGATCGCCAATCATCAAGGAAAGCTTCTGGAACTCTGACGCTTGAGTAGAGGCAATCTGTTCAAGTGTTTCTGGCAGAGTTTGAGTAACAGAGGTCAGGCCCTCTATTAATCTTTGCTGCTTCTGAATGGCAGAGAGTATATCTTTGTTACTGGCTTCCAAAAGTACCATTTTCTGATACCTGTCTTTGTCAGCAGCCAGGAGTAACTTGCCTTGGTCAGAGTGTTCCTTGCAGAGAGTGTGAAGATTCTTGAGGTTCTCTTGGAGTTGAATATCAGACCTCTGTAGTGATTGAACAGCTTGAGTGAGGGGGAGCAACTAAAATAATCCTAAGAGAAAGCCCTCTAAAGAAGTCGAGTTCAACACGAAGACAAAGGAAGCTGAGTTCCACTGAAGATCAAGACAAAAGAGGAGCAATTCAACAGATTTTATCTATGCTCTCCTCTACATTGCTGAATAAACACAAATACAAAGATATCTGCGCTGCAATGCTAATTGAACACGATTGAACACCAAAGGGGAGATTGTTAGGAATATTTTATGGTGTTCAATCTAGTTAGTTATCTTTGTATTTGTGTAGTTATCAATTAAACGTGTAATACGGGCCACAAATGTGTATCAGCCCGGGGCTTCCTTGTAACCCGTAAGTTAGCCAACTTCTCCTATAAAAGGAGGCTAACTTACGGGAACCCTAGAACCCACTTTCACGCGCCCTCACTCGCAGTCTTTGAGGGTCAAAATGTTAGTTTTCCGACAAACATTGTAAATCACCGATGTCCAGGTCAAAACTTACACAAATCTGTTCAAATTCTTTCAATGTCAACCCTGAGGACAAAGCTTTTCTATGCTCCACTATAAAGGTCCAAAAATCGTAGATAATTCAATCAACCTCGTGTCAACTGTCATCTTACAACAATCAACAATCAACCACTGAGGCCTCCTCTGACTCATCAACATTATGTGATCATCAATATGCTGAAATTCTACATGATGAGCTCAGGGAAACCGTCATGTGTGGTACTTGTTCAGATTGATCCACACACATGGCGGGTATGACGAGCTGTGAGCAATCAAACCTTGCACATTCTAAGGGGGAGTTTCAGTTTTCTCCTCCTGGCGCCTTACACTGACAAAGCAAGGAATCTCTCAACGGATGCAACATTCTAGGGGGAGTGTTCAATGTTATCCTCCCCGGTGCCTAACAATGACAAAGCATACCGAGTGCTCCAGTTGAGGGGGAGTACAAAGAGAAAATCAATGAGAGAACATGTTTCTATGGCTTAGTAAACCCAACTAAAGCCTACCCAAGGGACAAAGCCGAGAGGAAGTGAGTGAGTTAGTGAGTGAGAGTAATCATTATGAGAGTTAGGAAGCAGAAGGCTCAAGTGAGAAGAAAAACAATAATCAATGATGAGTCTGCTACCTCAACTGCCTATTATCCATTGAACATTTACTCCTAGCCACTCAAATACTCTGGACAATTCCCAAATAGGCTCAGGACTGATTTAATCAGATCCCGGGTAGAAGTCACTGCATCTTGTCCAACAGTGCACGTTGAACCCTACCCAAGACCACTCACTTGTCTCCCAACAGATAGGTGTTTAATCATACTTCACGGGGAACCGCATCTCTCATTACTGTCTCCTTCTGAGACAAGTAATACTGACTACAGTGGCCTCAGCCCCATGCCACTGAATTTTCATTGATCACGCCGTGTCTAGTTACTCAATCCCAAATGTTTTGAAATTTTCTAGGACACAGACGCACTTTTAGAGTCAGTTGCAGGTCTACATGACCCGCGAGAACTTCCATATGGCTCATCTATTACATATGTAGACCAATAATTGGAAGGAAGTCCTGCCGTTGCAACATAAGAATCACCAACATTTTCAGGCCATTGCTAAAGAGTTTATCTCTATAGTGATGATAACGGGCGTCTTCACGACCCCGGGGGGCTACGTTATCTTCTTTACATTCTGCTTGTTTTTCCTATTTTATTTCCGCAGAATAAAAGAATAAAAGCATGACGTCCCGATTCATCGGATCGTCATGAGGGGGAGAGTGGTCCACATGTTGTTAACACGGAACAAATCATTCTGGGACACTTCACTCCTCCATCACAAAAATCAACGCCTTCTCTACTAACTCCGCAACTCAAATGGTCAGCTACGCTCACAATTCAACCATCATTATGTTCCGCTTTGCCACCGACAAGTTCTCCTCAAAAGCATTCATTTCAAATAGTCAAAAAGACTACATTGTGGAGGAGACAAAGGTCAGATAATCAAACTCTGAAGATGAATTCCATGGGCGTCTGAAACTCATCAGAACTATCATTCTAGAGGCGCCACCGGACTTCATCCAAGCTTATCAAGAGCTACTTCTGGAAGGCAAAGTTTTTCAAGAAAAAGATTCCTCGACCCCCAACATCAAAGTTCAATTTGCTAAGAAAACATCAAAGGGGAGATTGCGAGGATTTCTTCATGAAGCCTTCTCAAGAAGTCAAGTTCAACTGAAAAGGAAGCTGAATAACAACAAAGACAAAGATATCTGCGCTGCAATGCTGATTTAACACGATTGATCACCAAGGGGGAGATTGTTGGGAATATTTTATGGTGTTCAATCTAGTTAGTTATCTTTGTATTTGTGTAGTTATCAATTAAACGTGTAATACGGGCCACACATGTGTATCAACTCGGGGGCTTCCTTGTAACCCGTAAGTTAGCCAACTTCTCATATAAAAGGAGGCTAACTTACGGGAACCCTAACAATAAAAAAGAGGCCTAGAGTGCGTAGAGGCGAGATAGAGAGAAGGGTTTCCGCTGCTCTCCTTCTCGAGGGAGAGCAGCGGGGTTTCATACGGTATACCAGATTCGTGTATAATATCGACATCTTTCTATCTGCTTCTTTTTCACTGCTTATGATTGTTTGATTGTTTAAAATATGGGTTTATCAATGTCAGACAGTCCGGGAAAAAGATCTCGAGCTCTAAAGGTATCCACACACACGTGACTGGATCGCCTACAGGGAACGTGCTAGCGTTCTCTTCTTTCCTTCTCTCTCTAGGTTTATTAGATGTGAATTTAACTCTTAAATTTATGGCTCTCCTTATCCCTATTTATAAGAGGAGGAGAGGAGTTTTTAGCTAATAAAACTGTCCTGCAGGCCATAACCCAATACCATTAGAAAACCCATTTCGAATTGGGCTAGTCGAGCTATTTTAATGTTATTAACAAAAATTAATGATCCATATCACTTAGGTGTGTGACCCTGTAGGTTTATATATCGTTGACGGTGGGCTAGAAAATTAATTCAAATCTCACAAATCATAACCGGTCTTTAGCAAGACATTATGACTATCCAAGATATATAAATGTCAATTAAATCTGACATAACCTTTTAATGATGAATTTGTGCTAATAATTCTCTTTTGTCAAACGATATCTTAATTGAGACAAGGTTAGATCATGTCATCCTTGTTATTCTCAATTAATATTACTTGATTACCGAGTAAGATTAATCTTGAACAAATGACACTTCATTTTAGGATGACTATGCTGATTAATCTTACACTTCAAGGGACCCAATAGATATCTTTCTCTCGCTATGCGAGAGTGACAAAAACTATCTTGATAATTCACATATCACTACATGGTTCATAATATGTACAATCACCACCTTTATAATTACCCATTTAAAGATAACATTTAATGGTGTCAATACATTATAATTCTCATGTAAGTAACCATGACCTCTCTTCTAAAAATCGTTCTAGACGTCCGATTAGTCCCCATCTAGGCTAGGCGGTGGTCAGGCGCACCGATTTTCGTCTAGGCGCTCCGGCGAATTGGTTAGCCGTCTAGTGAATTAGTCGGCCGCCTATGTCGCCTAGTTGCCCGCCTAGAGCACCTAATCAGCCATACGCCTAATCAGCCGCGCGCCTAGGTCATCTAGATTCGCCGAACATTACTTTATAATTTTGATATTCTAAGCGCTATACGTACTTTAACTTTGGCCATGGATATAAGGAAATGAAGTTATAAATAAATTAAGATAAATCTATATATGTTTGTACATATACCCAAATTTTATCATTATTTATATATATAACATAATAAAGTTAACTGATTAGTTATCATATACTACATATGATTAAATGTGATAATTCTGTCTTTCATGTTTGTTAATGTATATGTATATATATTTTTATATACACACACAAAAATACAATATTACTTATCATATTTATGCAAAAATATAGATAAAAATACAATTTCTATGTCTCCGACTAGGCGCCCACCTAGCCGCCTAGGCACTGGGCTGGCGCCTGACTAGCGCCTAGCGCCTTAGAACATTGACCATGACTATCTCAAGTATAAGAATATAGCACCTCATTATCATTGAGGACAACACTGATGACATACAACCTAGCAGTGTCCTGAAGTTGGGTCTGCCCAATGAACTTGTTCACTAACAAGCATCTATGTTATTAACTTGATATCTCCATACCCATGACTAATGGAATATAGCCATCGGTTAATCCACATACTGATCTATTAATTATCAACGTCCCAAATTAATAATATTAGACCAGTGACAATTAGAATATTATGCTTATTAGAAAGTGTAGCATTCCATAATTAAGTCACGTACTTAATTAGTTACTAAACAAAATATCAAGGGACTAAATATTAAGAAAGAAAACTCACAATAATAATAAACATAAAATGACTTTGTGAATTTATTAATTAATGAGCATTAAATAATATAAGAAACTATGATTGTGCTATGACATGTTTTCAACAAGTTGGCATTGCTCAAAGACTCATCAATTGTTGTCATGCAGCTTACGGTAATTGTCGTCACCACTATTAAAATATAATAAAGGCAACAAAACTTTTTTTAAATACAAAAGGTAAATCACCAAAACAAATGGAGCAAGTCATGGTCATGGACTCCCGGTTTCCATTTACCAAGTATTATAAATAATAAAAAGAAACTTACATCAAGACAAAAAGAAAACAAATTGAGAAAATAAAAATCGAGTGGAACAGTGAGATTTTTTATTTGTATTTGTTTAATTGTTTCGAATCCGAATTCGAATTCGAATATGAAACGAATGTTAATTTCGATTTGTATTTGTATTTGTTTAACAATACGAATAGTTAACTAACCATATACGAATATCGAATCGATTTGAGCATAAGTTAAATATTAGTCAAATATCACTTTAAAATAACCTTTCCTATATTTTTATGTTATAATGCATGTTATGACTCAATATGTGTTTTTAGAAATTGATTTGTAACATTACATTTTCTTAAAAATTAATGGATCAATGCATTTTTAGATTATGTACAATATAATAAAGTGAATCAATTTTATGATTTTTAAATATACATCTATTTATTCAAACATTTTGAAATAAACACTAACACACACATATTGGAAATTATACTTGTAATGTGTGAAATAAGCTGATAATTGTATATACCAAAGTCAAACTACTCTAATTTTACGTTAAATATTTAGCATTGTTGCTAATAAAAAACCATTAGATATACGGAATAATTAAACTACACACATATAGTGGATAGTTGATGCACACACATGCATATTATGTAGTTAATTTAATTTTGTATATGTATAAACGGATATATATGATTATTCTTTGAATTGAATACATAATTATTTGTATCCGTATTTGAAAGATATTTGAACCAAAAAGCAGATTTGTATTTATATTTATATTATATATTTTCAAATTTAAACCATAATTTTTTATACAACCCTTACTTCGTATGACACTTCTGATTTATAACAAAGGGAAAATGGAAACTAATAATCCAACATTTTAGTAGTCTTCTTACAATAGTCTCACATTTTCAATATTCATGAATAATCCAACCTTTGCACCCCATCTTAATTTACTGGCCCCTGACCGATTTATGACCTGTTATTCCAAGTTATTTTCTTATCTTTGTAAACAGTATACCATAATTCTCACCTTATGATCGCATAATGTTTTGCAAAGATAAGAAAATAACTTGGAATAGCAAGTCATAAATTGGTCAGAGACCGATGAATGAAGATGAAGTGCAAATGTTGGATTATTCATGAATAATGAAAAGGTGGAACTATTGTAAGAAGACCGCTAAAAGTTTGGATTATTAATTTCCATTTTCCCTATTACAAATAGGTTTGGAATTTATTTACCTAAATGTATATATGAACTACTATTTATCAAATATATTTGATTAATATTCAAATCAAATACACTGATATTTATATTTATATTTGATAACAATTCAAATCAAATGTATATTTGTATTTGTATTTGAATTTTTTGAATCCTAGATTCTTAATAGCCTCATACCGATTCGAATAGCAAACGAGTATATATTACGGAGTATTTGATTGGTTTACCCCATTTTTCGTAACTATGTCACCCCTATTTATCGTCTTCTACAAGAAATTAAAGTCATACCACGCAGACTTCACCGAAAGTAAGATACAAGTATAAGGTTTTGATTTTGATTAGTTTTTTTAATCTGGTAGCGAAAAAATGTGGATATTTGGAAGGAGAGGGCTATCTGGTTTCTCAGGTTCATCAACGGCTGAGGAAGTTACTCAAGGAATAGATGGAACCGGCCTTACTGCCATTGTTACAGGTCCCTATTGTCTTCCGTTGAGATATTTCAGTTATTTTTCTTGTAGCGTGTTCTTTTCGCACAACGCTAGTTTTAAAACCAAGCTTAATTTTGTTTAGACTTCAGTGCTAGTTTAAACTTAATTCACCATTTCACTCTGATATTATGGTTTAGACTTTAGTTAAAATTAGTTAATGCCTTATTTCTTGTTTCATATCTTTATACACGAGATAAGTAACATCCCTATTTAGTGAGGGAAATGTTTTCTATCTTAATGCTTTTCTATTTAAGTAACACCAAAGTTAAGGAAATATTTATATCTTAATGTTTCTCTATTTAGTTTTGGTGGACTTATATGCCATGATGTCTCGGAAGTAAACAGATGTTAGTCTTGGTTTGTTCTGGATAATATGTTTATAATTTATGATAAATATTTACTGTTAGAGTCCGCATGACAATATTTTGCAATGTTGAAAACAAAAGGATCAGTTCATAAGATTTACTAGATTCAATGTTTTAGCCAGAGTGGCAGAGTTAGTTACTTGTTTCATATGCTTAATATAAAATAATAAAGTAGCATCAAGTTAACCTTTTAGATGAAACCCAACTCTTAAAATGGTATAAGAGTTAAATTAAGTTACACATAAGATTTTTATCTGGGACCCTAAGTCTTAATATTATTCTCACCCAATCCTCATGAGTTTATTGGTTAATAAATAATTCTTAGTAATTAGAAATAATGAAACTAAGAGATTTGTTTGTTTTTTAATAAATTGATTTTAATTCTTCGTTAAATTGATCAATAAAAAATAATAATTAAAATCTCCACTTGGAGTAATGAAGTATTTACCCCATAGATTAGACTCTATTTTGTTTTTGGAGAACCGGATCTTTCCTGTATCACCAAATAGGCAAATAGTGAAATAATTATTTCTATTTCATGTTTTTGTTGCTTGTAAATGACTTCCTCTTTTAGGAGAGGAAGTCATCTGCTTAAAAGAGTTCAGTTTTTCTGTTTTGTTAGAATAATTAATTTTCCATATTAATATATTTTGATGCCACTACATGGAGCGTTGAGTTTTGATAACTTCTTTTTAGAGATTTTGTTTTTCATTTAGTTTCAGCGTTTGTCATTGATGGTCTAAATTGTTTTTAGTACACTTAGTGTCTCGCAGCTGTTCACTACACTTGATGCAAATCAGTACAAAGTTACTGCCCTGCCGTATGCACATCACCTGTCCTGTAAGGGTTATTCAGGTGATATGGCTGATTTTTTCTTCATAAGAAGAAAACTCCACTAGTGGCTACCATGCACTCATTATGCTCTGAACTGTTGAATAAAAAACTAATTCTAGTAAAAGGGTATTTCTATCTAGCTCCGCTCCAAACTAATATCAGTTCCCATCTTTGTATATTTCAGGAGCCTCAAGTGGTATTGGTGTAGAGACTGCCCGTGTCCTTGCCTTGCGTGGTGTACATGTAATTATTGCAGTTCGCAATGTGGAAAGCGGTAAAGAAGTACAACGAAGTATAGCTAAACAGATTCCTAATGCCAAAGTTGATGTCAAGGAATTGGATCTTAGCTCCATGGAATCTGTTAGAAAGTTTTGTTCAGAATATGACTCCTCTGGTCTACCCTTGAACCTCCTCATGTAAGACAATGATCTGCAATTTCTTTCGGGTTGGATCTTTGTCCACTGCATACATAAAAAATCAATTACAATTTCACGAGCTCTTGAATTTGTTTATTGATAATAATGATCTTATATTAAGTCACATCTTAAACAATCCCTTCTACAAGACTACAATAATAACCTTTATTGTGAAGATGAACTGATGAAGTTACATATCAGACATAGGTCACATAGGTTTTTCCAAAGATCAAGTGTCAAAGCGAAGTTAGAAGTATGGCAATCTAAACAGATTCCTAGTGCCAAAGTTGATGTCAAGGAATTGGATCTTAGCTCCATGGAATCTGTTAGGAAGTTTTGTTCAGAATATGACTCCTCCGGTCTACCCTTGAACCTCCTCATGTAATACAATGATCTGCAATTTCTTTCGGGTTGGATCTTTGTCCACTGCATACATAAAAAATCAATCAGAATTTCATGAGCTCTTGAATTTGTTTATTGATAATAATGATCTTATATTAAGTCACATCTTAAACAATCCCTTCTACAAGACTACAATAATAACCTTTATTGTGAAGATGAACTGATGAAGTTACATATCAGACATAGGTCACATAGGTTTTTCCAAAGATCAAGTGTCAAAGCGAAGTTAGAAGTATGACAATAAATTCTAGAGAATAGGGATTTCAGGTTGAGTCAAAGCAAGACTGAGTATAAGGAATGCAAGTTTAGTAGATGTAAAAGCAATGGTAACAATGAGATTACCTTAGACCATAAGGAGTCACCAATCAGTCATATATTCCGTTACCTATGCTCCATAGTTCTAAAAGACGGTATATTAGATGGAGATGTATTCAATAAAATTATAGGGTGGATAAAATGGAAAAGTGCGTCAAGATTTCTATGTGATCGAGGTATATCGATTAAATTGAATGGTAAGTTTTATTGAACATCAATTAGGCCTACATTACTGTATGGTTTAGAGTGTTGGCAGTCAGCGTTCGCAATTGCGCAATGCAATTGCACCTTAACGGCTGAGGCGTTAAATTGCATTGCAGATTGCGATGGACTGTATTGCGTGGATATTTAGCGCAAAGGCGTACGCCATTTGACGTACACCATGAGGCGTACCTAAGGCGTAAAATAAATTGTATAGTGGATCAAGATTAAGTTTGGCCCACCGGGCCCACTTTTTAGTAAAAGTGTTCATATATGGCCTTAGCAGTTCTATTAATTTAAAACGTATAATACGGCCGCTTCTTCCCATTCTACGCAATTAGCAGTTCGCCAGTTCCTTCCACCGCCTTCTTCCAGTTTGGTCGCAATCAGCAGTTCCTTCCACTGCCTTCTTCCAGTTTGGTCCCAATCAGCAGAGGCTCTTGTACTTGATCAGTTTGGTCGCAATCTGCGGTACTACTTCTCTTTTGATGCTTAATTTTTGTTTCTATTGAATTTAATACTTAATATTAATGTTAATTTTCTGCCTATTAATACTTTATGATTTTCCTTCAGTTAAGTTTCCAACTTTCAACAGACCAATACTTTTTTCAGTTATTATATTTAATGATAACTTCAGCTCTGTACTGCATTTTTTATGCTTCTCTGTTGATGCCTTTTTGTTTCTATTCAATAAAACACTAATTAGTAATGTTAATTTTCTGACTATTAATATTTTATTATTATCCTGCGGTTAAGTTTCAACTTATCAATATTTTTTCCCAGTTATTATATTTAATGATAACTTCAACTTTGATTTAATATTGATATTAAATTTTATGTTTAATTTAATTTTCTGACTATAATTTTCTGTTTAATTTAATGCTAATTTAGCAGTGGTTAAGTTTCTGCATATTAGTATGTTTTGTTTTAATATTTCATTTGCTGGTTACTCTTGAATAATGTTTTTTGTTATATATATATATATATATATATATAGAGAGAGAGAGAGAGAGAGAGAGAGAGAGAGAGAGAGAGAAATTCTCAGGTCCAGCAGCCTCCGGTCCGAACGCCGTCCGAACACCGCCGTTTGGGGTCTTTCCCGGTGGAATTTTTTGATGAAATTTTTTGAGCATGTTCCTCATCAAGTCTAGTTTATCCATACCAAATTTCAGCTCAAAATTCGATCGGGAAGGCAGTCAAATAATTTGATGAAGTTAACTGCGCAAAATTATACATAGAAAAACGCAGTTAACTTCAACGAATTATTTGACTGCCTTCCCGATCGAATTTTTAGCTGAAATTTTGTATGGATAAACTAGACTTGATGAGGAACATGCTCAAAAAATTTCATCAAAAAATTCCACCGGGAACCGCCCCGAACGGCGGTGTTCGGACGGCGTTCGGACAGAAAGCTGCTGGACAAGAGCCTTATTGCGTCCGGGACAAGAGCCTCATTGCGCAATGAGGCGTTAGCCAATTCTAAACTCTTCTGGAACTAAGATTTTGATGTTGTTGTTTTTGATAAAAAATGTTAAAGATCTGGTCTGAATCTTTCTAGTCTAACCTGTTCTCTATGTTTGTATGATTTGGATGCATTTTGGGCTTGTGTCTATCCACGACACCAGTTGCAATGAAGGAGCATAACCTGTGCATGTGTGGCCTAAGCAGAACGGGAGGAGAATGAAAGTTGCTAAACTTGGGCAGCAAGATTATTGTTATTTTAATTATTATTAGTTTCCTAATCATATTACTATTGCTATTTTTATTTCAGTTTTAATCGGTTTTTATTAACATTATGTTCCTAGTAGGATTAAGGATCTTATGATAGCTATATAAGGGACCCTAGTATTTGATTAATAAAGCACTTTTGGAAGAATTAGTTCTTGAATGTCTTGACTAGGCCGAATTTTTGAAGAGTTAGATCTTGGGTGTTTTGACTAGGCGGGACACCAGATTAAATTGACATAGCTTGTTATTTTTGTTTCTCTCTCTGTGGTAATCATAGATCAGGAAATTGACCTATCTCTCTACCCTAGTCAACTTTCGTTCTTGGATAGGATCTTGTTCGCACACTTGTAACAGAAATTTAGCAGCAATGGAACCTCTGAAAATATTATCGAGTCCATTAATCAGCGACAAGTTAATGTTGAAGAAAAATTATCTAAACTCTTAAAATCATTCAACAACCTAAAAAAATATCCTGCATCCATTGCACGCCTTGAGTTTTTTAAGCTCGGGGTGGGAACCACCTATCGATGAGGTAAGTGCTGAGGAACCACACAAATTTTACCAATTTGGTATGAGACAATCTTAGTGAGACGGATCAGAAAAGAAAGATAGGACAATCTTAGCGAGATGGAGGAAGTACATCTTATACCATACTACTTTAGGGGACACCCCCTTTCGATTGGTCTACATCTGAGATCCACCATATCTTCTTTCCTATTGACCATGCACTACACGCTTCAACATAGTCTAGTGTGAGCTCCTTGATCTTGATGCGGTCTTGTCTGCAGCTCCTACCCAACTGGAGTAGGCTCAACAAAGTTCAGCGGGACTTGACCTTTGAGTCCAACAACTGGGTATGGCTTCGGGTGCACTCATATCGCCAGGTTTCCTTGACTTAGTGCCATCACAAACTTTTACTGAAGTACTATGGGCCATTCCGTATCATAGCTTGTGTAGGGGAAACTGTGCAGTTTCCGCCAGCTAGTTGTACCCATGATGTCTTCCGTGTACCCCTACTCAAGCCAAACAGCCTCCACCAGCTTCTATGGGACAGTTACATCCAGACATCCAGTCATCCACTAGAGGATAACCCTCTGATTTAGGAACCTGATGCCATCCTCTACAGCCGGTTGCATTGCAGCCAGTTGAAGCTATTGGTCCACCGGGAGGGTCAGTTAGTAGAGGAAGGATCATGGGAACCTATTGGGGCATTTCGAGCAGCTAACCCTGCATTTGAGCTTGCGGACCAGCTCATGGTCAACATGTGGAGTGATGATATGGATGCATTCTGGAGATGTGCCTAAGAGTGATGCCATTTGGGCCGAAGGAGCACAACTCGTGCAGGTGAGAGCCAAGCAGAATCGGAGGAAACCAAAAGTGGCTAAACTTGGGCAGCAAGGTTACTGTTATTTCCTATTCAGTTTTAGTCAATTATTTATTTCCATTTTGTTCCTAGTATTATGATTGAGTCCTGGTATTGATTAATAACGCACTTTTGGAAGAGTTAATTCTTGGGTGTCTTGATAAAGCTTGTAATTTCCATTTCTCTCGCGCTGCTCATCATAGATCTGAAATGATCTATTTGTCTACCTGAGTTCACCTTTTGCTCTCGACCTAGGACGAAATCTTGTTCTCGCGCTTATAACACTGTCCTGGTATGGATCTATATGATGAATTCATCATTTTCTCATCTTGTTCAATTTTCTTGTTTGTATTATGAAATCTTGTGTTGGTTATTATGAACAATTTCGAACCAAACCTATCTAGTATGATCTAACTAAAACAGGAATGAGAAATTAGCAAAATAACAATAACAATAACAACAAGGGAACAACAATAATAGTAAGGTGAAAAAAACACCACCTTATGACTGATGTATGGTTCTTCTTAGAAGACTAAGACATGAAAGAAATTCGGACACTCTTTGGCAAGGCTATGATTATGTTGAATCAATTGTAGAAATTGTAGAGATATTAGAATATTTGCTTGATTATAATGAGATTTGTTCTTATCATAATCTGATTTCCTAGAATCTAGTAGGAGATTTGTATTAATTGGAAGATCTTGTACATAATTACTTTTTCCTTTATTAAGTTAGCCTATGCCTATAAATTGTATTTAGCTTCTGTATTTGCAATTATCAATAAAACTCCATTCTTCAACTTGGTATCAGAGCTTCCCGATTCTAGGGGCTCTGCTTCTGCACGCAAACACAAAAAACCCTTTTTTTCATCACAAAATTACTGCCAGAAGGCTGCTCCTCTAGGTTTTGGTCCAGAGGTGTTTTATTTCTTTTTCTTTGAAACTGCCACTTTACTATGCCTGATCTCGCAGACAAAACTCTTTCTCTTCCACCTTTGACCCACAATGACCTCCCGATATTACAAGGGTCATACCGGTTAGATGGGCGCAACTACCTTCAATGGGCCCAGCTTGTTCGTACCACTCTTAGAGGACGCACAAGGATTAGTCACATCGAAGGCAAAGCCCCTGTTGAGACAGATCCACACTATGAAACATGGGTTGATGAGGATTCTCTCATTATGACCTGGTTTTGGCACTCTATGACTCCGGAGGTTAGTAGGAATTATATGTTTTTCGCAACTGCCGGGGAGATTTGGAAGAATCTGGCAGAAACATATTCCATGAAACAAGATCTCTCAGCATGTTTTGAATTGGAAAATAAAGTCTTTAATACTAAGCAGGGAACTCTCTGTGTAATTGACTATTATGGCACTCTAAATGGTCTCTAGATCGAATTAGATCAGTATCAAAGTTTGACAATGAAGTGTGATGAAGACTCCACTGCACTAACCCAATTTATTGAAAGAACACGGATATTTAAGTTTCTCTCTGGGCTCAACTCTGAATTTGATCCCATTCGGGTTCAAATTTTGGGTAATAAGAAACTGCCATCTCTTTCAGAAGTCTTTCACACTGTTCGTGGTGAAGAAAGTAGGTCGGTGATGATGGAAGAGAAATCAGTTGATGGTTCAGCTTTAGCCACCGGAAAGGGTTCCATACAAGGATCCACTTTGAGAGGCCCCATTTTGAAGTCCAACAGTGAAGATCGATGGTAAGATCGATGGTGCAATTACTGTAAAAAATCTGGTCATACAAAGGACACATGTTTCAAACTGCATGGAAGGGATAAAGTCCTTGGACGTATAAGCGGGTCCAAAAATATTGTTCAGAGACGTGCAAATCACACTGTTTCTAATCTGGAAATTGAAGGCAATCCACCTAGTTCACCCACAGAAGATATCCCCGGACTTAGCAAAGCAGAACTTGAGCGCCTAAGAGCACTTATGGACTCCTTGAGTACACCCACTGGTAATTGTTCTCTAACAATGACTGGTAAGAATTCTACCTTCTTATCTTTTGATGCTTTGAGTATTGATCATAGTTGGATTATTGACTCTGGTGCTACAGATCACATGACACCTCACATCTCACATTTATCTTCATTCTCCACTTTACCTAACAAACACCATATCACTGTTGCTAATGGATCCCAAACTCCCATTACTGGATGTGGTAACATCAACCTGAATTCATCTCTTCACCTTAAGCATGTGTTTCATGTTCCCGGGCTCTCTAATAATCTTTTGTCTATCCACAAACTCACCAAAGATTTAAACTGCGCAGTAACTTTCTTTCATTCCCATTGTGTTTTTCAGGATCTTGCCACGGGGAAGACGATCGGAATTGCTAAGGAACGGGACGGGTTATACTCTCTGCCGTATAAGGAAAGTATTTGTCATCAAGCGAGTTCAGAATCTTGGAATTCCTCTCAAATATGGTTGCATCACAAACGTCTTGGGCATCCTCCCTTTAGAGTTGTTCGGGCCATGTTTCCCCATTTATTTACAAAATTGTCAGTTGAGTCTTTTCACTGTGATGTATGTCAATTTTCCAAACATCACCGTTCCACGTTTTTTCCTAGTAATATTAAAAGTGCCCAACCTTTTGATTTGGTTCATTCTGATGTTTGGGGACCTTCGTCCGTTTCAAATATTTCTGGTGCAAACTGGTTTGTCACTTTTATTGATGACTGTTCTAGGATTACGTGGGTTTTTCTTATGAAAGATAAATCGGAAGTGTTTCAACTATTTGTTAATTTTTTCCACATGGTTCACACCCAATTTGGAAAACCTATCAAACGGTTACGGGTCAGACAATGGGAAAGAATATGTAAATCAGAACTTTTCTGATTTTCTGAAACAAAATGGTGTTGTTCATGAATTGACTTGTGTTGACACCCCCCAACAAAATGGGGTTGCTGAATGGAAAAACCGTCACCTTCTTGAAATTGCTAGAGCATTACTCTTTCAAATGAATGTTCCCAAGTTTTATTGGGGAGAAGCTGTGTTGACCGCTACTTATTTAATCAATAGGTTACCATCTAGAGTTTTATCAAGTGTTAGCCCTATACATTTTATAAATAATTTCTTTCCATCAGTGCCCACTATGTCAAGTCTCCAGAGTCGTGTTTTTGGTTGTTCTGCATTTGTTCATGTTCATGGTCCTCATCGAAGTAAGTTAGATCCCATGGCTCTTAAATGTATCTTTATAGGATATGCACCAATTAAAAAAGGGTATAAGTGTTATCATCCTTCTAGTCGCCGTGTTTATATATACATGGATGTCACTTTTCTGGAAACCGAATCTTTTTATCCTAATTCTCAGGTTCAGGGGGAGAGTAGACAGGAAGTTGAGTCCCCTGAGTTTCCTATTCTTCCTTTAATACATGTACCCTTGAATTCACTTCCTATTCCTACCCCTAAGGACAGTGATGTTACTGATAATGGTTCTGAACAAATACCAATACACAATAATGATGACAGGTACCGTATAAAGTACCAACGAAAAGCTAAACCCGTCCTAATCCATCAGCAAGACCAAGACCAATCATCTGACCCTGAGGTACGTACTCACAACCTCGAGCCTAATAATTCGTGTTTAAATGCTCCTAACTCCGAGCCTAACAAATATTGTGAGCCAAACCCTGATGACCAGCCCATTGCGTTGAGAAAGAAAAAACGATCTTGCACCAAGTACCCTATATCTCAGTTTGTGTGTACTAAGAATCTTTCTGCCCTACACCAGAGTTCTCTTTCAGCTATTGACTCTATTAGAGTCCCCGCATCAGTACAAGAAGCTTTAAAAAATAAGAATTGGATTCAAGCCATGAATGAAGAGATGCATGCACTAGAAAAGAATAAAACTTGGGAGATGGTTGAAAAACCTAATAACAAAAAAACAGTAGGGTGTAGGTGGATATACACAATTAAGTACCGATCTGATGGTACACTTGACAGGTATAAGGCAAGGTTAGTAGCAAAGGGTTTCACCCAGACATACGGGATTGATTATGAAGATACATTTGCTCCTGTAGCAAAAATGAATACAGTAAGGATTATTTTATCCTTAGCAGCCCACTTTGATTGGGAGTTACAGCACTTCGATGTAAAAAACGCTTTCTTGCATGGAGATTTAGAAGAAGAGGTATATATGGAGATTCCGCCAGGGTATGCCCCTACTTCAGGGAGAAATATGGTTTGCAAATTGAAGAAGGCCCTATACGGGCTCAAGCAATCACCCCGGGCATGGTTTGGAAGGTTTACTCAGGCCATGGTATCACTGGGGTATAAACAAAGTCAAGGTGATCATACCCTCTTTATAAAACACACTAGAAATGGCAAACTGACTCTTTTGTTAGTCTATGTAGACGATATGATCATTTCAGGGAATGATGAATATGAAAAACAAATACTAAGAAAGGAGTTGGCAGCTCAGTTTGAAATGAAAGACCTTGGAAAGCTCAAATATTTCCTAGGCATGGAAGTGGCGTACTCAAAACAAGGCATTTTCATTTCCCAAAGAAAATATGTCCTTGATCTTCTCAAAGAAACTGGTAAGTTAGGCTGCAAAATCACTGGAGTACCCATAGAGCAAAATCACATGATTGGGAGTGAAGAGGAGAGCCCAAAAGTAGAGAAGACTCAATATCAGAGACTCGTGGAAAAACTCATATACCTATCTCACACAAGGCCTGACATAGCTTATCCTGTTAGTGTGGTTAGTCAGTTCATGCATGATCCACGCGAAAAACACTTGCAGTCAGTGAATAGAATCTTGCAGTATTTGAAGGCAAGTCCTGGGAGAGGACTGCTATTCAAAAAGGAGGAACATCTGTCTATGGAGATTTATACAGATGCAGACTATTCAGGGTCAATTGTTGACCGGAGGTCTACTACTGGATATTGCATGTTCTTGGGTGGAAATTTAGTGACATAGAGGAGCAAGAAGCAGAATGTCGTGGCACGATCGAGTGCAGAAGCAGAATTCAGGGCCTTGGCTCAAGGGGTTTGTGAATTATTATGGATGAAGATCATATTAAGAGATTTGAAAATACCATTTAAAGCTCTTATGAGACTCTTATGTGATAATAAATCTGCTATTAGTATAGCTCATAATCCAGTCCAGCATGATAGAACAAAACACATAGAAATAGACCGACACTTCATCAAGGAAAAACTGGATAGTGGTCTTATTTCTACGCAGTATGTTCCTTCGGGGCTTCAGTTGGCTGATGTGCTCACCAAAGGGCTTTCAGTAGAGCGGTTTCGAGAACTTACTTGCAAGATTGGAATGATAGACATCCATTCACCATCTTGAGGGGGAGTGTAGAGATATTAGAATATTTGGTTGATTATAATGGGATTTGTTCTGATCATAATCTTGTATTAAGTTAGCCTAGGCCTATAAATTGTATTTAGCTTCTGTATTTGCAATTATCAATAAAACTCCATTCTTCAACTGAAATGAACCATGAGATCTATCTAGCGTTCTATAACCAAATGTCATCTTTTTCAGTTGTAATTCAAACTTGAGTTTTTCTAGTCATGCTTTGAAATTGGATTGTATATACGTATTCGCCATCCAACATGTACATGCACTTTTTCAATAATTTTTTATCTATACTTTACGAACTTGATTCTTGAATTTGCAAAGAAAGAATTAATAACCACATTTGCTGTTGAAGTAACAACGCAGGGATTATGGCTCTGCCATTCACGCTCTCTCGAGACAACGTTGAATTGCAATTTGCAACTAATCATGTTGGTAAGTGTTACACAATAAATTTCATTACTTTGAAATTTCACTCGTGCTCGACCTATCTTAACACTTCAGATAGTCAGCTTTACTCACAAACACTTAGAAAAACATTTAAGACACACACACTTTACGGTCCAAGACTAACCTTCTATTACTAACTCAAGAATATAAAATTTGTTATGACATGGTCTATTTATAGACTTGACCAAGTCTGACAGTCACAAGCCAACTGCCTAGCCCGGCTAGTTTACAGGGATGTGACTTTACAAATGGTTGGCAGTTGTAACCGTCAACTGCTAATGCCACCCATTCGGCCATGGCATCCCTTAGCCCAAAACCAGCTTTCCCATTCCGGCATGAGTCATAGTTACAGAAATCGCTAGACATGCCACGATCTGCGTTCCGGATTAGGTACTCAGTTTTTCGGTTCTTGCTTGGACCCATAGTTACAGAAATCGCTAGACATGCCACTATCACGGTACAGTAGCGAGCCGCACCCATCTGGGTGGCGACTGTGGTATGATAGTCGCTGTCGCCATCGCTGTAGCTGGTCGCCATCGCTGTAGCTGGTCGCCGTCGCCGTTGATGGTTGCTGAAACTGGTCGCCGACTCTGATCGCTTGTCATCAACGCAGACTGCTTGCTTCGTGGTTTTAGTTCTTCGGTATTTTAGATCGAAGTCTAGTAAAGTTACTTAAAAGCCGTTCTTTTTAGGTAAAGTTAAAAGCCATTCTCTATTTCTCTCTGTTTCTCAGTTTCTCTCATTTTGCGGGTCAATTGACTCGATGGTTGGACTATATCTTTCCTTCTTTTGTTTTGGACTAAGGAGTGTATTCTATTTTTAAGAGCTTATTTTTTTAAGGAGCTGCAATTTTTATTACTTATTTATATTGAATACTTTATACGTACTATTACCTCAAAACTTAACTTTTCAGATTTAGTTCTTGATGATATTAAAATTTGTAGTTTAAATGTTATTATTAATATTATATTTGTAATTTATAAATTGTATATGTTAATGGTACACCGTACCATGATAAATGGTAAAACGTACCGCATACTGAGACAGCGTAACGAAGAAGCCTATCTCCCGTGTATCAGATTTCAGATATTAGCGATCCGCAATCCCGTTTTCGTTTCGCATTCCGGAGCGCACTGCGTTCCATGTGACTATGCTTTGACCCTTAATAGAATGATCCCAAATCTTGGCCACAACCTTCTCAAATTGACTTCTAATCGTTGGATGGGCTCTTTGTTTGCTGCCTTGAAGCATCAAACTCCTCTTCATTGAATTGTTTCAAGAAGTTAACATGAAAAGTAGGGTGGATCTTTAAACTTTGAGTTAGCTTTAACCGATAAGCTACTTCACCTACTTTATGCATGACTTCAAAGGGATTATCATACTTCGGGACTAAGCCACGGTGAAGAGATTTGGTGCTCAAACTTGAAACTGAACATCACGTCTCCTTTGGTCAACTTGCTTCTTCATCTTGCTTGGGCCAACGCAAGACTATCTCTGGCTTCCTCAATCAGCTCTTGCTTGTCCCTTGTAATTCGTGCTGCCGCTGGACACTGCTCTCCCACCTTTGTCATCATTTGATGAGGCGCAAAGGGTTGGAATGTGATTGCCAACTCAAATGGAGCCGCACACGTTTGATGGAGATTATAACAAAACTGTGCCATATCTAGCGACTCAAGCCAATTGTTTGACTTGCCGTGACATAATGCCTTAAGTATTGCTCAAATACTGCATTCATTCTATGTTTGTTTGTCCGTTTGCGGATGCTTCGCCGTTGAGAACTTCAAGTCACTGTCCAGGCTCTTTAGTCTCGGTCATTTATTATATCTTTTGTTAAACCAAAAGGCTTCAACACATTTTTAAAGAACAACTTAGCCGTCACTTCAGCCGGACATGAGTCAAGAGCCGCCACAAACACGCCATACTTGGAAAATCGATCAACGATTACCGAAATGTTTGACATGCCACTCACTTTAGGAAAACTTGAAATGAAATTTATGGAAACAGATTGTGAAGGTCTGCTCGGGATGGGCAACGGTTGCAACAAACCTGCATCCTTCTTCTTTTCCATCTTGTCTTGTTGACAAGCAAGACATGTACGAACATATGCCTCAATGTCCTGCTCCATCTTTGGCCATATGTAGTCTCAGGACAACAATGCAAACATCTGTGTCACACCGGGATGACTTGTCCACTGCGGGTCATGACACATGAGTCTCTTTCAAGAGCTCCACACGAAGTTTGTCAACAGGGGCATACAATCGCCCTCCCTTACCGAAATGACACCATCTTCCAACCAATATCGTCTCACGACACCACTTTCCACCTGTTCATATAAGCGTTGATATCCTCCTCCTCCGTTTATCATCACTCTCCCAAATAAGGGAACACCCCTGCCTTAGCGGCTAAGAGGAACTCATTCCCTAAGATCACATCAAAGTCATCCAAAGGCAAGACAATAAGGATACAATTTCCTTCCGAGTCACTGACTTTGAGTGAAACATCAGCCCGTCCAGTAACATCTCTGGCGGCCGAATTCATTGTCTTCATCTTAGAAGAGTTTTCCTCCAATTGTAGTCGTAACTTGGCAATAAGCTCCACAAAGTTATAACTTGCATTTGTGTTAACATTGCCAAGATGTCAACACAATTGATCAGTACCTCCACGCAAATCAAACCCCGATTTGCAACCCGCTGAGGTTTCTCATTCAATAGTTGCAACGGGCCACAATGCGCTTGTCCAGTCACATTGTCTTGGGTCTCTCCCTCAATCATAACATTGACCTTAGGGGCCTTGGGACAATCGCGTTCGAACTTCAAAGTGGTCACCACCACAAATCTAACAACCCGACTGCATTTTGTACTTCTTTCCTCTTCAGAAGTGGACTTTATCCCCTTTTCTCCGATTTATCCTTCCCACCGGCCTTGGATTTTCCGCTATTGTCGTTCTTGCATGGGTCGCCCTTCTTCCCTTGAGGGGCCGTTGCCTTGAAGTTAACAAGGCTTTCTGCCTTTACCATGGCCATGGGCCAGTCCTTCATAGCCAATTTTCTTAACTCGGCCTGTGCCCAGGTTGCAAACCCGACATGAAGTTGATGTGTTTGTCCTCATTGCTCATATTTTGAGAATTGAGCATGAGAGACGAAAACTCTTTAACATACTCCCTTATAGACCCGCCATGCTCCAATTTCTTCAATGCCTCCCAAGCCTCCAGGAAACATTGTGAGGAAGGAATTGAACCTTCAATTCCTTCTTGAGTCCATTCCATGACTCAATACCAAGCCTTCTTGAAGCAACATCATCTCTGCCATTTTGCCACGCCACCATAGCTTGGCATCCTCCGCCAGATATATAGGATCAATTGTCACTTTCTCCTCTTCTGGAATCTTGGTCGCCTTAAAGTATTCTTCCATGTCCCACAAGAAGTTCTCTAACTCCTTGGCATTCCTAGCACCACCAAAATATTTAGGCTCCGACATCTTGATCTTCGAAGAACCAACATCCATGCCATGTCAAGAACTTGACACCATTGCTTTCTTCAAGATCATCACTTTGGTTTTCAGCATCTCATTTGCATTCTCAAATGCCACCTTGAGGCCTCAAGGCATTCAAGTCGATCCAACACGGGTTTGAGTCCTTCCTCAATGAGTGCTTGAATGAAGATCTTCGCTATATCCTGACCATCTTGGTCACCAATAGATGATGTGCTATCGTTAGCCATGTTCGGATACCACTTGTTACACATTAAATTTCGTTACTTTGAAATTTCACTTGCACGACCTATCTTAACACTTAAGGTAGTCAGCTTTACTCACAAACAAGTTTAGTTAGTGTTAAGGGATGTTTAGAACACTTAGGAAAATATTTAAGGAACACACACTTTACGGTCCAAGACCAACCTTGTATTACTAACTCAAGAATACAAAGGAATATACAAAGCCCAATGCCACACACCATCTCTCTTGTCTACAAAATTCGTGGCATGGCATGGTCTATTTATAAACTTGACCAAGTCTGGCAGTCATAAGCCAACTGCCTAGCCGCCTACTCTAAAGAGACGTGACTTTACAAAGGGTTGGCAGTTATAACCGTCAACTGTCAATGTCACGCATTCGGCCATGGCATCTATTAGTGTTAGCCCAAACCAGCTTTCCCATTCAGACATGAGTCATGCCTGCACCAAAGAGACTCACCCGTTAGAGTTTGCACCCACGCTGCGTGCCCAGACCAGGCCACCCGCAAGCCAAATCTTCCTTTCCTTAGTTTTCGTGATCAACCCTCGTTGCCTTACGCGCCGCTTGCCGAAGTCCCACTTGTCAGCCGGCCAACCAACACTTGATGCCACTGAGCCTCCTTTGACCATGTCCAACCCATGCTGAGCCATGTCAAGCGTTCCAAAACCAAGGGACTACCTTGATGCCAACCTTAGGCCATGCACCGTTAAGTCAAGGCCAACTTGACATGCCTAATTGCCTATGACCCGGCCTTGTCACGGGTCTAACAGTAAGTAAAATATCTTGATGTTTCATCAACTGTATGTTTTGTATCATTAAATAAGGAATATCTGTTAATGCATGAATCATTCTAACTGATGTTATTTTTGTTTGTACAGGCCACTTTCTTTTGACAAATCTTTTATTGGAAAAGATGAAACATACAGCTCGTGAGAGCCAGAAAGAAGGGAGGATAGTCATTGTTTCTTCAGAGGCACATCGATATCCATACAAGGAAGGAATTCGGTTTGATAAAATTAATGAAAAGGAAAGGTAAGTATTCATAAACTACAAGCCATTATATTCTAAAAGTTCTAATGCCTAATGGCCTAGGTGGGGCCTTAAAGCTAAGTTATTTAGTTGGTGAATACTCACTGCTCTGCCCTAAAAACTTGCCGAGTTGTCTTCTTACTTGGTCTAATTCAAGAATCCATGTTATTATGCAAATACTCGCTATTTTTAGCAACTTGGTGAGTCTGGTTACTCGGCAAGTAGTTGGGTCTTAGTTAAAGTGGAATATTGAAGGTAAGATTCATCATTATGAAATTAAAAAGAATTCAAGGACTTCAATTTAATAAATCACTATCAAGGTTTTAATAATTCATAAAACTATAAGCATTGTGTTTGTCAACTTGGAACATGATGGAGATAATGTTCTTGAACAAATTAATGATTAATTTAGGGCATAAAAAGTTAGGTTTAATTAAATGATGTGATACTCCTTAAGTACTCCATAACTTTGCTAGTTATTGACTTATTGTGAACATTTTTTTTTGCTTTATATATAACACTTGTAAGACTAACATTATAAGAATATTGTAGCATATATATTTTTGAAATTTACTAATGCCGCCAAGTAACAAATAATTTAACTACTTACATTAAAGTATATGCTTTTAAAATGAAATAGTGTCTCCTAAACTTTTTTATAACATGTGCTTGTATTGCTTATAGTATTTACGTTAAATTGTATGTTGATTTTAATATTTTACATTTTACTTGATAAATGTACATTGTGACTTGTGAAGATAAACTAAATACTGCTAAAAAACTCAGTAGGCGATGCTATTGTTGGTATAGAACCTAAGCAGCATTTCTGTTTTTTCGAATATGTTCCGTAACAACATTGTACTCCGTATTATTTTAAGTGTTTTTAAAATTAAATCACTTGAGCATTTGGCGACGCCTCTAAACAAAGTGTAAGTTGAGTGGTAGGAAAGTCCATCTACATGTGACATGCCATGTAATTAATACGGAGTATTTGTTTTCTATTTGCTTCAGTTACAGTCCTTGGTATGCTTATGGACAATCAAAGCTTGCAAATGTATTGCATGCTAATGAACTTGACAGGCACCTTAAGGTAATATTACCACATTTTTGTCTTTTTAACATTTTTTTATGATGTTTCAGTTTGATTTTCTGTGTTTGATAGTACTTTTCATGTAATTTCCAGACATACAAATTTTATTTACTAATATTAAATAAAATCTTATCTTACTATATACAAACCAAAGTGGCAAATGTGAACAGTATTCCCGCCTAAAATATGGTAAAAATGGGTCAAACCCGTATTCCACCACTACATGGGCCAGGGTCATCGTTAATTTGTTACAGAGAGACGGGAAGTTGGGAACTGAGAACAAATCAAAACCTGCTGTGTGGAAGATGGAAGTGACGTGTGAGGAAGTTGGGACCCGGGAAAAAAACAAAACCTGCTGGCCGGAGGAAGAAAGTGACGTGTGGAGCCATCCAAAATGAAATTTTCATTTTTCTTCAAATTATTATAACTTCTTTGTTTATTATCCGATTTTTGTAAAAAAATATATCAAATTTTATATTTTTTTAGAATTTTTCATATGACACCAATATAGCATATTAAAATCCAAATTTCTTTATTTTTACATCGAAATGTTTGACTTTTTAATTCACAAAAAATAACATAAAAGTAATATGCAGTATATAATAATAAAAGTAAGGCTTCAATTAAAAAACTCTGTTGGATAAATAAGACCTAATATAAAAATCATACTCCCTCCGTCCCTTAAAACTTAGCTAAGTTTGACCGGCACTAGGATTAACCGGAACCACAAATTCTTACTTAAAGGGAAAGTGACAAAGTTAGTGGAACAATAAAAAGAAAAATTTGACGAAGTTTTAAGGAACGGGGGAGTATTTCAATTTGAGACAAATCTGTAATAAAATCCAAAAATTTAAAAGAATAAATTTTTGTTATTTTAAGAAAATTGTTTGGAGAGAGCAAAGTGGAGGGCGCACATCCGTGTGGACGATTGATGTCTTCTCTACCTTTCTTCTCTTTTTTCTTTTATCGCTTATCTTCCTTATCTTTTTATTTTTTTATATTATTTTTTTCTTCTAGCTTTTTTATGCTCTTTTAGTTTTTATCGTTATCTTTTTTATATTCTTGTGTTATTGTTATCTTATATTTTTTTATCTTTATTTTATTCATTTTATCTTTTTTTTTCTTCCCTTTCTTGTCCATCTTCTCTTTTTGGCATTTTTGATATCATAGATCGATTCATGTTAGCCGACCCCAAATTCTTTTGGGATTAAGGCTTGGATGTTGTTGTTGTTGTTGTAAGAAAATTGTTAAAAGAAGATTAGAGCTGAAATTATAGACGCACTCACAATTTAAAATTATAGACGCACTCACAATTTAAAACTAATTTTTTGTTAATATGTGTAAATTGGAGCTTAGAAATGTAACTACTTTTCCGATGTGTGTTGCCGTTATGTACGTGTGTTTTTATATAAAATACGTTTTATATGAAAGTTGTACTTGCCTAACTAAAAATTTAGCACTTTGTATAATATTAGGAATAGATTTGTTCAATGCTTTTTTTTAAGGAAATTTGTACAATGTTAAGGTTTTAAAAATATTGAGATCAAATTGCTAGATATCAATTCATACGCTGAAGTAAAATTAACCAAAGTTTAAATATTTTACATTATTAAAGATAAAATGTGCACCTTTGACCAAAAATTACATATCTGATTTCAGAATTCAAAATCTATCATTCGCGAGATAGATGCACTTATTTGATATTGCTTGAGATCTCTTTCAATTATTTCAAACATCTATGCATATAAACTCAACTTAATTTGCTCTAATAACGGATAAAAAATGTACTCATAATAAAATTTAGATTTACATAAGGCTCTACTTCAACTCTTCTAACACCTCAGTTTGAAAATAGAGCATAGCATGTCAAAGATAAATGCACACCTTTGGCCAAATGTTCTACTTCATATATCTTATTTGAGAATTCAAAAACAATCATTGGTGAGATAGATGTACCTATTTGATATTACTTGAGATCTCTTTCAACTGTTTCAACTTTAAATATTTATAGTAATTTAGGTATTGTTAGGTTATATTAACTCATAAAAAAATGGTTATATTAACTCATATGTCATACATTTGTAGCAATAAGTAACAAAATTGATTGGCATAGGCTATATATATATCAATGAATTATAGCAATAAATAAAAAATAGTAGGTTATATAATTTTTGTCATCTTTCACTTCATTTACATATTTATCCATATTGCTCTTTTATTATTATGTAACATTAACTTTTCACTATCATTATCATGTTTCATCTCTACCATTGAATTAAATTGTTTCTATATATGTTTTGTTTTTTTTCATTAATACACAATTAAAAAATTTAGGATATATTCCTCATGTGCAAAATAGGGGTAGATTACTATCACATTTTACTTCTTATGATGATATCATGTCTCCCTCCTTTCTGTTAGAATATACATATTTAATAGTCAATATATTCTATGTATATACAAGGTAGCTAATATATTCTCTGCGATAGGCTAAATATATACAGATTTAGTTTCCTTTTTTGTATTCTCTAGCTTGTATGTATTTATACTGGCCATACCTATTGATAATGTAGTGTGCTTGGTTTAAAAAAGCGCGCCTGAGGCGCGCAAAGGTGCGAGGCGCCCTAAGGCAATTACTTTATCGCATCTTCCACCCCAGGCGGCATAGGTTCCAAGAGGCGCGCCTTATATGGCGCTTTTTGACGCCTTTTGCGCCTCTGAGAGGCGCGCGCTTCTCACGCATCATGGATGTCTCTTTTGGCGATTGAGTCTCTAGTCTTCTCCCTTCTTCCTTCTGCGCTTGGTTTGCTTCCGAGTTCCCACATCTGCGGTCCTGTTTCTTGCTCGCGTAGCAGGACTCGCAATTGTATGTATTATTAATTACAGTTTGTTCTCTTATTTGTGTGATAGTTTATTAATTAAGTATGTATTATTTTATATTTTATTACCTTGAAATTGCAGTGTTACTACCTCCGTTGGTCTGTTCTAGATCATGCCGAGTAGGGTACCTAAATACAAATATATAAGACATATTTTATTATTAACAATTTTTTATACAGATATTACCCGAAATAGGACTAAAACAGTTTGAAAATTCCAAAATAGGACTGACATGTTTTTATTCCCAAAATAGGACTAATTACTGCCATGTTTTGGCAGCAACTAGTCCTATTTTGGGAATAAAAAACATGACAGTCCTATTTTGGAATTTTGAAACTGTTTTAGTCCTATTTCGGGAATTTTTATATAACATCTTATTAATTATGTTTTGAAATTTTAAGATTGAGTTTTGTGACTTGACTCTTGCCAATGATGCCGTTTGATATTTATTTCTTGCTACTGTCTTAATAAATATTTGATTTGTCTTATGATGTATGTTAAGATTGTTTAATAGTTTGAAGTATTTTTGTGATGTTATCATTTTTTGAGATGAGTGCTTCATGTAGAAGACTAGAAATAGTATAATATATATCTTACCAAAGATATGATGTTAAGATCCGTGAGGCGTGCGCCTCGTCGCCTAGCGCCTCGCGCCTCGGGTAAATCAATGAAAACGCCTCGTGCCGCCTCACGCCTTTTAAAACTAAGGTAGTGTGATTTCATTGCATCTTTAATCCCTATTACTCAGTTTACATAGTATCAGAGACACACAGGTTCTTCGGGTAGTACTTCCCGAAGTTCGATCTGCTCCCTCCCTCTGGTAAGGTTCAGCCTTCTTTTGTGCGACGCAGGACGTTGTTCGCAGGCGTGGTAATCCGGATAGTGCAACACAGTTGTCGCAGGTTTGATTTTCTGGACACTATCTGCACCAGTTCTCTTACCCTGTTCTTGTTATCACTCTTGCCCTAGTTGTTTGCAAGCATGGGTGATGATAAGAAGAGCGTGACTGAGATTACGATCGGTAATGCTCGAATTACCGAGAGAAAACTGACTGGTAGTAAAGATTACGGGCAGTGGAAACGGACTATTACAAGATATGGTAATAGTCTTGATCTGGGAGATCATCTAACTGAAATGGCTCCTCCAAAAAGTAATCCTGATGAAAGAAAGAAATGGATGATGGCTGATGATAGGTTGTTCAATCAAATTCAGAATACCCTGGATCCCTCTAGATAGTATCATTACTCATTGTGATACTGTCAAAGAAATGTGGGAATACTTGGAGTCTATGTATGCCAGTAAACAAGATCTCTCTTATGTTCATCAATTAATTATGCACTACTATAGACCGGAGATGAAGGACCAGGCGCTGTTTCAATACTACAATGAATGTAAACAAATCTTTGAGGAAAAGCGGTCCCGATTCCCTATTACTGCTGATGTTAAGAGTATGCAAGAACAAGAGGAGCGGACATATGTTCATGGTGTTTTGGCTGGGCTTGGTCCACAATATGAGGTATCGAGGAGTCAAATACTCTCTGGTGGGACCCTTCCCAGTTTTTCTGACCTCTATGGACATCTCCTTCTAGTGTGCAAAGATGGAGAATCCAGAATGATGAACTCGATTGATACTGTTGCCTTAGTCAGTGATGTGAGCCATGGTAAAAGGACCAATTCAGTCACTACTGAAGGGACTCGTAATTCTTCTCGCACATGTTATCACTGTGGAGCTGAGGGTCATGTGAAGAAGAATTGCTGGAAATTACATGGTCGTCCACCACAGACATCTGGACAGTTTCCTCCCAGGCATGTTGCTAATACGGTTATCCAGGATGGTATCCTACCAACTCCTTCCACCGTTACTATTTCAGTCGATGAGTATGCTCGGCTACAACAACTTTCTCTCACAGCCTCATCTGCCACCACACAAGTTGATACAGGTAATCCTGCTGCATGCCTCTCTACATCATCACGCAATTGGGTGATCGATTCTGGTGCAACGGACCATATGACTGGTAATGAAAATATTTTGGATTCATTTACCTCTTCTGCTAACCAGTCTCATGTTACTTTAGCAAATGGATCAACCGCATCTGTCAATGGCCTTGGAACAACAACTCTTTCTCCAAACCTTTCTCTATCTTCTGTTTTATATTTATCTCAATTTCCGTTTAATTTAATTTCAGTCAGTCAGATTACTAAAGCCCTAAACTGCTGTGTTATTTTCTTTCCCACTCATTGTCTTTTTCAAGATCTTGGGACGAAGCAGATTATTGGTAATTGGTAAAGGAATACTGGTTAATGGCTTATATGTTTTTGAATCCTCGGTGCCGAGATCAGTTGCATGCACAAGTTCGTCTCTGTTGAAAGTTCACTGTCAATTTGGTCATCCATCTCTTTCTGTACTACAAACAATGTGTCCTAGTCTGTCACGGGAGTCTGTTTTGGAGTGTGAAGCATGTCAGTTTGCTAAGCATCATAGAACAACTTTCCCTCCTCGAATAAATAAAAGTGTTGAGTCTAGTTTTGATTTAGTTCACACTGATGTGTGGGGTCCTAGTCCTGTCGTTTCCAAACTTGGTCATCGTTATTTTGTTACATTTGTGGATGATTTTTCACGGGTTACTTAGCTTTATCTTTTGAAATCTCGTTCAGATGTGTTTACTGCATTTTGTACCTTTCATGCTGAAATTCAAACTCAATTTAATAAGAATATACGCATTCTGAGAAGTGATAATGCTAAAGACTATTTATCTAGCACTTTTCAGACTTACTTATCTCGCCATGGGATTTTAAACCACACTTCTTGTCCCTATACACCTCAACAAAATGGTTTAGCTGAACGAAAGAATCGTCACCTACTAGAAGTAGCTCGAGCCTTAATATTTCACATGGGGGTTCCTAAACCATTTTGGGTAGACGCTGTTTCCACTGCGTGTTACCTTATCAATCGTATGCCTTCTTCTGTTCTTAATGGTCAGATTCCGTACTCCGTTTTATTTCACTCCCAGTCCTTGTTCTCTCTTGTGCCTCGTGTGTTTGGTTGCACATGCTTTGTCCAGGATATGCGTTCCCAAGTCTCAAAACTTGATCCTAAATCAATCAAGTGTGTTTTTCTGTGTTATTCTCGATTACAAGAAGGATATCGATGTTATTCTCCTTCATTGGGACGTTATATTATCTTCGCAGATGTCACATTTTTTGAAGAAACACCCATCTTTGAGCATAGTTCATCTTCATCCCCTTCCTTGGAACTCTCTAATGATGAGTTTCTAGTCTATACCACCAGCCAGCTAGAAATTGCCCCCCCTCCCAGAGAGGTTTCCCCATCAACTTTCCTTCCTCCTCCACCTCCTCCCCTTAAAGTTTACTCTCGTCGTGTGCGCCCTGTGACTACGGCACCTACTATGGCTACCAGTGTACCACCGCCATCTTCTGCCTCGCCTCCAGATTATGCTCCCTCCGACCTTGATCTCCCAATCGCCCTCCGAAAAGGTACTCGCACTTGTACTTATCCTGTTTCTTCCTTTGTTACTTATAATACTTTGTCACCTTCTTCCAAGAGCTTTATTGCTTCTTTAGATTCTATTTGTTGTTCCTTCAACTGTTTCTGAGGCCTTGGCTCATCCTGGTTGGCAAGAGGCAACGCGAGAGGAGATGATGGCTCTCGATCAGAACCACACATGGGACCTTGTATATCTTCCACCCGATAAGAAAGCTATTGGGTGTAAATGGGTGTTCATTGTCAAAATGAATCCTGATGGTTCTGTTGCTCGTTTAAAGGCACGGTTAGTAGCTAAGGGTTATGCTTAGGCATATGGTATAGATTACTTTGACACTTTCTCTCCTATTGCCAAGCTTACATCCATTCGGTTGTTCATCTCTTTGGCTGCTACTTACAATTGGACACTCCATCAACTTGATATTAAAAATGCCTTTTTGAATGGTGATCTTAGCGAGGAAGTATACATGGAGCAACCACCGGGGTTTCTTGCTCAGGGGGAGTCTGGAAAGGTATGTAAATTAAGGAAATCGTTGTATGGTCTGTAACAATCCCCACGAGCTTGGTTCGGCCGTTTCGGTGCTGCAATATTTAAATTTGGCCTACGCAGGAGTGCCTATGATCACTCAGTTTTCTTCTCTACCTCAAATTCTGGATGCATTCTATTAGTTGTGTATGTTGATGACATCGTGATCACTGGCAGTGATGCGAGTCGTATTTTGAAACTGAAAGCTTTCCTTGCTACTTGTTTTCAGACCAAAGATCTTGGGCCCTTGAAGTATTTCTTAGGGATAGAAGTCTCACGTAGTAACAAGGGAACTTATTTGTCTCAAAGAAAATACTGCCTAGATGTGCTAAATGATGCAGGTTTGGTTGAGGCAAAACCGTGTGATGCTCCGATGATCCCAAATGTAAAATTAACCGCTGATGAAGGTGACTTGTTGGAAAATCCTGAGGTATATCGAAGAATTGTTGGGAAATTGAATTATTTGACTATCACCCGACTTGATATTGCTTTCCCGGTCAGTGTGGTGGTCAGTCAGTTTCTGTCCACTCCACGAACATCACACTGGGATGCAGTTACTCATATCCTAAAATACTTGAAGGGGGCTCCAGGGTGTAGGATACTATATCAAAACCACGGACATCATGTTATTGAAGGGTTTACTGATGCGGACTATGCTGGAAACCCTAATGACCGACATTCCACTACTGGTTACTGTGTCTTTGTTGGTGGAAACCTTGTATCTTGGAAAAGTAAGAAGCAAAATGTTGTCTCTAGATCAAGTGCAGAATCTGAATATAGAGCTATGGCACAGACTACATGTGAGCTGGTTTGGCTTCGACATTTTCTTGGTGAACTTGGATTTGCTCAAACAGAACCCATGAGATTATGGTGTGATAATCAAGCGGCTATCCATATAGCAAATAATCCTGTTTTTCATGAAAGAACAAAGCATATTGAAGTTGATTGTCACTTTACTCGAGAAAAGGTAGAAGATGGTACACTTTGCACTTCACAAATCAAAACAGGAAACCAACTAGCAGATGTGTTCACAAAGGCTCTACCGGGGACACGTATCAATTCCATTTGTACCAAGCTGGCATGATTAATATCTATGCTCCAGCTTGAGGGGGAGTGTTAGAATATACATATTTAATAGTCAATATATTCTATGTATATATAAGGTAGCTAATATATTTTCTACGATAGGCTAAATATTCTAGGTAAATCTGGCAGATTTAGTTTCCTTTTTTGTATTCTCTAGCTTGTATGTATTTATACTGGCCATACCTATTGATAATGTAGTGTGATTTCATTGCATCTTTAATCCCTATTACTCAGTTTACACTTTCCAAACTAAAACTTCAATCTTTTCTTTTTGTCTATCCCAATGTATAGTATTTCTTTCATTTATGGCAAAGAATATTTGATTCACAACATGTTTATTTCCTTTGAACAACTTAGGTCACAATTTTCACTTTTTTTAATTTTTGTGCCAAGTTAAAATATGAATTTATTATGGGACAAATGGAGTAGTGTTAGCATTTTCACTCCTTTTCATTTTATAAAAACTCACGCTCCTTGCATCGCACGGGTGAGAAACTAGTGTTAGCATAAATGAAGTTATAAATAAGTTTGGTCTGGCCTCCTTGTATGGGTAAGACACAAAATGAATCAAAGAGAGTGACATGTATCTTTGAATGTTGTGTTGCCTGGAGAACATTACTCTTCTCATTAATGAGCACATAATATTATGTGTGTATAAACATTTTCCATCTGTCCAAAAACAGAAAGTCTTAGTATTTTAGTAAAGCCTGGACTTTTTTCAGGACAGAGGTGATTACAATATAGTCACATATATCTTTTCATACAGGAAGAAAGGGTGGACATTACTGCTAATTCGCTTCATCCAGGAGCAATCACCACAAACCTTTTTCGTCATCTCAGTTTCATCCATGGTAAAGCTTTCAATTTCTGAATGATGTATCTTAGTGATCCGTGATGGTCATGTTCCATGAATTCATGTTGAGAATTAATTATCAAATATTGTAATGAAAGATGACACTGATAATGTGTTAGAGCATCTCAGTGAAGTTTTGCTACGACTCGCAATGCATCTCCACATTCACATTAATTTATAATACTAATGTGATAGAGCATCAGAGTGAAACGGTTCTCAATATGTTAGAATTGCCCAACGTTGTTTCTTAATCTATATTTAGTTAGACAATGTGATACACTTCCCTTGATGACGAGCTTGTCGTCATCTCGTCCGCCGCTTCCATCGCCTTCGCCGCAGGTTCGTCCCCCCTCCTCCTCTTCTTCTACTTCTTCTGCCCGATCCTCAAATGTGCGATGGAGATTGAGGTGTGGACTAGTTTTGGTGACTGAGGATGACGACTCGGTTATGGGCCTATGGCGGCTATAGTTTGGCTAGAGTGTGAGATACGACAGCAGTGCCTAGGGTTGTTAAGCGGCATGGCGAATTCAAGCGGCAAGCCGGGAACTTAACAATGCCGGCTAGGGTTAGAGGAAGCAGGTGGCGGCAGTGTGACTACCGCTAATGGTTAACATCTGGGCGGTTTTGTGTGGCGGCAATGGATTGCTAGGTACTGTCAGGCTGGTTGCGGCTAGGGGCGGGTGTGGCAGAGGGCAGCACTATGGGCTGGGTTGGGCTGGTGGGGTAGGGGATGGGACTGGTATAGGAGGGGCGGCGAGGGGGTGGGGCAGTTGTACAGGGGCTGGGGAGGGGGGCTAGAGATGAAGCAGGGTGGCTGACAACTGGTCGGGGAAACGACGCTGGTCAGTTGGCACCGGAAGGGACAGGGCGGCAGTCACAGTCCGGTGGAGGTTACTGGTGTGGTTGTTGTAACTGTCACTGAGCGAAGGTGATCACTATCACCGTTGGTCGCGGGCGGTGATCAGTGGCAGTGGTGGTGGTGTGGGGGTGTGACCTACTGGTGACCGTTGGGTTGCAATAGCCAGAAGGGTAAAAATGTGATAGTAGTCACATTTTTGGAATTTTTAAACTTAGTTCTGTTTTTGTCCATGTCTTTTAGGATATTTTTAATTGAATTGGTTTAGACCGGACCAAGCCAGAATTAAATAGACCAGACCCGAAAATTATGGTCCATTAAAAACATCCATTCAGTATTATTTGTCAAAACCTCAAAAAAAATTTAACTGCAAGAAGATTCATTTATGACTTGGTAACAATTGTATGCCAAAAGTAAGGACATGTTGACTTGGACTTATTTCTGCTACAATTTGACTGACCAGAATATTCCTAAACAGAAATAGATTATACTGGACTAGATGAAATTTAATGAAACACAAACATACAATGCCAAACCAAATTTAAACAGACTAGATGAGTAACTTTTCAGAATTTCGGTACAAGATGTCTTTCAAAAAGTTGCTGCTCGACTCTTCCTATGTGACAGAGGCAGTAATACTTTACACTGAATTTCATATCATGTATGCTAATCAGCTAATGTACTATAATTAGGATAAGTGGAGAAAGGTTCTTTTTGGTTAGATTGTAGAGGTATTCATCGTTTGATAGGACCTGAATGTACTATCGAAGAAACCTCGGATAAGACCTGCCTGGTTCCGCAGCTCTTGAGGTTTTTAGTGAACGCATAACGGTCTTTTAGTTTCAATGACTTCTGGGCACGAGTGCCATTCTCGTATCGATTCAATAGACTCATTCCCACGTACTTAAACACAAGTGCATACCTTTTTCATATGGGAGCGTAGACATATTATATGGCATTTCATAGGTACTGATTTTATGGGTCTGATTTTATCGTCTCATAGGTGCTGTCAATTCCATAGGCAAATACTTGCTCAAAAATATTCCACAGGTACTTCCTTTTCATTCTATTGTTCGACAAAGTATGTTTTCTGATAGCATCTGACTTGATGAGGCAAGTATAACCAATTATGCACTGGCACTTCCACTAGAACACATAACATAACACGTATATGTACATATGCACTTACATAGTACGTATGTGCGTGTATCTACGGATCTGCAAGTATGGTTCTTCTCTTTTTAAAATGACTTCCTTCTGTGCTACGTAGGGAGCAGCGACTACGTGCTATGTGGCATTACACCCGCAAGTCAAGGGAGTAAGCGGTGAGTACTTCTCAGACAGTAACATAGCCAAACAGAGCTCTCACGCTAAGGACCCTGGTTTGGCCAAGAAGCTATGGGCGTTCAGTTTGAATTTGATAAGCTCCTAATAATGATGGGTTGAGCTTTTGAGTTGAACAAAATGAACTCAATAATGGTTCAGTATATGGAATTGCAGAGTTCAAAAGGTGGTTCACTTTTTATATGTTTTATTATATTTCCATTAAGAATGACATTTACAATTTGAGCACTACTCTGTAAATCACTTATTTGGTTGGATAGTGTCAAGGGCTGTACTCGGGAGCAAAGTAAGTTGTGGTGGGTCGGTAACAAAGATTTTACCATAAAAAGTTTTAGGGTAATTCTATATACACTCCCCCTTTTATTAAATACACACACCCCGTTTCGGTAATAGTATCTTTTCTTCATAAACCCATTTATGCCTCTGATCCTATAAGCCACCACCGTGTGCGCCACTACCATGGGAAAAGAACGCAGAAACAACGCCATCTCCATGATGAGGTTTGGTGTCACATCCTGTGTTAAATACGAACTCATTCTTTAAAAACTAGACCATGAAATTCAATCGAGAGGATAAAGCTGTGATCCGGAGAGAAAGAATCTACGACGAGCTTCTCCCTGTGGTGTTGATGCAACGGATTGAGCTTCTGAATTTGACGATGACCAGTGTAGAATCCTTCTAGAGTTGTTGCGATTGGTCATGGCAATTGCTCCCGATCGATTGCCGGTGCAAAAAAGATGAACAACTATATTTTTGATTCTGCTATTGTAATAAGAAGGCCACAAAGGAACCAGAATCCTGAAGAGGCGTAGACTGATTTTCGGCCAGAGGAGGGATCCGCTTTGTTGTCGTTTGAAAATTGGAACGCCGTCTTCGCCAGAGAAGATGACAATGCCGCTGTTGAAGGTCGGTGGTCGGAGAAGAAGATGAAAGGTGATGCTGTCGGAGGTCAGCGTCATCCAACAGTTGATTCCGTCGGAGTTTAAGATGTTGCCGCCGGCGGTCAGTGGTCATAGGCTGAACTTGAGATCGATTTTGGATGAAGTGTGGGCTGCAGCGGGCTATGGTGGAGATTCGGAGTCGTCGTCGTTGCTATTGATTTCTTCTGGATTTGCTTTTCTCGTCACCAGAGAGTAGGCTTCCCTAGTCTTCTTATGTGTAACACAGATGAGGTGATGAAATGATAGTTATGTGTTGAAAGGGTAATTCAGAGATTTGATTATTTTTAATTATTCTTATTTAATTTGGTGGATGTGTTTAGTAAAAATGAGGCTGTGAATAGAAATACCCAAAGTTTTATACTTATAAATTAAAGTACAATCTTTTTTCAAATTTGAGGTGGGCTGGGGCTCCGTCGAGCCCCCTTTTTTCCGCCCATGATAATGTCATATACTCATATATACATAAGCTTAGTTTTCCCTAAAATAAAAACAAGGCAAAATTGTCAAATAGATTCTCGTATTATATCAAAATAGTCAATTAGGTCATCGAACTAAAAGAACACCTAATTAAGCCCATCAACTTTAAAAAAGCAATCAAATTTAAAATTTTACATGTGATAACCGGTTACTTGATCATTTAGCTGATGTGGCTATCCAAATATATTTTTATTTTTTTCATTTCTCTTCTTTTCTTTCCTTTTTCTTTCCATCTCTTTTTTTCCTTCGGAGTTCGGAACCATTCTCCTTTCATCTTCTTGGTTCCTTTCCCCAGGAGGAAAACTTTTCTTCCTTTCTCTCCTTTCTCTGCTCACTTCTTCCTAGGGGTGGACCGGTTCCGGTTCGGGCCTCGGTTCATGAAGGGGAGGCCCGGAACCGGCCCGGGTAACCCCCGAGTCCGGGCCGGGCCTCGGTTCTAATTTTTTTTTGGCTTTTCCTAGTTAACCCCCAACCCTCCCCCTCACCCCAAACCAACCCTAACAACCTCAAATGGCCCAAAATACCCAGCCCAACCCAAAAATTTAAAAAAAAATAAAAAAAAAAGTAATAATAAATTGGCCCGGGCCGGTTCACCTTTGGAAGGGCCCGAGCCCGAACCGCCATCCCACCGGGCCGGGTGGCCCGAACCGGGCAACCAACCGGTTCACCGGGCCAGTCCGGGCCCGCACAGTAGCGGGCCGGTTCGGTTCCGGGCCGGTTGACCCGGCCCGAGTCCACTCCTACTTCTTCCGAGTTCCCACTTCCCACCTGTACCGCTGCTACCTTTTCTTTCTTCTTGTACTCCATTGACCATCGTGTTTCATTATTTTCATTCTTCTTCAAATGATGAACTCTAGGTCTCTAGCAAAGACTTGAAGAGGGCAATTTTGGCGGAGGAGATGTTCACCTTCCTGCTGAGTAGGGGTGGATTCGGGTCGGGCCGGCGGGTCTGAATTGGTGGACCCGGGACCGGCCCGGGTAGCCATCAGGTCCGGGCCTCGGGCAGTCGGGCTTGGTTATTTTTTTTGTTTTTTTGCTTACCTACCTATCCCTGACCCCCCCTTCCCCCACCCCCAACCCCCCCCCCCCCCCCAAACCCTCCTAAACATCAAGCCCAACCCGGGTAGAGCCCAAACAAATGAAAAAAACAAAAAAAAAATAAATTTGGCCTGAACCGGGCCGAGCCTTGTTTTGGGTGACTCGAGCCCGGACCGGTCACTGACCGGGCCGGTCCGGAACAGTGCCGGTCCCGGGCCGGTCCCGGGTTGGGCCACCCGACCCGAGTCCACCCCTACTGCTGAGGTGTCATTGGTGTTGGACTTCTGATTTTCATCGGCGACGACGAGGATTCACTCGATAAGGCGGACAACGATGGCACGGGTGAGCTCAAAATTCCGACATACGTCTACTACCTAGCTAACAACGATGGCGGCTTGGCTGACAAGCTCGGAATTCCAGCGTACATCTTCTACTCCTTCGACAAGGATGGTGTATTGGTCAAAGAGTTCAAAATTTCGGTGAACATATGCAATTCCACACTTCTGGTGCCGTCGTGCTGCCATCCTTGGTTGACAAGCTCGAAATTTCACCGTTCGTATTCTACACCTCTGGTGCACCGAGCTCGTCCTTGGTTGACGAAATTTCAGGCTTAGAGAAAGGAAGGAAGAAGAGAAGGGAAGAAAGGAAAGGAAGAAATGAATTGAAGAAGACGCATCACAAGGAAAATTGTGGAAAAAGGACGTCGCAGGAGGAGAGAGGGAGAAGGAAAAGAAAAAGAAATTAAACAATAAGTGGATTGCCACGTCAGACATACAATCGGATAACTGGATCTTCAAATGAGAAAATGATATAATTGGGTGTTTTTCTAAAGTTGGTGGACTTGATTGAGTGTTTTCTTAGTTCGAGGGTCTAATTGACTTTTTTTATATACTACGAGGGCTAATTTGACAGTTGTCTCTAAAAACAAACTTGAACTTCGATAATGTCGTGATAATGATAGTGTTTTATTACGCAGCATTATTTTTTGTTAGTTCGTGTCGATTAATATCTTGTTTAATAAACTCCACATGCTGAATTGGAGTTGCTAAGGGTTTTCTGGTTCAAAATGATTTATAGGTCATTCAATTTTAGTAGTATTATTTTGTACTCCGTATGTAATTGTTAATGTCAATACAAAAGTAGTTTACAAGGCTTGTGCTTATTCTTAGGGGTAGATATATCGGTTTTCGGTTCGGATTTTATCGGTTTTGGTTCGGTTCGATTTGGAACGAGCTGGGAGAACTATTACCAAACAAAAATCATACTATTTTTCGGTTTGGTTCGGTTTGGTTTGAATTTGTTATTTTTTAATAATATATGAAGGTTTTATTGAATTTCTTTAGTTCGGTTCGGTTTTGTTTGGTTTTGTCGGTTTCAGTCTGATTTAATATGGTTAGGAAGAAATACTATCAAACTCAAACCAAATTGAATATGGTCTGGTTTCGATTCGGTTTAATTCGCTTTGGTACGGTTGGATTATCAAACTAATATGTCCACTCCTATTTATTCTATTACTCCGCACAAAGCAAGAAGGGGTGTTTGGTAAACATGTAGCCTATAGGCCATTTTTGGCTTTTTGGCTTAACTTTGATTGTGTGGTTGTTTGACGGTGTCAAATAACAATTTTAGATGTTTGGTAAATGACTTTTTTATTTGACAATTTTCTATAAAAATGTAAAAAATGGTAATGCCACCTCTTAAGACAACTTTTTGATATTATAATTTAAAACCTAACATACCCTTCGATTTAACTCATTAATTACTTATTTAATAACTATTGAAAAGAAGAATTAAAGTGAAAATAATTACGACAATGTGATAATACTGATAAGATATATAACCATGAATATTATCGCTATTTTGTACCGTGTAATACTACCTCCGTCCCAAAGTGATTTACAAAATTGATTTTTCTTGGTTAAACAGTTTCATTTTATTCACTTAATTCGAATATCAAATTTTAATTATATTCCAATTTGGATTCTGCAATGATAGTCCCTGTTTCTGTAACAACAATGAATAGCAGTCTAACAAACAAGATTAAACGTAAAGATGAACACAGATGAATCGATGTAAAACCCTCTTTGATAGACCGTGAACTCGTACACAGAAAGATTTGCGCTTAAGGCTATAATGAACAAGTACGAAAGTTAACCTAATCCTGAACCTTCGGCTCCCTTTTTATAGGCGAGGTTCAGGTAGGCGTGAAAGACTTTTAGCCTGTTTGTATGGGCCTAACACTTGACCCATATTCTATCTAATCAATGCACCTATTTAATACAAGGAATAATAATAAAGCTAATCTATTACAAAATAGATGACAAACTTGATTCACAATTAAATGATCTTCAACAATCTCCCCCTTTGTGATCAAGTGCCACTTAGTTATTGCTTCTGTGATTTGAAATAGTGCTTCCTCATATTCAGTGCATGCTCGTATTGCCTTAGCATGTTTCTCTTTTCTAGGCGATCGTCGATGGCTTTTAAAATGGTCTCCACTGTAGAGTGTTCCTTTTGAACGTATGACGATGCCTCCTGAAGATTTTGCTCTAGCTGTGCCTTCATCTTTAGAAGCTGTTCTTTGATTATCTTCAGCGTTCCATCACAATATTTCTCAATTTCATTAACCACCATCACGCGTTTTTCGTTCTTGTGGTTGAGATATGTGACTGCTGGCGGTGTGAAGAAGATGTGGTAAGCTGGGAAGTCTTCGAGTTCTGGACCATATAGTCTTGGCTTTGTAAGATTTGTTTTTGTCAAGTTGCACTCAATAGCCATCTGTAGGTCGTGTGATGAGTGCACTCTGATTTGTCTGAGCATGAATCTCTTGATTGCTGCAAGACCTTCGCTGTATGTTTTGCTTTGCCTGACTGGAAGCTATCGATAAGCCATAAACATTTGATAGATGTCGTCTGGTTTAAGCATGATGAAATCATTTTCTTGGCAAGTAAATTCACTCCCGTCAGTGCGTTGAAGCCTGTAAGAATAGAATGTCACTCCGTGATAATCCTCGGCCTTAACCTGCAGGATTTGATGAATAGGGAGAATATTGGACTTCAAGTCTTGTTCCATCAGCTCTCTTTGAGTACCGGTTGACCTTTGCAACAACATATGTAGATGACCTCCAGCCTGCTTTCCTTTGAGATGGGTAAGGCCTCGTAGCTTCAGTTCATTCAACGGTTTGACTTTGTCTGGTCTACGCCAAATACGCTCTCTGATTTCCTCTTGGAAGGGGGCTTTGATTCGAACGTTGTCCCAAGGTTTCTCTGTCTTGGGAAGTCTTCCCGCTGATTGTCTGACGACAGATTCAAGTGTTTTCTGAGATTCCTTGTAGTTCTCCCCTTCCTTTCGTTCATCGTCCTCGAGCCTGATTATATCTTCAGCACATTTGTTGATGAGTTCTCGTAGGAACCAGTTCCTCTGCATATCTTCACACTCTTCATCCTGCATGATTTGATCCATCTCCATCCACTGTCTGGGCCATTTGTCGTGAATAATGATATCTTCTAGCTGATCATGCATTTCATCTGACGACAGAATGGTAGTGGCAGGTTGACCTTTTGGAGACGGAGGCCTGTTAATCGAAACACCGGGTTCACTAGGATTTCCCGTTGTCATCAGCTTTGAACTAGGTTCTAACTGATGGCCTGATGTAAAAGATGTACCAGTGGTAGCATCATCAGGACTTCCATCCCCTCCTCGGTTGGTATCTCTAGGAGATACGCCTCGGGATGTTGCGTCTAGCTCGATCAGGCTAGAGATTTTGGCTGCGGGTGGTGGCTATTGGTTGGTAGAGGTTTCTGGTTGAATGGGTTGTGGAGTTTGGCTAGGTAAAGCAGTTTGCTCAAGTGGTCGTGGCCGCTTGTTCTCCCCCTCACGAGGATCCGAATCATCGGGGTCCTCATGGGAACGTTTGCGACCACGAGGACTCTCCTTGCATTTGCTTTTGGTTTCAGGGGAAGAAAGGAGGGCTTCAAGAATGGCTTGCTGGTGGAGGGTAAGTTTGGCTTCAGGGATGTTTAGAAGATTGTCCAGCAAGGCCGATGCCAGGGTTTCGAAGGGTAGTGAGGAGAGATCGATTGAGGGTGTGGTCGGGCGTGGGGAGAATACTAGTTCTGTATCCTGGGTTCCCCGAGAATGTGAAGGAATGGGTATTGGTTGATGGATTGGTGAGATAGAGGGGTGGAGGATATTGGTTGTGTATGGGAGATGAAGGGTTCGGGTGAAGGTTGGGGTGGGGGTTGTTCAGACTGAACCGCTTGGGTGGTCCTAAATTCCTGTGCTAGAGCGGTCATTGCATCTTGCACCCATGGTTTGATGGTGGAATCTAGGAAGCGATTGGGCAGAACATTGATGTCTTCAAAGGTTGGATGTCCAGTTACGGGGGTTGTAACTGTTGTCACAGCATCAGTGAAGATAGCTGATGTGTGGCCTGCGTGCAATGATGGAATCATTGAAGGCGTAGCAGGGCTTCCATCCGTCATAGCTTGCGCTCTGGTTGTTGCGTTTAGGGTGTGTGCACCTGTATGTGCTGTGAATAGTGTAGGTGTCCTAGAAAATGAAGAAAATGTAGGAAAAGTGACACCTAGATTCGATGTGTTTGAAGAAGGGGTTTTGACCTCGGGCGATAAGTCAATAGTACGCTCAACTGATTCGGAAGGAACCAGTGAGGGGGTTGAGTCCTGTGCTTTTGAAACGATAGCCTGTTGAGAGGCTATCGAGTGGCTAGGTGAGGGCTGTGCTTGCGCAGTTGAGCCAGATGCTGCGACTTCTACCCGGGAACCGAAAAGATCGGCTCCTGTACTTAGGGATTCGGCTCGGCTTATCTGGATAAATGGATCGCAGCCAGCGAATATGTGCTCGCTCGCCTTATCTATGAGGCTCTTTCTGACGCGAGGCTGGGGCTTTGACATAGCAGCTTTGTCATTTTTAATCTTAGCCCTTTTCTCCCGGATGACGACATCTTTGGAATTCTTGATAGTATGGGCTGCTTCATCGTAGTCATCCTTGGAGCAGTTTGTTTCTCTGGGATCGGTTTTTGGTTTATTCAGCTCTTTGATAGTGAAGACTTGGGGTCTGCCTGCGATTATTGGTGCTGCGTCTTCAGCAGAGATTCGAAAGGCAGCTTTCCTTTTCGGATTAGAGCATAGGTGTGCTCAACGTCTTCACTGTCATTATCATCATCATCATTAGAGCCAGACTCCTCGCTATCCGTACCCACGCTCTCGGATGCCTCATCGTCAGTGTTTGGTTGGGCATCACTTGACGACTCATCGGCAGATTCCTCAGCGTCTGTTTCGGTGCCCTCAGCCGTCTGACTCGTCTCGAGAGAGCCGTCAGACTTTCCTTCATGGGGCGAACCGGCCACTGGTTTCTGTGGCTTCTGGACTTTCTTAGGACCCTTACCTACACTCGGCTTTGTCCTCGGGGTAGGTCCAACTGGGTTTTGCTGAACCATAGGGACAGTTCTCTCAATGTTTTCTTGGTACTGTTGAACTGCCAGATTTGATGATTTGACGAGCTTGAGCAGAAACCCAGGAATTCGCAGACCGAAGACAGGGTTTTTGTCTGCTTTGAAGTACTGCAGCTTTGGAGCAGTGTAGTGTGGATCAGTACTGCGTCTTGGGATGGAAGAGTGCTCTGCCATGCAGTCGTTGATGATCAGCCCTAGCCACCTTGCGTATGGGATGGTACCTGGCCTGTTTTTCTCATTTGCTTTGACCAGGTCCATTAGCTCTGAGAATAAGAGCTGTGCCATGTCGTAGTTCTTGTTGAATGCAATGCCATGAAAGATTAGCAGGATCTGCTTGTTGCACTTGTCAAACTCGGCATGCTTTGGCGACATGCACTTGTTTACCAGCCCGAATAGGCTCTTCCACGGATGATGGAGATAGGCTCCGTTGAAGTTTGATAGTTGTGGCAGTAGTGAGGTGTAGCCGAGAGATGCCACGTCTTTGAGCAGATCGGGGATGGATGGCAGCGCATCATACGTGTCGTGAGCTGGCAGCGCTAGTGTAGATCGCAGTGTTGATGGCGTCAGGATTACGCGCATGCCATTCAGTTTTGTCTTTATCTTTGAGCGATCCTTCGGTGATTCAGTATGCATGTGACCCCAAAATTGCTGAAGGTAAATCTCTGGCACTGGTTTTGCGTTGTGAAGTGCAGGCCAGAGATAGTGACCTTTCATTATGGCTGGAATGACTGGGTTCTGGCACTTGAAGACTGTGAGGTCTAGCTGGAAGTTGTTGTCCATCACCTTGATCCACTTGCCCTTGGGGTAGATGGCATCGTCAATCTGTGTTTGAGTTGTTCCTGCCATTATGAACTGTAAAAGCAGGGGGTCAGCATATGAAATTCATCGGTTTGATTTCTATGAGATTAGATTGAAAGAGTTTTGGTTTGCAGGTTTCAGACAATTTATGCAGGTGGAATTTTTGAAAAAAACACAGTTTAAGTCCAAATCTCGAGATCCAAATCTCGAGATCAAGATTTCGAGATCCAAATCTCGAGATCAAGATTTCGAGATCCAAATCTCGAGATCAAGATTTCGAGATCCAAATCTCGAGATCTTGATTTCGAGATTCAAATCTCGAGATCTCTCTCGAAGATGAATCGACGAACTCGAGATCTGGAGAATTTGAATGTCGAGATCATGTATCTCGAAATGACGATTTCCACCTGCAAAAACATAAACAATAGATGCGAAAAACGATATACAATGTGATTTCGACCTTGAAATTAAACTTAAACCCTTTTTCTTTTTGATTTTGAGAAATTTCGAACGTTTTTGCGAGAACGATATTTCGATTTCGAACGATGTTGATGGATTGCGATTGCGAATAGTGAAATACCTTCGTAAGGGTAGTCGAGAAGAAGAAACGGGAGTAGAAAAAGCTAAGGAATTTGGGGAAGACGAGGGAGTTCGGGAGCTCTGGTTTCGTGCCTTGTTTGCGAAAAAGAGAATGGGAAGGGAAGGGTTTGCGGAGGGTTTATAAACACGAGAAATTTTGGACCTTTTCCTTAACAGTTGAGCCCGAATGTATGGGCTAGCACAAAATGCCATTTTAAAAGGATTTTTGAGGCCCAATATCAGTGAAAATTAGAACTCCCCCTCAAACAGTGAAATTCCCCCCCCCCCCCCCCCCCCCCCCCCAAAAAAAAATGCAACAAACAATATGTACAAATGCAACACACACACACTATTTTTGTTCTTTTTCTGATTTTCTCCCACTCAACACATGCAACACACGCACACTATTTTTTGTTCTTTTTCTGATTTTCTCCCCCTCAACACATGCAACGCACACACATTATTTACAGATCACATTCACACACACTTTTTACAAGTCACACACACACACTTTTTAGACCAGTGGAGACAAAATTTAAACAGGCTCGAGGTTCAACATGCCCAACTTGGAGACCAGGAACTGGAATCTTTTTTCATCCAATGCCTTAGTAAACAAGTCAGCCAGTTGAAGCTCTGAGCTTACAAAGTACATATCTATGTCTCCTTTCTCCACGTGATCCTTGATGAAATGATAGCGCAGATCAATGTGTTTGGTGCGGGAGTGGTGAACAGGATTGCTGGTGATGGCGATGGCGCTTTGAGAGTCACTGTAGATCGGGATATGGCGGAATGTGTAACCGTAGTCCTGGAGCTGAGTCTTCATCCATAATATTTGTGAGCAACAACTAGCAGCCGCGACGTATTCGGCCTCAGCTGTAGATGTTGACACACAGTTCTGCTTTTTGGAAGACCAGTAGACTAGCTTCTCGCCCAAGAATTGGACGACTCCCGATGTACTTTTGCGGTCCATCCGACAACCAGAAAAATCAGCGTCCGAGTATCCGACTAGATCAAAGCCTGAATGCTTGGGATACCAAAGGCCTAGATTCACCGTGCCTTTGAGGTATCTTAAAATTCGACGTACAGCGGTCAGATGAGATTCCTTCGGATTGGCTTGAAAACGAGCACATAAGCATGTGGAGAAGACAATGTCAGGCCTGCTTGACATGAGATATAGCAAAGATCCAATGATGGCCCTGTAATTTGTAGCATCAACTGGCTTCCCGGAGGGGTCTGAGTCCAGTTTATTGTTTGGGGACATAGGGGTCGTCTTGGAAGATTTGCCTTCAATGTTGAATCTCTTTAGCATATCCAGAATGTATTTGGACTGATTGATGAAAATGCCATCAGAGAGTTGTCTTACTTGCATGCCTAAGAAGAAGTTAAGTTCACCCATCATGCCCATCTCGAACTTTGTTTTCATCAGTTTCTCAAAATGTTGGCATAGGCGCGGATTTGAAGAGGCAAAGATGATGTCATCGACATAGATCTGAATCAGAATGATGTCAGATTTCTGTCACTTGATAAATAGAGTAGTATCAATCTTTCCTTTGGAGAAACCTGAATCGATCAGAAATTCGGTCAAGGCATCGTACCAAGCTCTGGGTGCTTGTTTCAGCCCATAGAGAGCTTTCTTGAGCTTGTATACATGGTCTGGGAATTTTGGATCTACAAATCCTTCAGGTTGAGCAACATAGACTTCTTCTTCTAAAGTCCCATTTAGAAAAGCTGTTTTCACGTCCATCTGAAAGACTGTGAAGTTTTTGTGCGCCGCGTACGCAAGAAAGAGGCGGATTGCTTCAATTCTAGCTACGGGCGCAAACGTTTCATCGTAGTCTATGACTTCCTGTTGATTATATCCCTTTGCGACCAGCCTTGCCTTGTTCCTTACAACTATTCCTTCTTCATCCCTTTTATTTTTGAATACCCACTTCGTGCCAATGATAGTCTTTCTCTGAGGCTTGGGTACCAGTGACCATACATCCAGTCTGTCAAACTGATTGAGTTCATCTTGCATCGCAATCACCCAATCTGGATCAGGTAGTGCATCAGAGACCTTTGATGGTTCTGACTGGCTTAGGAAGCATGCGAAGTGGCATTCATTCATCGTTGCAGATCTTGTGCGCACACCTTGACTCAGATCACCTATTATCTGATCAACGGGATGTGCTCTCGTCCATTTCCTCTCATGAGCTAGAGGAGTTGGAGTAATGATTGGTTGATCCGAGTCCTGATAGGAGTTTGAGGGCTCTGGAGCAGCTGTGGTGTGCGGTGGAGATGATTCTGGACTTGTAGCAAAACCGTGATCATCCACACCTCTGAGATTGGATTGAGGGGTTGAGGGTGTGGATGGTACATCGTCTGGACCTGTGAGGAGCGGAATCTCTGCTGTTGGAGTTGATGTTGAAGCTGGTGAGCATGGAGGAGGTGGAGATTGTGAGTTCTCGTAGAAGTTTCTGAAAAGAGAATCGAGAATCACATCTTCGTGTTCTGTGTTTGGTTCAGCTTTATCAGAAGCTACTGGTACAGCATGTGATGGATCAGCCTGTAGATGTTCGATCGCGAAGTCTGCCATTTCATAGAATGTAACATTTACACTCTCGATGACAGTGCGCTTGTCTCTTAGATAGACTCTGTAAGCTTTGGACTGCAGTGAGTAGCCAATAAACACGCCTTCTCTGGGTTTGGGGTCCAACTTACTTCTCTCTGTCCGATCATTTAGTATGAAGCACTTGCAGCCAAAAACCTTGAAGAAAGAGATGTCGGGAGTTCTGTTGAAGAGAATTTCATATGGAGTCTTGTCGAAGCGTTTATGAATGGATGTTCTGTTCTGGGTGAAACACCCAGTATTGATTGCCTCTGCCCACATGAAGTGAGGTAGTCTGGATTGGATTAACATGGTGCGTGCTGCTTCAACAAGGGTTCTGTTCTTTCTCTCAACAACTCCGTTCTGTTGGAGAATTTTAGCTGCTGCAAATTGCTGAGTGATACCGAGAGATTCATAGAACTCAGTGAGAGTTTGATTTTTAAACTCGGTACCATTGTCAGTTCTTACAATTTGAACACTGTGCTGTAGCAGTTTCTGGATGGTCCTGATAAAGGTCATAATGTTTTTTGCAGCCTCGTCCTTTGAACGGAGAAATTTTGTCCATGTGTACCTAGAGAAGTCATCAACGATCACCAGAGTGTATTTGCGACCGTTGATGCTTTGGACTCTCATAGGTCCACACAGATCCATGTGAATTAGCTGCAGCTGATGTGTACCTAGATGATGGTACTGTTTTCGACTTGTGGAAGCTTCGCGTCATTTTGCCCATTTTGCAGGCACTACAATGATTTTCAGCGGAAGTGGGTTTAGCGGTCATGCGGGTTTAGCATCCTGAGTCTAAGTGGGTTTAGCGGTCATATTGCCCAGTTGCTCAATAGGTGTTTTATTCTGGTCATGTGGGTTGAGCATCCTGAGTCTAAGTGCCACACATGACCGTCCTGCAAAACAATCAAACAGGTTTAGGTACCCATCTTGGAGTGGGTCCTTCCTTATTAATAAAAAACACCTTTCTAAATCTTGCTTTTAGCTGTGATCCAAGGTCAGCAGCTCTTTCAACAAAAGATCTTTCTCTTGTGGGCTCTCCAATAGCCAGATCTGCTTTTGCAGTGGGTCTGGTTTTTGGAGTCCACTTAGCAGTTTCCATTTTGGTGGGTCTGATTTTGTGAACCCACCTTTCCGTTTTAGTCTTGGTGGGTCTCATCTTGGGGACCCACCTTTCAGGTTCAGTTTTGGTGGGTCTGAGTTTGGGGACCCACCTATCTGTTTTAATCTTGGTAGGTCTCATCTTGGGGACCCACCTTTCGGTTTCAGTTTCGGTGGGTCTTATCTTGGGGACCCACCTTTCAGTTTTAGGTTTGGGAGGAGAGTAGACATGAGCTTTGTGATTGAATGGATGTTTCTTAAGTTTGGTTTTAAAAATTTCCTCTTTAGAAAGCCGATTAAGATGTTTCCTTGAATGAACTCGAAGAGCATATTTCATATCAGGTATACAAAATATTCCCTTAGACGTTCTGTTCTCGGTTTCTCCTTTTGGTTTGAGCTTTCTGTGAGGCTTTGCTTTAACAACATTCACATCACATTCATAATTATGGGGGTCTGGAACAGGATAACCATAAGCAATACTTGAATTATGAATTGAACAATGTCTAGAAGAAGTCTCAGAAATATTCAGCTTGGGACTCAAAACTGAACTACTAGAAGTTTGTTTTTCAGAGACAGAATTACAATTAACTTTAGAATAAAAAAATAGAACTAGATCTAGGGTTGGCATTGTTCTCAAAAACTTTCTTTTTGCCTTCTGCGATTTCCTTCCTCTTCTTCCTCCACTCACTCTTCTCTTCTCCTTCCTTCTTCACTTCATTTCCTGTAAACAAAGGAGAAGAGAGATGAGTGGACGAACCTTTTAAAAACTTTGTTTTCTTTCGTGAGGTGGGTGAACTGTCAGACTTATTATGAGAAGTAGAAGGGGCTGTTTTAGCATGATACTGCTCACTTAATTCATTGAACTTTTGAAGGAGTTCCTGCCAGTTGCTCTCAAAACCTCTCTTTTCAGTTTCAAATCTCTCTCTCTCGTTATCAAGAGTTTTCTCGAGGTTTTTCAGTTTTTGAGCCATAGGAAAGATACAAGGTTCCTCTCCAGTTTTAGAGATACCTACTCTTGGGGGTGGGTCTAGAGGATGTCCTATGTGTGGAATATCTTTTGCATAAGGGTCAAGACATTCACTAAAGCAGGAACTAAATTTTTCTTGTGAAAGTTGTTTTTCATTTACAGAGGGATAATCACAAGAAATCGCAGCTTTAGGATTCTTTCTCTTTTCTTCTTCTGCTTCAGCGTTTTCATCATCACTTCGAAAGTACATTTTCTCACCAAACCCTAGTCCCATGTAATCTTTGTTATAGATTTGAAGACAATTAACTTTCTTAAGATTACATGGGTTGGTTATGCCCAATCCTATTCTAGGATTGTAAAATCGGTCATCCTTTATTCGATTAAGAAAAATTGTCTGTTCAGACTGACCTCTCTTAGCAGCTAGATCCTCTAGTTCTTTTATTTTGTTTAAAAGTGTTCTTCTCTTATTATGCAAAAAATCGCATTCAGCCTTTGCTGTGCTTTTTTCCCGTTCACTATCCTCAAATTTCCTAGTTAATTCAACTATCTTAAGTTTAAAGCTTTCAAAATCTGAGGACACCTTTTTGACCTGATCTTTCGCAATTTCAAGTTGAACACTTAGAGAAGACTTTTGGTCTAGATTCTGTTTCAGTACCCTGTGATTATTGTCTAATCTCTCCTTTAGTTCTTTAATTAGATTGTCCTTCTCAAGTAAGGACTGAATTTGATTATTTAAAGGAGTATGAGAGGTACTTACAGAGCTTGTTGAGCATTCACTTTCGGGGATCGCAGCATCACCCTTTCTTTCATCGTTTTCCTCCACGCGTGCCATCAGGGCATAGTTTTCTTCTTCCTCCTCCTCTTCAGAAGTGTCTTCTGCCCAGTTATCATTCTCAGCAATCATTGCAGAAGTTTCTTCTTCTTTCTGCACCATCAGCATTTTCTGCTTATTCCACAGCATCTTCTGCTTGTAGAAGTTTGCATCCTTTTTCTTTGGTAGGCGGCAGTCTTTGATGACATGTCCAGCCTTTCCACAATTGTAGCATTTGGGAGCATCTTCAGCTGATGGCGCCTTTCTAGAAGATCCTTGTTCGTGGTTCTTCTGTTTGTAGTTTGAGGAGGAGGTTCTCAGCTTGTTGGAGGAGCTGTTCTTCTTTGCAAATCTTTTGGCAAGCAGTGCCATCTTTTTCTGTAGGTCTGCAAGCTCAGCTTCCAGATCAGATTTGTCGTCATCACTTTCATCATCGTCTGATTCAACCACCACCTTCTTCTTCTTCTTCTTCTTCTTCTTCTTCAGTAGTGTGGTTGTCCTTCGGGGCTGAGCTTCCATCACAAGAGCCAGGGGATTTGTGCTGTGATGATCCTCGGCACAAGCAACCTCATTGACAAATTGCTTCAAATGTTCATAGAGAGTGCAGAGGTCAATTTCATCCAAGTCAATGCGAGATCTAACATCCTTCACTGTCTTTTCCCATGCAGGATGCAAGCTGGATAGAAATCTTATATTCAGTTCCAAGTTGGACCTGAATACTTTGATTTTTCTATGTTCATTGACCAGTTGGACGAGTCTGTTGTAAGTCTCGTTCAATGGTTCTCCTGGACCTGCTTTGAAGGAGTCATAAGCAATAAGAATTGTCGTCTTCTTGGTTTTAAGGCTAATACTTGTGCCTTGGAGCAGTTTCTCTATCTCATCCCACATTTCCTTTGCTGTTTGCATGCTATCGATGAGAACATATACTTCGTTAGGGATTGCTTGAAGGAGGTACATCTTGGCCATGAGATCACCTCGAAGCCTGAGCCTGTCAACTTCGGTATATTCAGATGCCACTTTCCTTCTTATTTCTGGAAGAATAGGTGGGTTGTTTTCTGGATCACCACCAACTGAAATCATTAATTCAGCTGGTCCTTCAAGCAATGATTCAAGCATAGCAGCAGAGTTCTCTTTGTGCTCAAGGAAATTAAGGAATCGATTCCTCCACATTTGGTATTCTCCTTTCCTGAGACTGGGAGGAGTACTGCTGTTCCCTTGCGCATTGAATTCTGAGGCCATTGCTGTATAAAACTGACCGTTCGAGATAATTGATCAAAAGATTTTTCAGAGGCAGAATGTCGAAAATCAGATGTCGAGATCTGGGATTTCGATAAAGGAGGCCCGGTTTCGAGATTTGATGTCGAGATTAGGATGTCGAGATTAAAGATCTCGAGATTTCAAATTTCGAGAAGAAGATCTCGAGATTTGAGATGTCGAGAAGTTAAACTCGAAATGTTATTTCGAGAAGTCAAATGTCGAGACCAGATGTCGAGACCTTAAACTCGAAATCTTTGATCTCGAGATATAGATGTCGAAATCCTCAATGTCGAAATCCTGCAATCTGTAAAAATCAGATAAGCAAAATCTGAAGGTAGTTTCTTGTAGAGTATGATGTCGAGATCCTCAGGTGAAGTTTTCAGCTCGAAATACTTGTCAGAACCTGTTTAAAACCTAGATGTCGATATTGCTACTCGAAATATCTCAAGTACAGGAATTGCGAAAAACGAAATCTGAAGTATACCCCTTGATCGCTTCGAAACGACGATTCTAAGGGTGTAACTTTTACAACTTTTTAACAAGAAACAAGATTACAGAGTAAAAAATCGACAGAAAGAACAACGTAAAGAAAAAACAGAGTCTTCTGCAGGCGTTCTTCTGATCGGCTCTCGATCGGCTCTGATACCAATTGATAGTCCCTGTTTCTGTAACGGCAATGAATAACAGTCTAACAAAGAAGATTAAACGTAAAGATGAACACAGATGAATCGATGTAAAACCCTCTTTGAAAGACCGTGAACTCGTACACAGAAAGATTTGCGCTTAAGACTATAATGAACAAGTACGAAAGTTAACCTAATCCTGAACCCTCGGCTCCCTTTTTATAGGCGAGGTTCAGGTAGGCGTGAAAGGCTTTTAGCCTGTTTGTATGGGCCTAACACTTGGCCCATATTCTATCTAATCAATGTACCTATTTAATACAAGGAATAATAATAAAGCTAATCTATTATAAAATAGATGACAAACTTGATTCACAATTAAATGATCTTCAACATGCAACTCTGAAGAGATTTTAATGTAATTTTTGAATACTTAAATTTTAATTATTAAAATTTGAATTAATTATTAATAGATAAGATTTAATGTTAGCATTGGTTGGCAAAAAATTGTTGACTTTGTAAATCAAATTTGAACGGAGGGAGTATTGTTTTATAAATTATTAAGAAATGTATTTAAAATATTACGGAGTAATACTAAAAATAAAGAGAAATTGTCCTAATATTATTTAATAAAATTAAACAGTATTTTAAAATTTTAGAATTAAAATAAAATAAAATTCATGACAACTTAGGTACTAGATTAGTAGTTTTCAATCAATCGAGTCTTACATCGACACATTTCATCTTTCGAGTTCCGAATTACTACCTCCGTCCCGCTATGATTGTCCCGTTTTATCTTATCGGTCCGTTCCACTAAGATTGTTCCATACCAAATTTGGCAAAGTTTGTGTGGTTCTAAATCATTTTTACTTTATTCTTACTTTATCAATTCAATATCAACCACATAAACCACTTTTTAATGATTTGCGTGCTACTCCCTCTTGTCCCATTGTTAGCGGGACAGAGGGAGTATGATTTAGTGGTGAAGAAATGGGTAAAGTAAGCACGGTACTACATTATTATTCATTTGGTACAATTGTTCAATGCACAAAGTGACACCAACACTTTTCCTATGACCGTTATACCCTTAACATTATTCATGCTTATATGTTTGTTAGAATTTTATCAATCCGGGACTTGAAAGATAGACAAATTATCAATCCGAGACTTGAAAGATGAAATGTATCAATATAGGACTCGAAAGATGAAAAACTATCAATCTAGGACCTAACATTTCATGGGTTTTGATTTATTTAATTTTTTATTATTTTCATTGCTAATATTTGGTGAAATTTTCTTCACAAATGTTTATTAGTTTAATAAAACTAAATATTATTTAAATTTTTAAAAATAAAAATAATAATAAAATATTTGAAAACTTAGGTCCTAAATTGATAGTTTTCAATCATTCGGGTCCTAGATTGATATTTCTCCATCATTCGGGTCCTATACCGATACATTTCATCTTTCAGGTCCCGAATTGATAGTTTGTCTATCTTTTAGGTCCCGGATTGATAAAATTCCATGTTTGGAATATATCTGACAGAGAAGTGCTATATATGTCTGCTTTAAAGTTCATACTTTCCATATTATTCAACTCATTAAGTGCAACAAACCTTAAAAGTCCTGAAAGTTAAAGTAATTTCTATTAAAAGCTTATTAGAGATTATAACTCTCACATATATAATTTATTAGTAATTCAAAAATATTTTTTTTATTATATAATTTATACATCTTGTATAAAGACAAATATGACTTTTTTGCATATACAAATATGACTTTTAAAAATGTACGAATGTGTGAGATGGGTGCAACGTAATTACATAAAAAGTGCTATTTGGAATAATAAAAAAATCAGCACCGTTATTTATTTTTCACGTTTCATAAAGAGTGGTTTTATTTGATTTTTGATAATTTATTAAAAATGCATAACATATAAATGTACCAATTTTTCAACTAGAATCTCTCATGCACTTTCTATTAGAATATATCTTGCACTTTTTTGAACGACAATTTTCTTTGAATCGCTTTGCACATTTCTCGTGCTTTTGTGCACTTTTGAACATTATTTATGTAATCCGCTTGTGCACCATGTAATACTGTTAGAACATTATTGATTATGTTCAAATTAATTGTAATTATCTTTATTTAATTAAGACTAGTATTAATGGGCTTTTTAGTTAAGAGAAAAGTGAGCTAGTTAATTAATTAATCTCACACGTGTAGGTTTTCTAATTGGAATAGGATGTTCGATTTTCAATCCTATAAATAAAGGTAGAGGTTCGAAACATGCCTAAGACGTTCATAGATTATTTCTGCACGTATCATTGTTAGAACTCCCACTTTATTTTTCTCTCTCAACTATTCATACGTATATCATGTATTCTTTGCTATATCATTATGAATATACAATATTGAAAGTTGGTTGATTATTCTTCTTCTATATCAATTATGCACATTATTATTTAGAAGTTATTCAATTGTTGATCTGGGAATTCACAAAACCAAAAAGTTACACTAAAAAAATTAATATGTGCACCTCAGCATATACATAGTGGATTTAATTATTTTTTAATAATTTACTAAAAATGCATAACTTATAAAATACATAGTGGAAATTTTCAACTAGAATCTCTCATGCACTTGCTATTAGAATATCTTTCACTTCTTTGAATGGCACTTTTCATTGAATCGCTTTGCACCTTTCTCGTGCATTTGTGCACTTTTGAACATTGCATCACACATCACCTAGAGTATGCATATATTTATGTGTATGCACTTATACTTGAAACATCATGCATCACCTTTCACATATTTTCACTATTAAATGTCTCATAATATAAATTGCATACTCTATGTATTAGGTGCACTATTATACACTCTGCATTGCATTATATAATGAACATTTTCCACTTTGGTGCACTAAATAAGTGCACTTTTTATATTTTGCATTTAGCTTTTAAAAATTGTATTGTAATCTATTCAGGTAGACAATTTTTCAAGCCAATGGAAATGAACTGTTTGATGATTATTTGATATTTGTTACCAAATAAATTAGATATATTGGTGATATTTATTTATATTTCATTTTAATAAAGTTTGAGTAATCATACAAAAGTGTGTAGAATTAATATTGTATAAGTAAATTATTATAAATATTCATCATAATCATAGGTGACATTATGCAAAATTAATTTACTAAAAGTGCATAGTTTGAGTGGTAAAAGAAAAAAATCCATTTATGGTCCTCCGAGTTTTGCATCAATTCCACAATTAGTCCTCATATTTCATTTTATCCATTTTTGGTACCTGACTATTGTTTTCTTGACCATATATAGTCCTTTTCCGATAGTAGAAATGCTCAGAAATGGACCACAAATGGTCAAGAAAACAATAGTAAGGTACCAAAAATGGATAAAGTGAAAGACGAGGACTAAATATGGAAATGACACAAAACTCAGAGGACCTAATGTGGAATTAATTCGTGATAAAATAACAAAGTCCGAATAGAGAAAGAAAAACAAAAAATGAGCTGAATATGATAAATATCATTGTAATATTACCTACTTAATTAAATGGATAAGCCAATTAAAGTGCACGCAACCATGCATTAAAGGAGAGGTGAAAGTTACTCAATTAACATTGGTCGAAAATAATAATAAAAGATGATCCAAGGGTTATGATTCTTTCTCATTTCTTTCCCTAGATGTTATTCTTAATTTAAGGTGTCAATGTCATATGGGCGTTCAATTCTATCAGATAAAGTTTGACATTCTTTGTAGATCTCTTTTTTTACCGGGACATTATATGTGATATTCAAATACATTATTATTATTAGTAGTAGTATTATTACAGTCACGGATAACTCCGTATTTCTTTTAATTATTCTGAATATAAATATCCAAGCACTCAACACTCCTTTTTTGGATCATATAACCACCATGGAGCTACTAAGTATCCACACCCAGGATGTCTTTTATAGCTTCTGTATTGTCATGCCAAACTTTTTTTATTTCTCGTCAATAAAATATTATAGTATCCACACACATTTTGAGGATGTTATTCATGAAGCGTAAACTATTACCACAAAGTTTCAGCTTAAAATTAGATCGTGAAGTCAGTTCTTTATTATTGAAAAATAGTGTGTTTTATATATGTTTTTTTGCGTAATGTTTTTCAATAATTTGTGTAACTGACTTCTCGGCTATGTGTGTGTGTGTTTTCCTTTTGATCATTCTTTCTTGTATATACTTGGTATATCCGAACCACCACACTTAAGAGTAATTTTTCACCCCCAATCCAATTATATGTAAAAAAGTTGTTCTCACCCAATATTTTTCACCACATGAGAGTTTGCATTGCATCGAAGTGCCTTTAAACACAAGGCCAACGTTCAAAAGCTTTATATGGGTGGCCAGAGACCGGCCTGTGTATGCATTATGCATATAATTATTAGCTAAACATACCTAGCTAGCCTACATTCTTTTTCAAGTTTATTCCCTCTCAACAGATGTTACTCAGTCCATTGCTTATCCAACCAATCCTTTAGGGGACCTATACCCTACTGCCACACCAAAGAGAAGCCTAAGATTGGCTTTAAATAATAAACCAACCAAAGAAGGAAACGATCCTCTTCAAACCAATAGATTGGACATGTATTTAAAAGTTTGCCTACACTTTCTCTTTTCGGTAAGTTTTTCCTTAGAAAATACTCCCTCCGTCCCGGTCATTTCTTCCAACTTTCCTTTTTGGGTCGTCCCAATTAATTCTTTCAACTTTTACTTTTGGAAAAAATATGTGGTTCACATTCATTCACATTTTTCTTACACAACTAGAATCATGCATTTTCACTTTATTCCCACTACATAAATTTGCGATACCGGTCAAAACCGAAAGAAATGACCAGGACGGAGGGAGTACTCAATTATTCTTACTTTTTTTACTTTTTATCTTCTTTTTCTTACTTTTCTACTTTCGCTCTTACTTTTTCTAATGTAATGTAGAGATCATCTAAATACAGAGGGATTATTATTATTATTATTATTATTATTATTATTATTAATATTACATGAATGAATGAATGAGCATTTGAGTGAAGAAGACTTGGAAGGGTTATTGATCCACAAGCTACAGCTTCCCATCCAGAAAGAGGGAGAGAGAGCCGCTGCATGTATACCATATGGAAAGTAAGTAAGTAACTAAAGTAATCTGCTGCTCACACAATTCTGCCAAACCTCAACATATTGCTGATCCTTCCGAGTAACAAACATCTTGTTCCCTCCAAAGCTCATATGGGTAATACTATTACTATCACTCCATGTCTCCCCCATCGTGTTCTTGCGGAAAACCCCACCGCCATTGCCCGACCCTACCAAAACCTCCGACCACAACTCTATCTGTCCCCCCTTACTGCGAAACACTTGGTTCCCATGACTTTCGATCCTACACCCGACCCCTTCCTTCTTCTTCTTCTTATTGTTGTTGTTCCCTGTCCTCCACCCGTCTGCACCACCGAGGCAAACCCAAACACTGTCATCGCTGCTGCTGCTGAGGATGTTCCTGAAATCAGCAAAGAAAACCTCTCCGGAGTGGACTCCGACTTTGAACAACATGCCGCCCGGGGTGACAGTAATGTCAGAGAAGCAATCCGCTCTCTCCTTCACCTCCCACACGGGAGCGGTGTTCCTGGACCTCAGGTCCCAAAACTTGACATTGCCGGACACGCCGGAGGGCCCGCTGTGGGACCCGGCAGCCATGAGCAGGTTATGAGTGGGGATCCACCTCAGCTTCGTGGCGGGAATGGCAGAATCGAGGTCGGCCCCGAAGATCTCGCAGTGGCCGATCTCAGTCACAGGCCTGAAGGTGTTGAGATCATAGACCATAACACAGCTGGAGTTCCTCCTCCCGGACTCGAAGCTAGTGAACATATATTGATGGGATGAGCCGATTGCAAGAACGGTGGAGTCGGAGCGAGTGACGTTTTCCCACTGGAGGGTATCTGTAACGGAACCCTGATCGACGTCAAGAATCTGGAGGCCTGAAAGATCGGTGGCGCCAGCTGCAACGACATTGGGGGACAAAGCCAAGAGAGAATCGATGGCGGTGAATGGGGTCAAAATGGTTGACTTCCTCTGCAGAGCCCAATCGAAGGAGGTGACCTTACTGCCGTGCGCAACGTGAAGGGATCCGGATGGGGTGGTGGCAATGGAGGCAGGCGAGTCTCTGCCGCTGAACGGCAAAACCATTGATTTTTGGAGGTTGAAGGGGTCAAGCAGAGAAGGGTTGGATGTGGAATTGATCAAGAGCTGCTCTATGCCGTAGAATCGGGACTCGAAAATCAGATCTTGGACATCAAAGGCCTTTGCCCTTGAAGGGAGGTTCCCAGTCCTGAGGAGGGACAGGAGAACCGAGAAAAGCTCCGGGTCCCTGTCAATGAAGAAGGGAAGGGACGAAGCGGGATTTGCGAGGAGGAGTTGGGAGAAAAGGGACTGCGAACCTGCTTGCGTAAGGGTATGTTTGGTCGTCTGGAAAAGCTGACCGCCCACGTCTATGCTCACTATGTTGGAGAGAAGCATTGATCCGGCGGTATTGATTGAAGAAACAAGATCGATTTAGGCGCTCCATCTTTTTATAATATCATAATGGCTGGCTGGGCGGCGGCAGTCAACAGGTCAGGACAGGCAGGCAGGGTTAGGTCAAACAAAATGTGCTCATGCGGCCCGCCGCTGTGTATCTATATTCAATCAAAAATGATGTTTGTACACACTCTTATACACACTTTTGTACACACCTATGTCTGTGAAAGCTTTTTTTTTTGTCTGTGAACATCGATTCACAGACAATGTTTTGCACAAACAAAATATTGTATGTGAACCGGATTCACAGACAAAAAAAAAGCTTCACAAACATGGTGTGTATAAGGTGTGTACATCAAGAATGGTTGTGTTTTAGATATACTGCTGTTACACCAAATCTAAGCTTAGAAACAACGTGTAGATTGGATTTAAAAAATTCAAAACGTTGATTAGATAAATTCTTAATAAAAACATTTGCTAACTAAAATTGTGTAGAAATATATCTGACAATGAAATCACCATGGACTACTTTCTCACGCACAAAGTGAAAGTCGATATTGATGTGTATGCCACGATCATGTTGTATTGGATTAACAACCAAGTAGGATGTGGAAACATTATCACAATATAGTTATACAAGATGAGGAAGAAAGAACACTATATCGACAAGTAAAGAGCATATAAGTAATGTGTCCTGGATATTATATATATGCAACTGCCCCATATTATGACTCAATGGAGGGTTTTCAGACCGTGGGGTGCTTCTTTGAGTGCTAGGAAATTAGATCTCCGAAGAAAATGGCATAACTAGTAATGTATTGATAGCTATATGAACATCGAGTCCAGTTGGCATCAGAGTATGCAGTAATAGGAGAGGGAGATTAACCCGATTTCATCAATAACCCATCAGCAAGAGTGCCCTACAAATACTTTATAAATGCGCTTGACAATCAATAAATGAGTAATACGTGGGGCATGCGTAAATTCAGACATAAGGTGCACAACATAAGTAATATCGCCCTAGTCATAGTCAAGTACAATATTGTAACGCATCAACCATACTACAATACTCAATAGCATGAGAGAGATGTTTCACCATCAGTTAAAGAGAGGTTTAGAAGTATGAAGAGTAAAATGTTGTATCAAGTCATAAATGTATTTCTATTGAGAGAGAAAAATCCATGCAGAGTTTTTCATAATTGGAATCCCTAAATATGAATTTCGCCCAAGTCTTTTATAACAAAGGTCGTAGAAAGTTGAGAGATATAGGAAGTCAGACGAGACAATGAATTACTTGTATTGATGAGAATATCATCAATATAAAGAAATACAAATTACACGAAGGCCGGCAATATACGAACATAAAGGAGTCAAACTTACTTTGGTAGAATCCATGACTCAAAAGGAACCCACTAAACCGATGAAACCATGCACGAAGAGCCTGTTTAAGTCATAACAAGGCTTTCCTAATACGACTAATATGATGAGAAAAAGATGGATGGACAAAACATGGTATTGACACATGCAAACTTCTTCAGTTAAGTAACCATGTAAAATGACATTTTTGACACCTAATTGAGGCACTGACCAGCCAAAGGAAATAGCAAAATTAGTAGCTGTATAGAGAGCATCTACCCAAAAGTGAACGGGAATATTACCTTCACTAAGCATAGTTTAAGTTAACTCTAAAAGATGACAATGTTTGCATTGATCAAGGATATTCGGACAAGATTTTTTTAATGAAATACTACGTACAACATTTAATAAAATGAGTGTGAAAAACCTGATTATCAAACTCACCATAGTCATCACTCTGGAAACATTTAATTTTGCGTTCTAAAATATTTTCAACTAAATTTATAAATGATTAAAAAATCGGATTTTCTACGCATAGGATAAAGCCACATAAATTAGGAGTAGGCATCCATAAAATAACCATAATATTTATAACCTAGATGAGATAAAACAAGAGATTGTCAAACATCATAATGAATTAACTGCAACGGAGCAATAGAAGTGTGTAATATATCTTGAAAAGGCCAGTAACGATAAGTGTGTAAACATGTATCTTACTTGCTCATTACATACCCTACTTGACCTTCTCAAAACAAGTGCTACCCCTGGTGTATCCACAACAACTTGTGGTTGATGGTCTTGTAAATATAGTATTACTATCTTGTACTTCTTGAATTTCTCTGAGATGTAATTCACTCCACCGGTTTTCTAAAAAAGAAACTCTCTTTGTAAACGATACTACTATGAGCAACAAACACTTCACCATTTGATTAGTTGTAAAAGTAATATCCTTTTGTTTCCTTAGGATATTACAAAAACAAGCATTTATCTTATTTGGGTTCAAGATTATTTGATAATAAAAGTTTTACATAAACTTGACACCTCAAATTGTCACAAAAGCTAGACTAGGCGGAGTGAATTGTGAGACTATTCCATAACTCCTTAGATGCTCATCAATTTCTTGGCTTAGATATTCACCATCTAGATCTGATTGAATGATTTCAATTTTTTTGTCAAGTTGATTTTGAAATACATAGATGTGCATATATGTGTACGACCTAAATTTTGTGGTTGCCTTGAATGAGACTAATAAGAGGGTGGAAAACATGATTTTATAGCTGAAAAATGCTTTCTACAAACCCTATCCCAATATGACTCAAAGTCCTAATTTCGAGTTGGGTCTATTAATGATTCATATCTCTTATGTGTGTAACCATGTAGGTTTATATAACGATGGTAGTGGGTCACATAATTATTTTAGGTAGACAAACAATAAATGATTTCTAGCAAGATATTATGACTACTAAAGTTGTATAATTGCGCACTAAATCTAACATAAATTATTCATTGCTTAACTATGTTAATTAATTACGTCGTACCAAACAATATCTCAACTGATAATATGATCAACGGGTCCATGTCATTCTTGGTTTTCTTAATTGATATTCCTTGACTTTCAAGTAAGATTAATATGGACAAATGACATCTCACTTGTGCATGAGCATCCTAATTAACCTTACTAGTCAAGGGGATCAATAGATATCTTGCTCTTGCGATATGAGTGATGGAGTATATTGTCATAAACCTTTGGGGCTAGATTAGAAGATCCAGAACAACGGTCCAAGACATATATCAGCTGGGTTGATGCCCCGCGCCGAGGCTGAGCTCTCATTACCAGCTCAGTCCCGCGCTGGCTAACCCGTTACAAACCAGGCTGAGGCGATCCAGTGAGGTCGAGCCCAACGATAGCCATGGTAGATATCCTGATGACGATGATAAAAGAGGCTAAAGGGACCTGATACACTTCAGTCCGGTGGTCTATAGGGTTTGCATCATTCAGGCTTCCCCCTGACCTACAACACAGGCCAAGATTCCAGAAGGACCTACGCCATGTATGACATCAGCGATCAATTTGGTGAGGGGATCTAAGAGACGATGAATGGAACATAGGATACATATTTCAGCAAGAGAAGAATAGTTTCATTCATCGGCACTATCAGTCGGGGATACAGAGAATAAGTTCAAAGTACAACAAGAAAAAAGGAAACTACTCTAAGTGTGGATTTCCGTCCGGCATAGTCTACTTGGGAGCACCGTCCTCTTTCTTCCTGTTCAGGCGAAGCGCTTCTTCATAAGAATCCAAGAACATAATATCGTACCCAGCGGCCCGAGGGTCGAAAGGGTCCGGGAAATAACGCTCGAACACTGACATGTTTTCTTAAAAATGGAAAATCATGCTCTTTGATAAAAAAAGTATTATCGGCCAGGTCGACAAGGAACGGTTTCCCAGCGGGAGACAAATCGAGCAGCTTGATACCATCCTTAATGGGCTCCTGGCTCTGCTCGATGTATTCTCCAACATAGTTATGGAGGAATTGCTGAGCAGTATTCCTCAGAGCTTCTAGGAAAACATCAGAACGCTGGAAATCCGCAAAGCCGACGTTTTTAATGGAGGAGACGTCGGCCTCATAATTAGGAACTGATCCATTTTTCCCTGTGCCGCACTTAATGACCACGCCGACCTTCTCGACCGCAGCCAGTTTGGCATGGAGCGCACTCAGCTCATCATTGCGGCGTAGGAGATTTTCCTTCAAAGACATATTCTCCCTCGCATTCTTATCAGAAAGGTCGGCTTTTGCTTGAATTCGGGTGGCGCAATCCTAAGCATTCCGGATCAAGGCCTCAACATCATTCTGAATCTTCGCCATCTGCATACCCTGGCGCTCAAACACCGCCCGAGCCTTGTTGAAATAGACGTCTGCCTTGCTTCAATTCTCCCATGTTGCCCTCTAGCAGGTCCTCGAGCTGCTCCCATGCAGCGAAATTCGGGGGAACCTTGAGACCGACGGAGAACCACAGGGAGGAGGGTGTTTGGCCAAAGAAAATCATTGATTCAGCATGGGGACCTAACCTAGAGAATTCAATGATGGTTAAGGAAGGGCACACGTCCATTTCGGGAACAGGGCCTTGACAGATCTTGGGTTGAGAAGAGGGTGTGGCGGGATCATCATCAGAGAGACCCCACCAGATCAACGGTTGAAGCGACTGGATCGAATTTCAGTTTCTTCCTCGTCGGTCTTGCGTTAAAAGGGGTCCGAGCGTTAAACCGTTACACAAGCCGCCCATCCTCGATAGTGATTTTGCCTTTTCCCTAATCTATGTGGCCAGAGGCGAGGAGGATCCTATTAATGCAAATGCACCAGATCAAATTAAAACATTACTGCAGTTTGACACCGCAGTATTAATCGCACCAGATCAAATCCTATTATACTGCACCATTAATTTGAACTTCCCCCTTATTTATCTATTGCACCTATTCAAATCAAATTAAAATTACACGTGAAGGAGTTAGCTTCTTAATGAGCTCTTAACCTCGGGGTGAGGGCTTTGCCTGGTTACACCGCCTTCAAATTATTGATATAACTTCACCAAATTATGTACATTCCACGATCGTGGTACTTCTGACCCATTAGGTGTCTGAGTTTGTATGTGTCGGCTTTGATTATGGCACTGATGATGTAGGGGCCTTGATACTTCAGGGCTAGTTTTCTGCCTTCTGTCAGCTTACTGGCCTCCCGTCGGTGGAGGACATAGTCCCCCACTTGAAATTATCGAGATCGGACTGTGGTGTTGTAGTAAGATTTGATTTGTCGTATGTAGTTCTCAACCCTGAGGTAGGCTTGCTCGCGTCTTTCGTTGATGAGGTGTAAGTCAATCTTCATAATTTCATCATTTTCTTTGGGGGTCATACTATTCGACCCGTCGGCTAGGCGAGGTGACTTCCGTAGGTGCCTTTGCTTCGACGCCGTAGTAGAGGGCAAATGGTGTTTCACCGGTTGCTCTCCTTGGCGTAGTGCGGTAGGACCATAGAATGTTGTGAAGCTCGTCAACCCAGCTGCCTCCTTCGTCCTCGAGCTTCTTCTTCAAGCCTTCCAAGATGGTTGTGTTGGCGTTCTTGACTTCTCCGTTGCCTTGAGGATAGGCCATGGAGGAGAAGTTATGATTGATGCCCCATGCTTGGAGGAGTTCTTGGAATGGTGCGGCCTCGAACTGAGTGCCGTTGTCAGATATGATCTGTTGAGGGACGCCAAAATGGGTGAGGATGTTTCTGAGGACAAACTTCTAGCACCGCGCCTCGGTGATGCTAGTTAGTGGCTCCGCTTCAATCCACTTGGTGAAGTAGTCTAGGGCGACGATGATGTACCAGTTGTTGCCTGCGCCTCTTGGAAGAGGGCCGACCAGGTCAATCCCCCATTTGGAGAATGGGGTGGCCGTGCTGACTGGGGTATAGCTGACTGCCAGCTGACCAGGGGCTATTTGAAAGCGTTGCCACGCGGTGCATTTCCTAGCCACCTCGGCACAATCACGCGCCATCGTTGGCCAGGAAAAACCATGGACGACGAGTCGCCTGGACATGATAAAGGGACCTTGATGTGATGAGCAGATGTCGCAATGCACTTCCTCCATCACTACTTCGGCCTCATCCGGGTGTAGGCATAAGAGGAGAATGCCATTATAAGACCTCTTATACAACTTTCCATCTTCTATGGTGTAACTTGGGGCCCTAAGTTTGGCTAATTTGGCCATCTCCTTGTCCTGAGGTAGTTCCCCGGATGTTCTAAAGGTTATGATGTTAGTTATCCAGTCCTCTGGCCTTTGTTGGATGCATATGATGGGACTGGCGTGGATGTTTGACATGCTCAGCTCCTCGATCTTGGCTGTCTTGGATATGTGTTTAGGAGTGTCTAACCTGAACTTGGAGAGTATGTCAGCTTCGGCATTCTTCGCCCTTGGGATCTGGGTGATCTCATGGGTTTCAAATGCCCTGAGCAATTCCGTTGCTTCTTTGTTGTATTGATTCATCCTTCCTTCTTTGGCATCGTATGAGCCCTCAATTTGGCCCACCACCAGCTTGGAGTCGAATTTGATCTTGATGTGTCATGCTTTGAGTCCAGTGGCGAGTGCAAGGCCACTAAGGAGGGCTTCATACTCAGCTTCGTTGTTGGACACCCTAAAGTTGAAACGGATTGCATAGTACGCTCTGAATCCTATAGGGGAGATGGGGATGACGCCTCCTCCATAAACCTTGGGGCCGATGAACCGTCCGTGAAGAGGATCCATGCTTCGTCCACTTCTGAGCCAGAGGTGGTGACGGCTGATTTTCTGACCGTGCATTCAGTCACAAAGCCGGCCAAAGCTTGTCCTTTGATGGATGGCCTTGAAGAGCTGATGGGGCTACACATGAGGGCGCCAAAGGACTGTTGCGTGAGGATGTGGACGGGGTGCGCTTAAAAGTACTGCGCAAGTTTGTTCACTGTATGGACGGTGGCTAAGACCGTCTTCTCAATTGGGGTGTACTTGAGCTTTGCCTCTGATAGCATCCTGCTAACGTAGAATATGGCCTCTTACACTATGTCATCCTCACGGATGAGCACAGAGCTGATGGCCGATGTGCTCACCCCTAGGTAAAGGAAGAGTGTCTCGCTAGGTTTGGGTTTTGAGAGGATGAGAGGGGAGGTATTGCTTCAGCTCCTCAAAGGCATGTTGGCACTCCGTCTTCCATTTCAAACCAGCTGTCTTGCGCGTTATCTGGAAAAAGGGAGAGCTTTCTCATCTGATCTTGAGAAGAAGCGGTTCAGGGTCGCTAGGCGTCTCGTCAACCGTTGTACCACCTTGATGTTTCGTGATGGCTTCATGTTGATGATAGCCTGTATCTTCTCTAGGTTTGCCGAAATGCCCCTTCGGCTGACCATGTAGCTTAGGAACCTGCCTCCTTGGACGTCGAAGGTGCACTTGTTTGGGTTGAGGTGGAGGTTGAACTTCTTCATTATTTCAAAGATCCTCCGGAGGTCATCGGCATTGATGGATGATCGTGTGCTCTTGACGATCATGTCGTCTACGTACGCCTCCATCGCCCAGCCTAGAACAACTCTGGATAGCTTAGCTACCATTATGGTGTAGGTGGTGCCAGAGTTCTTGAGTCCAAAAGCCATGATGAGGTAGCAAAAGATTCCCTTCGGGGTCATGAAAGTTGTCATTTTCTCTGCATCAGATTCGTGCATGAATATCTGGTGGTACCCTCTGAACGCGTTGAGGAATGACATCAACTCACACCCCACTGTCACATCCACCAATTGATCAATGTTGGGGAGAGGGAAAGGGTCCATTGGGCACGCCTTGTTCAGGTTGGTGTAATTGACGCACATCCTGAACGTTGGCGGCTTCTGGGCGAGGACGATGTTCGCCAACCACGTGGGGTACTTCACTTCTTTGATGTGGTTGATGGAGAGGAGCATGGTGACTTCCACCTTCACAAAGTCACGCCTTTCGGCTGATAGGTAGCACCGTTTCTGTTTGATAGGGGTGGAGGTAGGGTCGACTGATAGCCAATGAGTGATTACCTTTCGGCTGATATCGGGCATGTCCTCTGCCCCCCAAGTGAAGATGATGGTGCATGACCGTAGGACGAGGAGGATGTCATTTCTTTGGTCCTGGGGTAATTGTTTCCCAATCTTTAGGACTCGCTTTGGCAGGGAAATGTCCTTAGTGACGGTATCGATCCGTTGCTCAGAGGTGGAAGCCTTTTTTGTTAGATTTAGGTAGCATGTTCTGGCAATCCTTTGGTTTCCTCTGGCGTAGCCAATGCCGTCCTTGGTTGGGAACTTTATGCATAAGTGCTTCATGGAGATGATGGCCTTAAGGTCCTCCAATGCTGGCCGACCCTAGATCAAGTTGTGGGCGCATTCGAGGTTGACGACAACAAACTCCATATTGATCTTTGCGCGATTGGAGCCGTCACCAACCTCAACGAGGGGGACTATCGTGCCTTCGGCATTGATTGTCACGCCCCGGACCTAGCCGGACACGTCAACAACCCGCCGTACAGTACGAATAGTCGACCGCAGTCCAACTCATCCATACTATACAAGGCGTCATGAATATCATTCACACATAGTACATCCATAAACAAGCATAATGTAAATCATTCATTTAAAACAGCGGAAGCATTTAATAAAGATGTCTTAGCCACCCTTTGGCAAACATGGGCATACAAGCCCCCAAATAGTTATTCAAAAATAGTATCCATGAGCATTGTTATAATTGTTTTGAAAACAGGAAACAGAAGAAGCACGAACCACGTCTCCTCCCTTGGAAATCCCTGAATCAACGGGCGCCGGTAGCAACCTTCAAGTCCTACGTGAAACTGTGAGGTGGCCTCCCCCGTGAAGGGGAGGTCAGTACTTGGAAATATTTGACAAGTACAATAGCAACTATACTAAGTATAATCAACGTTTTAATTTCCAAGACCCCCGTCTTAGGGTACTATTATATTATAGGCCATAACCCTCGGTTACCCCCTTTTTTTACCTTTAACTGTACTTACTTTACATAAAGTCAAGTAGACGGCCCGTAGGCCCATATTCATTTAGAATTCACCGTTCCCATTCCCCCGTGACCGCGAGTCACGATAACCCCGTGGGGTCCCATCGAGCCCCAATTGTATAGCATGGGCTCGGCCCAACTACATCTCTATACAATCCTCTAACTCGATGTATCATATCAACATTTGTATGGCATGGGCTCGGCCCAACTACGTTTCCATACCAACCATAACTTCGTGGCAAGGGCTCGGCCCAACTACGTTTCCACGGAGGTCACACATACATGGCAAGGGCTCGGCCCAACTACGTTTCCATGCTAATCATATTACATGGCATGGGCTCGGCCCAACTACATCTCCATGTCATCCTAGAGTCCAACTCTATTTGTTTTCATAATCAAATTCTCAAGCAGGTCCTATGCCTAGAATCAATTTCCGGAAGTGGCCTTTAGGCCTACCCCTAAACACCCCTTAGTGTTCATGTCATTCATCCTTAAGTATCTCTTGAGACTACTTAAGGCATATCTATTCACAATCCTACCTCTTAGGATTTATTTCATCATTTATTTATATTAATTCCCCGACTAGTATTTTGATACTAATAGGATAACCTTAGAACATGCCAAGTTCCTATTTCCCATATTGCATTTCATTTTCATTGATTCCTCACCAAGTATAGTCTAATCTCAATATCAAAAATATCACTTTAATCCATTCATGAAGTTCATACATGAAGTAAAGGATATTTTATCACAATGTCATCTTAGTAATTCCATTAACATGCCATTCCATTCATTTCACATAATCATACACAATTATTCTAAATTTGTATGTCATGCTTCACTTACTCATGTTTATATTATTTTCATTTAGACATTATTAATCTTTAATAGTCCATGAAAATCCCATCTAATTACTTTAGGCATTCTTATGAAATTAACTCACTAATTATAAGCAATATAGTCAGCCATCCTCACCTTATGATGTGCTCAACTAGCTGCCTTAGCGAAACCCCCTCGATCCGTCCTCGTTCTAGGCCGTTCAAGAGTGGAAAATCTAGAAATCAAGCGAAAGCCGGGCGGCTTTCGTGAAAGGTGGGCGGCTTTCGGGCCTGCAGCTCGAAAACAGTCCCCAACAATGGCGGTTTCCCGGCGGTTTCGACACCTATCGATTCCACAACTTTCCCAAGTTAAATACCACCATTCTATATCAATATTCTACACTTTTAAACGTGTAGAACATCATGTTTAACCCACCATATGATTTATTATAAATCATACACAATAAACTAGTTAAAAGAACTATTTGAGTTCTTACCTTGATTTCTAGCCCTTTGGTGTGGGGATTCTTCCTTTCTTGCTCTCTCCTAGCTTCAGCTCTGTGAGGAGCCTTCCTAGAGCTCTCTCTCTTAGTGGTTGGTCGTGTGGAATGCAAGAGGATAAGGGAAATGGTTCCTCCTCAATCAAGAATGCCAATAATGCCTAGAATAGGCACTGGCATGAGGTTTTGTCTCAATGAGACTTCCTCCCCTCTTCTTGTCCGCACAAGCCACTTTGGCTTGTCCCCCCAGCTGTTGTTTAGTCAGCTAACACACCTAAAAACGTGGGGTGGCCCCCACTTAGGTGGGAGGTCATCCCGTTATGTCCCGATGTGTACAATCGGCCCCGAAAGTTGTATTTCTCGGTCCGTTTTAATTATATTTTATTTTATCGGGTCAAATAAAATATATCACGTGTTCCCAATAATTATGGGCCTTTAGAATGGATGTACATTCCCCAACATTTAATTTTGGAGCCTCCGAAACTCATTTCGGGCTGTTATCCGCTCAATCACCAATACCGGTAATTGGGCCTCGTTTGATCAACCGGTCAACTCCATGCCTTTCTTATGGCCCAAATAAAATATCCACCACCATATATATATTATCTCGACCAAGATGAATATAATATGTGGTTCGGGAATTATCGGGCGGTCCCCGTTCCCGCTGTGGGCCCCACATGCAATTTACTATTCACGTAAAAGAAATAATAAAAATTTACAATTACGCAATTTCATAAATCATCTTTCAAGGTTTATTACATAATTTACTAAAAGTAAATATGCTCGGGGTCGGTGTTACAAGTTCACCCCCCCTTAACGAGAATTTCGTCCCCGAAATTCACAATCGATTATTCAAACAGAAATGCATACTGCTCCTTCATCGAGGCTTCAGTCTCCCAAGTTTCTTCTTCAACTCGGTCACTTTTCCAAAGGATTTTAACCATTGAAACTTTCTTGCTTCTTAGCTTCTTTACTTGTCTATCAAGTATCCTTACCGGTTGCACGGCGTAGTTCAAGTCTTCCCGTATTTCCACGGGTGGTTTCTCTAGTACATGAGATGGATCCGGAATATACTTCTTAAGCATAGACACATGGAATACATTATGTATTTTCTCCAATTCCGGAGTCAACTGCAATCGGTATGCTACGGCCCCAATTCTCTCAAGAATTACAAATGGCCCTATGTAGCGTGGGTTGAGTTTCCCTCGGCTCTGAAATCGGATGATTCCTTTCCAAGGTGAAACTTTCAAAAATACCTCATCCCCAACCTTAAACTCTAAGGCTCTTCGGCGCTTATCGGCATAGCTCTTCTGTCTATCCTGTGCCGCCTTAAGTCTGTCACGAATCATCTTTACCTTTGACTTGGTGATTTCCACCAGTTCCGTGCTCTCGAGTTTGGCCATGCCAACCTCATCCCAACACAAAGGTGTACGACATCTCCTCCCATACAATGCCTCGTATGGAGGCATGCCTATACTCGCCTGATAACTGTTGTTATAGGCAAACTCCACAAGTGCCAAATGGTTGTCCCAACTCCCTTGGAACTCCAATGCACAAGCTCTCAGCATATCCTCTAATATCTGTATAACCCGCTCGGATTGTCCATCCGTTTGCGGATGAAAAGCTGTACTGAATTTCAGTTTTGTCCCCATAGATTCTTGGAACTTCGGCCAAAATCGTGATGTGAATCGCGGATCTCTATCGGATACAATGGTTATAGGGACCCCATGCAGCCTCACGATCTCATCCACATACAACTTGGCTAACCTTTCCAGTGCATAGGTGGTGTTGATAGGTAAAAAGTGTGCACTCTTCGTGAGCCTATCGACCACAACCCATACGGCGTCATAATTCTTAATCGTCCGTGGCAGCCCTACCACGAAATCCATAGTCACGTGTTCCCATTTCCATTCAGGAATGGATAATGGCTGTAACAACCCAGCCGGATGCTGATGTTCTGCCTTAACTTGCTGGCAAGTAAGACACCTACTGATGTACTCGGCTATTTCCCTCTTCATACCCGACCACCAGTAGCTTTCCTTCAAATCACGGTACATCTTCGTGCCTCCCGGGTGCATGGCATACGCCGATGAATGAGCCTCCTCTAAGATGGACTTTCGGAGCTCATCATCCAACGGTACACACACTCGGTCACGAAACAATAAGAGACCATCGTCTCTTTCCCTGAAATCCTCTACCGGTCCCGCTAGCATGCGTTCTCGGACCTTCATGAGCTCCTCATCAGTTTCTTGACCCTTCTTGATCTCATCAAGTAGTGTAGGTCTCACCTCGAATCTAGCTAACAAAGCACCGTCACTAGATACCTCCAATCGGGCTCTCAATGCCCTCAAACTCGTCAACAATGCCCCAGACGAATTCTTTCGGCTCAAGGCATCCGCTACCACATTGGCCTTACCGGGGTGGTACTCGATAACTAGATGGTAGTCTTTTATCAACTCCATCCACCGTCTCTGCCTCATGTTTAACTCTTTCTGAGTAAACACGTATTTCAGGCTTTTGTGGTCAGTGTATATATGACATGTTTCCCCGTAGAGATAATGTCTCCAAATCTTCAATGCGAACACCACCGCCCCCAGCTCTAAGTCATGAGTGGTATAATTTACCTCATGCTTCTTCAACTGTCGTGAAGCATAGGCAATCACCCTCCCATTCTGCATCAAGACACACCCAAGCCCTTGGATGCTTGCGTCGCTGTAGACATCGTACCCCACACCCTGTTTGGGTAGTGCGAGTACCGGTGCCTCGGTCAATCTCTTCTTCAGTTCAAGGAATCCCTTCTCACATCGGTCATCCCATACAAACTTGGCCCCCTTTCGAGTGAGCTTTGTCAATGGCGATGCCAAAACTGAAAATCTCTCCACAAATTTTCGGTAGTACCCCGCCAATCCAAGGAAGCTACGAATTTCCTTGACGTTCTTTGGCCTCTCCCATTCAGTAATGGCCTCAATTTTCTTGTTATCTACGGCAATCCCTGACCCTGAAATCACATGCCCGAGAAAACCAATCTCCCTTAGCCAAAATTCACATTTGGAAAACTTGGCATAGAGTTGCTTCTCCCGTAGTGTCTCGAGAACAAGTATCAAGTGTTCCTCATGCTCTTCTTCACTCTTTGAGTAAATCAAGATATCATCTATGAACACAATCACAAATCGGTCCAAGTATTTATGAAATACTCGGTTCATCAAGTCCATAAATGCCGCCGGGGCGTTGGTTAGCCCGAATGACATCACTAGGAACTCGAAATGACCATACCTCGTGCGGAACACACTCTTCGGTATGTCATCCTCCTTTATCTTCAGTTGGTGGTACCCCGACCTCAAGTCAATCTTCGAAAACACCGTCGCTCCTCGGAGCTGATCAAACAAGTCATCAATCCTAGGCAAGGGATACCTATTTTTGATTGTGACCTTGTTCAGTTGACGATAGTCAATGCACATTCGAAGTGTTCCATCTTTCTTTTTCACGAAAAGGACCGGTGCTCCCCACGGAGAATGACTCGGCCTTATGAAACCGTTATCCAATAGCTCTTGCAATTGGGTTTTCAACTCGTTAAGTTCAGCGGGTGCCATTCTGTATGGCGGTATAGAGATTGGTTTGGTGCCGGGTTCAACCTCGATCACGAACTCAATCTCCCTATCGGGTGGAAGTCCCGGCAAGTCTTTTGGGAAGACGTCCGGATACTTGCACACCACTCTCACATCATTGATGTCTATCTCTTCTTTGGTTTTGTCCACCACATACGCTAGGTATGCGTGGCATCCCTTTCTCATCATATTCCTTGCCCTCACGGCGGATATGATACAACTGTTTGATTTGCCTCTATCTCCCTCGAAGCGTAAGGTCAACCCTTCACCGCCTTCGAGTTCAAGAATCTTCGTGTAGCAATCGACCCTAGCATGATGTTTCTCAAGCCAATCCATCCCGAGGATTGCATCAAACTCGATCATACTCAGCGGTACAAAATCACACGTCAAGTTCTGTCCCTCCACCTCCACCTCACACGATGGATAGTGGCTATCTCTCTCGATATCATCCCCTAGAGGCGTGGACACCAATAGGGTTTGAGTCATCGGTACAAGTGGTCCGTTGAATCCGCTGGCGAACGCCTCACTCACAAATGATCGTTGCGCCCCGGTATCAATAAGGATCCTTGCGTCTCTCCCGTTTATCTTTAGTGTTCCTACATTCATAAGTAATGTATAACACACTATCTAATTAATAGGCTTGTTTCTTAAGTCGTAGAGTATGTTGGTCGCGGTTCGGGTGGGGTCCGTTTGACACCCGTCCGAAAATTCCCCGGTTTCTAAGCTTTAGAACTGCTCTAGGACGAACTCAGGTGAAAGCCGGCCGCTTTTCACGAAAGCCGGCCGGTTTTCGTCTGCGAGAAAAATTCTTATGTGAAAATCACGAAAGCCGGCCGGTTTTCGTCGCCGCAGTTTTTGTTCAGGAAATGGTCTCAAAGCCGGCCGGTTTCTACGAAACCCGGCCGGGTTTCAGCAGCACAGAAATCCCCAGGCTTAACGAAAGCCGGGCGGCTTTCGCCAAAGCCGGGCGGCTTTCAGCTGCGAGAAATTTCCCCAGGTCAGGCATTTATGAAAGTCGGCCGGTCTTTACAAAAGCCGGCCGGTTTTTGGTTGCGAGGAATTTTTGATTTAATCTTGACGAAAGCCGGGCGGTTCTCGGTGGAAGCCGGCCGGCATTCGTTGCCGTGGTTTTATCCTAATTAAATCAAGACGAAAGCCGGGCGGCTTTCGTCAAAGCCGGGCGGTTTCTGCCCAGGGTGAGGATTCTCCTCCCCTTTTTCCCTTCAAACCCGACCAAACTCGTCGGGGTTATAAATTTACAAGTCCCACACTCCTATATTTTTTTTTCCAGAATAGACTAATAACATGAGTTTAAGAATTTACCCGCAACGGAGTCCGGGTTAGCACGTGCGTCCGCCTCCGTCATCGCATAGACCCTAGCTTGGGTTTTGCCTTGGTTCACGGATGGTGCGTTGCTTGTACTTGGCCCTCCGTGCGCCGTGCTCGCGTGAAGTGCCCCTGCTCGGTTCCTACTTTCCGTAGTTCCGCTGCTAGGCCCTGCACCCATGGCTCGCCCGAGTTGTGGGCAGTTTGATCTCAAGTGCCCCGTCTCCCCGCATTGGTAGCACCTAGGGGGATCGCGGCACTTGCCCGCGTGGTTCCTCTTGCAATTGTTGCACTTGCTAATGCCCGAGCCTTGCGACCTCGAGCCTTGATTTCCCCTAGATGGTGGTGCGGGCATTCTGAAAGACCCACCTCCCCCGTGGTTCCCCTTCTTGCTAGAACCTTGGGGGCCGGTGTTCTCCCATTTCCTCTTCTTCGCCTCCTCGGCGTTTTTCAGTTTTCTCTCTTCCCATTCTTTCTCCCCTTTCAGGCCCTGCTCCACCACTTGGCTAAACGTCATGTTGGGCAATTGTGTTGCCCGCTCACGCACGTCTAAATCCAAAGCATCCCAAAAGTGATTTACCATCCGGTTCTCATCACAAGCATACTCCGGTATGAACTCCGCGAGCTCCCTGAACTTGTGCTCAAGTTGCCTCACGGTGTACTTGCCTCCTTGGGTCAAGTTGGTGTATTCTCTCCTCTTCAAGTTCACCTCGAAGTCGGAGTAGTATTGGTTAAAGAATTCCTGTCGGAAGTTCTCCCAAGTTACGGCCTCACCGTACTTCCCCTTGACACCGTCCCACCACGTGGACGCCATCCCTTCTAGCAACCTCGTTGCTACTCTCATCTTCATGTTTGGCGGCAGCTGCATATCAAGGGCCGCTTCATTGAACCTCTTGATCCACTCCGCCGCAACGGATATATCTCCTGTTCCATCGAACGGTTTACACCCCAAATCTCTTGCTTCTTTGAGGTACTTCGAGATCCTTATTATCGGAACCTCGACACCTCGATCTACTCGGGACTCCACATGTCCCCTAGAACCCGCATGGCTTCCCCTTCTTGAAGCCTCTCCCAAAGCACGCCTTGCCCGGCGCCTTTGGCGATCTTGCTGAAATTGACGGAGTAGTTCCTCCATCCTTTCTAGAGCGTCGTCATCGTCGCTCCCCTCGCTGTCCTCATCATACTCCCCATCATATGGGGTCTCAACCGGCTCAGTTCCCGGTCGATACGTCGAATCCTCCTCGGACTCATAGGACTCGTTCTCGTTGACTGTTTCCACATAACTGTCACTCACGGTCCGATCTTGGCCTCCACGGCCTTGTCCTCGGGACACCCTAGAATCCCCTCTACTGCCTTGCACGGATCCTCCCGGTGCTCGGCCAGTCGGGTTTCTTCTAGTCACTTTCCCGGTACCTTCCATTTCTGAAAGAAATTGAGAATGAGTCATTAGACTCGTATCAAATGTCAATTGACGGATAGGTACTTAAAGACATCCCTTGGCTCAAATCACCGTCATACCAATTGTTAAGGGTACCATCTTAACAATTAGAGACATTGCAACTCAAGTACCAAAAGTTCTATAAGTACAAAACCTTATGCTCATGGTTTTCAAATTCATTTTCCAAAAAGAAATTTTGAAGCTTCATTATGATGTTTACGGACTAAGTCTCTGATACCAATTAAATTGTCACGCCCCGGACCTAGCCGGACACGTCAACAACCCGCCGTACAGTACGAATAGTCGACCGCAGTCCAACTCATCCATACTATACAAGGCGTCATGAATATCATTCACACATAGTACATCCATAAACAAGCATAATGTAAATCATTCATTTAAAACAGCGGAAGCATTTAATAAAGATGTCTTAGCCACCCTTTGGCAAACATGGGCATACAAGCCCCCAAATAGTTATTCAAAAATAGTATCCATGAGCATTGTTATAATTGTTTTGAAAACAGGAAACAGAAGAAGCACGAACCACGTCTCCTCCCTTGGAAATCCCTGAATCAACGGGCGCCGGTAGCAACCTTCAAGTCCTACCTGAAACTGTGAGGTGGCCTCCCCCGTGAAGGGGAGGTCAGTACTTGGAAATATTTGACAAGTACAATAGCAACTATACTAAGTATAATCAACGTTTTAATTTCCAAGACCCCCGTCTTAGGGTACTATTATATTATAGGCCATAACCCTCGGTTACCCCTTTTTTTACCTTTAACTGTACTTACTTTACATAAAGTCAAGTAGACGGCCCGTAGGCCCATATTCATTTAGAATTCACCGTTCCCATTCCCCCGTGACCGCGAGTCACGATAACCCCGTGGGGTCCCATCGAGCCCCAATTGTATAGCATGGGCTCGGCCCAACTACATCTCTATACAATCCTCTAACTCGATGTATCATATCAACATTTGTATGGCATGGGCTCGGCCCAACTACGTTTCCATACCAACCATAACTTCGTGGCAAGGGCTCGGCCCAACTACGTTTCCACGGAGGTCACACATACATGGCAAGGGCTCGGCCCAACTACGTTTCCATGCTAATCATATTACATGGCATGGGCTCGGCCCAACTACATCTCCATGTCATCCTAGAGTCCAACTCTATTTATTTTCATAATCAAATTCTCAAGCAGGTCCTATGCCTAAAATCAATTTCCGGAGGTGGCCTTTAGGCCTACCCCTAAACACCCCTTAGTGTTCATGTCATTCATCCTTAAGTATCTCTTGAGACTACTTAAGGCATATCTATTCACAATCCTACCTCTTAGGATTTATTTCATCATTTATTTATATTAATTCCCCGACTAGTATTTTGATACTAATAGGATAACCTTAGAACATGCCAAGTTCCTATTTCCCATATTGCATTTCATTTTCATTGATTCCTCACCAAGTATAGTCTAATCTCAATATCAAAAATATCACTTTAATCCATTCATGAAGTTCATACATGAAGTAAAGGATATTTTATCACAATGTCATCTTAGTAATTCCATTAACATGCCATTCCATTCATTTCACATAATCATACACAATTATTCTAAATTTTTATGTCATGCTTCACTTAATCATGTTCATATTATTTTCATTTAGACATTATTAATCTTTAATAGTCCATGAAAATCCCATCTAATTACTTTAGGCATTCTTATGAAATTAACTCACTAATTATAAGCAATATAGTCAGCCATCCTCACCTTATGATGTGCTCAACTAGCTGCCTTAGCGAAACCCCCTCGATCTGTCCTCGTTCTAGGCCGTTCAAGAGTGGAAAATCTGGAAATCAAGCGAAAGCCGGGCGGCTTTCGTGAAAGGTGGGCGGCTTTCGGGCCTGCAGCTCGAAAACAGTCCCCAACAATGGCGGTTTCCCGGCGGTTTCGACTCCTATCGATTCCACAACTTTCCCAAGTTAAATACCACCATTCTATATCAATATTCTACACTTTTAAACGTGTAGAACATCATGTTTAACCCACCATATGATTTATTATAAATCATACACAATAAACTAGTTAAAAGAACTATTTGAGTTCTTACCTTGATTTCTAGCCCTTTGGTGTGGGGATTCTTCCTTTCTTGCTCTCTCCTAGCTTCAGCTCTGTGAGGAGCCTTCCTAGAGATCTCTCTCTTAGTGGTTGGTCGTGTGGAATGCAAGAGGATAAGGGAAATGGTTCCTCCTCAATCAAGAATGCCAATAATGCCTAGAATAGGCATTGGCATGAGGTTTTGTCTCAATGAGACTTCCTCCCCTCTTCTTGTCCGCACAAGCCACTTTGGCTTGTCCCCCCAGCTGTTGTTTAGTCAGCTAACACACCTAAAAACGTGGGGTGGCCCCCACTTAGGTGGGAGGTCATCCCGTTATGTCCCGGTGTGTACAATCGGCCCCGAAAGTTGTATTTCTCGGTCCGTTTTAATTATATTTTATTTTATCGGGTCAAATAAAATATATCACGTGTTCCCAATAATTATGGGCCTTTAGAATGGATGTACATTCCCCAATATTTAATTTTGGAGCCTCCGAAACTCATTTCGGGCTGTTATCCGCTCAATCACCAATACCGGTAATTGGGCCTCGTTTGACCAACCGGTCAACTCCATGCCTTTCTTATGGCCCAAATAAAATATCCACCACCATATATATATTATCTCGACCAAGATGAATATAATATGTGGTTCGGGAATTATCGGGCGGTCCCCGTTCCCGCTGTGGGCCCCACATGCAATTTACTATTCACGTAAAAGAAATAATAAAAATTTACAATTACGCAATTTCATAAATCATCTTTCAAGGTTTATTACATAATTTACTAAAAGTAAATATGCTCGGGGTCGGTGTTACATTGATAGAGTCCCCGATGAAGCCAGACAACAGCGTTCGGATCGGCTTGAGCAATTCCTTACTCAGTTTGAGGTGCATGAATGTATCGAGGTACATGATGTTGACGGAGCTGCATGTGTCGATGTAAGTGCGGTGGATGATGGCATTGCTGATCTCACATCGGATGACGAGGGCATCCCTTTTAGAGGGAGGACCTGGGGCAGATCCCTGTCATTGAAGGTGATGGCTTCTGTCCGATGCTCTTCGGCTGGGGGGGATGTTGGATACTTTGCCGATGTATAGGGACTGATATATGGTGTCCGATGTAAGCACCATTTCTTTCTCAGGGTGGTGGAAACCCCTATGTTTCCCTTAGCGATGAGGTGAATATGGTGCTTCTTCGACTGGGGTTCCTCATATTCTTCCTCATCACTAATTAAGGTTTCCAATCTCCCGCTTTTTCGACAAGGTTTCTCCTCTCCAATTGGCGGTGTTCACCCATGTATTTTTCTGTGGGGCGCCTTTAAAAAACCGACACAGTTCACCTTGTTGAATAAGTCGTTCAATTGCCCTTTTGAGGGTGACGCAATCGTCTGTGTTGTGGGAGGTGTTTCTGTGGTAGCGGCAGTATGTTCCGTTCTAATGGATGGTGTAGATCTCCTTCACCGGCCGCGGGTCCTTGGCTATGAGACCGTGCTCCTCCGCGTAGTCCAAGATGATGCTCACTGGGTGAGTGAGGGGGTCCATGGTATATCCAGGCGGGGCCTCCATTGGCGTCTCTCTCGGCACTGTCCCTCCGATTCGGGGCGTGACTGCCTCCGAAGGTCTTGTTCCCTGGTTGGTGGTGCGTTGGGAACCAACGCGTTGTTGTTTTTCTTGGGTGGTTGCCCACCCTCCTTCTTGTGGGAGTGCAACTCGTCAGCGTCAGCGTACAAGCCTCTCCGTTGGAGTGCCTTTGTGTATGACCTTGGAGGTTCGGTGATGAGGCTCGTCACATAGGGGCTGTTTCGGAGGATGCTTTGAAGGAGGAGGAGGAGAGTGCGGTCATCGGTCCCTTCTACGTCATCGGTCTCCTTCATCCATCGCTCCAGGAAGCTGCGGAGCGGTTCGCCATGCTGTTGTTTGATGGTGAGAAGGTGGGAGAAGTGCTTCTTCGTGCACTTCCTTCCAACAAAGTGGGTGAGGAAGCGTTGTGCAAGGTCCTGCCATGAGTCCACGCTTTCTTTAGGTAGCGCATTGAACCACTCTTACACCAGTTCCTCGAGAGTGGAGAGGAACCAACGGCAAAGGTATTCATCTGACGCATTTACCATGAGCATGTTGTTCTGGTAACGGCTGAAGTGTTCTTGGGGATTCGACTGGCCATCATAGGGCTTGATGGAGTTCCCTCAATATTTCTTGAGGATTGGGGCAGAGAGCACCCTCGTTGTGAAGGGAGTCTTTGTCCTGATCTGTATGTTGGGGTCGCTGTGGCCTTCGGCCAGCTCCCTCTCCAAGGTGCTGACCTTGTGTAGGAGGGCGTTGTACCTGGGATCTCTGGAGGTGTTGGCAATGGCCCCACTAGCCAGTTTCCTTGCTTCCATTTAGGCCAGTCACCTCTCCATCTGGGCGATGACTTCATCATGGGGATCCCTTGTGGTCGTGGCAGCTCCTTGCTGAGTCTGGACGCGAGCCGCATGGGCTTGGTTGATTTGATGGTGCGCATCCTCCTCGTGCAGCTTGCCCTTTCCTTTGTCAATGCGGGGCTGGTCCGCTGTCCGGGACACTGACCCCAAGCTTTCTCTGGGTCAGCCGAACTGATGGTCGCCCAACCTTCCTGCCATTCTATCTGACATGGGCCGATGGTGCGTGTCTCCTACCCTATAAAAGGTCGAGGCCTTACCACGCGTAGGGGTCGGCACATCTCGTGGAGGAGAGGCGATGTCGGATGTTGTGTCCTGGGCGATGATGCCTTCATCTATGCCGATGAAGGTGACAATTGGAGGAGGTGGTGGTTTGTGTTCTCCCCCATCCGTGGCATGAGAGCACTTAGGACGATGGGGTTCTGTTCCAAGTTGGCAATGATGGCCGACAGTGCGGCCTGGAGTTAGGGGTCAACAGGGGAGTAGTCTGTTGTCCCGAAGCATGGTCGCCCTTCTCCGAGCATTTCTTCTCAAGGCCGATGTGGGCGTCTTGAGCATTGACGTTGAGCTTATTGCGAAGGTCAGCCGCGGGGTCGATGGTCTCCTGGAAGACCTCTTCCTCCACTATCTTGTCAGTCATAGCATCGTCTGAACTCTCTTGGTTCTCGTGAGGTTTAAAGAGAGTTTTGCTAATGAGATTGCGGTTTAACCTTGTCTTTCCCATTTTAGTTGGTAGTGTCTGGTAGTGAAAAAAGATACTAACTTGATCATTCTTGCTCTCAACGAGAGCACCAAATGAATGAGTATTAATCTTAGAGAGAAGTGAGAGCTAGAGAGAGAAAGTGAGCAATTAATATTTCTCAACCCCCTACAACTACCCCCAAGGGAGTATTTATAGGGAAAATGTGGGTTTGGGCTCCCAGTGTTGGGCCGCGGGTATGCGGTGCCAGCAGTGTGCCAGCCTGTCGGTGCAATTGAACCGCGTGGCGCTTCGCTTGTGCTATAAAGGGAGAGGGGCGTGCTACACTATCAGCGATTGCTTTTAGTGTAGCGGTAAGTGCAACGATCCACAAGTGGTATCAGAGTCTAGGTCATGGGTTCGACCCCCAGCAATAGCATGCTGCGTAGTTGAGGTTGGCAGGTGAAGGGGGGAGATTATTGGGCCGCGGGTATGCGGTGCCAGCAATCTGCCAGCCTGCCGATGCAATTGAACCGCGTGGCGCTTCGCTTGTGCTATAAAGGGAGAGGGGCGTGCTACACTATCAGTGATTGCTTTTAGTGTAGCGGTAAGCGCAACGATCCACACTCAGGTCTTGGGCCTAGGAGACCCGGTACAAAATAAGGCCTTTAATGGGCTGAGTACATGATTTATGAGACTAAGTCTAAGATCTAGTTCTGCTTGAGTCTGGTTCGTCGAAGGAGGACCAGACCGATGGAGGGCCTGATCGACGGAGGACCAAGTTCTGATCCTGGGCTTTTGGACCATATTCTGAGTTGATAGGTGTTCGGCCGGCGGAGGACCAGGCCGACGGAGGGCCTGGCTGAAGGGGGACACATCTTTCGTTCCTTAGCTTCTGGGTTCTATTCTGAGACCCATCGAATTTGGCCGATGGAGGGCCATCTGGCCAACGAAGAGCTATGTTGGTACCAGCTGTCTTTGTGTTTTAATCCTCTGAGTATGTGGGCGATATGGTCTGGGCCCATATACTCTATCGGTAACGGTGAAGGAAATGAAAAGCTGAATGGGAAAACTCCTGAAATCAGTGGTATTTATAGACAAAACCGCCAGGGCCATCCAACCAGAAGTGAACACGTGGTGTTCATGTACAGGCAGACCCAACGGTTGTCTCAGCTCCTTGACTCCTACGCCCGCCACACTGATCATTATGGTTATCATGTGGTACTTCCTCTAGCGACGCCGAGCGTCAAACTCACCAACGGTCACAGAGGGGCAAGTTCCCAGTACTAAAAGGAAATGCCAAAAGTGTGGAGCGGCGTGGGGCATGTTCTGATACCCAAGAAGGGGTGTACACACACGTTGCTCGACATGGTAAGGACAAATCGAGCGGCGTGCGGTCCTTGGACCTCACTTACCAAGTTTTGGATAGCCACGGAACGAGCATCGCTTGGGGAGATAAAGTTCAAACGTAGGTAACAAAGAGACGTTTGTATGGAAAAAGCTTATCTTATTCTTCGGCACTATCGACGGCGCCAACGTCCTGCCCTCCTCAGTCTCCTCCTCCTGTCAATACAATGTAAATAAGGGAAGGGGGGTTTAATCTATTACTGCCCGTCGACGACGCCCTCCTCAGATTCCTCCTTGTGTCAAGATCGTCAACATCCGAGGTGGCTCTAGCTCATCCCCCTGGCCCTGGCCCTCTCTTGATCCCGGGACCACTTCTGTGGCCTTTAAAAAGATATCATCGTTATTGTCACCCAGTCTGAAGTTTTCACCAAGTTCCTTCAGCAGGATTGGCATTAGAGCACCCACACGGGTAGCTCAGTTGGTCGAGCGGTTGGAAAAATTGGACGTAGACCAAGGTTCGAATCCCGCTGCGGCCAAAAGGGGGTTTTCAAAACCTGAAATAAGGCTAGCCCTTTGGTGCGCACGGGTAAAGACCTACTGCCGCTTTGCTGACTGAGTCACCGTGATTTACCTCCCCACCATCCTGTCGGGTCGGGGGGCCTTGGGGTGTGGCATTCAACCTTATGGACGTAGGATTGGCATTAGAGCATCGACGACATCGACATACCCTTTTTCCAAGATGTCCCTCCCGAGATCGATGTACGTCCAAAAGGTTGAAGCCCAACCCCAAGCCCCCCCCCCCCCCACCCCGACCCGACAGGATGGTGGGGAGGTTAATCATGGTGACTCAGTCAGCAAAGCGGCAGTAGGCCTTTACCCGTGCGCACCAGAGGGCCAGCCTTATTTCAGGTTCTGAAAACCCCCTTTTGGCCGCTGCGGGATTCGAATCTTAGTCTACGTCCAATTTTTCCCACCGCTCAACCAATTGAGCTACCCATGCGGGTAAGCCGAGATCGATGTAGATTTGCCTTCCGAGCGTTGTTCTCGTCAAGAGCCTAGTCCCGTGCCCCAATCGCTTTCTCTTCGTCACCTTCGAGAGCTCTTCCCCAAAAAGGTCAGCAACGGCGCCACGGGGGTACCGCTGAGTGCCGAGCTCAAACTCGACTGTTTTCTCATAGCCGAAAAGGTTGGCCGACACCACTTTGGTGGAATTAGGCTTGGCACTAGGGCCGAAGGGGAAGGCAACCCCAGCCTGCTCAACGGTAGTAATCTTCGTGAGGGCCACATCCAGGGCAGCCTAGAGGTCCCTCTCTCGTTGAGCAGTCGCATCCGCCGCCAGCTTTACCGACCGTTGAGCCTCCTTGAGAGCATCATCAACTTTCATCTTCGCCAAGAGGGAGTCCAGAACCCGAGAGTCCTCGGCTTGGAGAAGGTAGAGGTAAGCCTTCCAGGAGAAAACAATAAGGAAGTGGAAAGAAAACAAAAGGAAGATCTACGCCAGGTAGTAGCGAGGGGGTACCTGGAAGCACGAGAGCAGTGCGCCCTCCTCTGCGGCGTCAAGGACCGGCCTGGGCACTAGCTCTAGGCCCGAGCGCCCAATGAACTCCCTCCATGAATCGATGGCGGGGCTTGCGAGCTGGGGTAACTAGGCCTGTCAATGGGTCGGGTCTAGACCCGGCTATTTTTAACAGATATGGGTCTATATTTTATTCCGTTTACCCGGACTCGTTAGTATTTTTTATAAACGGGTTGGGTATGGTACATGATTTCGACCCGTTAAGGATCAACACCCGTTTAAAATTTCTTATTAGTATTAGAATATATATACTTACACTAGTACATAAAGTGATTAGTTATAATACTTCACACACACACAATTATTAGTTGTAATTCTACAATTAAGTAGATACACTCTAATACATGCGTACTCTATAAGTGGTACTGATCAAGATAATGAGATACCCTAAAACTAATACTCTGGTCGTTTATTAAAGTGTGTATTGGGCTTGGTATGCAAAGACAATATTTTTATATTATTAATATTATTATATCACTATCACATATAATATGCTTCTATATTCTCAGTAGTCCAAGAGACCTTTTTGTTACCCAATTTCTAGTTTAATCTACGAGCTTTGTGTGCGAGAGAAAGAGACACGGAGTATGGAGTTACACGTCTCCACAAGAACCGATACTTTAGTGGATAAAAGTACTAATTTTCTATGAGAAACCATGATTTTTTTTTAAAAAGTGAAGATATATTTTTCTTTTAAGTTTGCCTACTTTGCTTTACATTTCATATACATGTATTGTTATTATCAAAAAATTATATTATAATGTTGTGCATGTCATACTTGGAGGGTCTATCCGACCCAGTTCTGAGACCGTTGGGTCCGAGACTGTTGACTGTAAACTTGAGCATGGGTCAAACCAAGTGTCAAGACAGTCCTAGTCAGCAAAAACAGAAGTTTTTATTGTTTATTTTTGAATGTGGTTAACCACTCTCCTGCTTCCTATGCACGTCTGGAACGTGGGATAATGGTCTGAACTACGTGGTATTGCTATTCCCTATTTGTATTATTGTATGTAGTATAAATAGGTGGATTAGCCTTTGAGTTTTATAGAATCCGAATGTACTGGATGATTTTCTCATTTTGAATGCAAGAAAGTACTTTGCTTCATTCCTACGTTTAATACTCTGTTACATTCTTGTTTAAATTATAAAAGCAAACTGGAAGTACCAACATTTGGTATCAGAGCCAGCCCAGTAAGACCGATCCAAACATGTCAGACGATGAATCGTCAACAGATGGTGCAGCGAAGACTTCAGAAAGGGGAGGATCTGTTTCATTAAAATATCCTTTACTCACTAGAACAAATTATGCAGCATGGGCCATAAAGATGGAGGTATTTATGATGGCCCAAGGTGTATGGGAGGCGGTTGAGTCATCAGATGCAGTTGAACAAAGAAAAGATAAGATGGCTTTGGATGCTATTTACCAAGGGATCAGTGAAGATACATTACTGCAGTTAGGAGCTAAGAGGACTGCTAAGGAAGCCTGGACAATGCTTAAAACAATGAATCAAGGTGTGGACAAGGTAAAGGAAGTCCGAACTCAAACTCTGTGGCGTGAATTTGAGGCATTGAAAATGGGTGACACAGAAACAATTGATGAGTTTTCTGGGAAACTCATGATCAATGTCAACAAACTAAGGAATCTTGGAAATACGGTAGATGAAGAGAAAGTTGTGAAGAAGCTGTTGAGATCCACATCATCAAAGTTTCTTCAAATTGCTTCAACCATTGAAGAGTTTGGTGATATAAAAACCAAGACGTCAGAGGAGGTAATTGGATCATTAAAAGCACATGAAGAAAGAATGATCAGTTGTGGAGACAGATCAGAAGAAACCGTTTTGCTCACAAGAGCAGAATGGATGGCAAAAGAAGAAAAGAAACCTACCAAAGACCATCCAACCAATAGAGGTCGAGGGAGAGGTCGTGGTAGAGGACGAGGAAGAGGAGGTTCACAAAGAAATGAAGAAGAACCTCAGCAAAAGAGAAAATTTGATAAAACAAAGATAAAATGCTATGCATGTGGAAAGATGGGGCACTTTGCATCTGAGTGTTCGACAAAAGAAGTTGAAGAAGAAACAAATCTTGTAGAAGAAGAAGAGGAAGGGACTGATCAACCTGCTTTAATGATGATTGAAACTTGTGAATTAACCAAATCACATGATTCACCTCATGGAAAAGAAATACTTGGCACAAACAGGCTAGTAAGTGAAGAAACAAACTGGTATCTTGATACAGGTGCAAGTAACCATATGACAGGAAATAAGGGATGCTTCTATGAATTGGATCACTCTGTACAAGGAAAGGTAAGGTTTGGAGATGATTCTGTGATTAATATACATGGGATAGGATCTGTGTTGTTCAAATGTAAGAATGAAGAACACATGGTTCTAACCAATGTGTATTACATTCCAAAATTGAGGAGCAACATTATAAGTCTTGGGCAAATGGATGAAAATGGGAATCAAGTGGTTTTGAGGGGAGGCAAGTTGAAGATATTTGACAGAAACAACAGACTCATCATCAATGTGGAACGAAAACAAAACAGATTGTTTCTTGCAAATTTGAAGATTGCAGAAAAAGTGTCTCCTCACACATCTAGCAGACAAGGCATGGTTGTGGCATGCAAGGTATGGCCATCTAAACTTTCAAGCATTGAAAAGACTTTCAGAACAGAAGCTTGTAGAGGGCATGCCTGAAATTACACAAGTGAATCAGATTTGTGATGGTTGTATGGTGGGAAAACAACATCGGGCTACATTTCCTAAAAAGGCAGTATATAGAGCACAAGAGAAGCTTGACTTAGTGCATGGAGATTTGTGTGGACCCATCTCCCCACCCACACCTGGAGGTAATAACTATTTCATGCTTTTAGTAGATGATTTTTCAAGATATATGTGGATATCATTACTAAAACACAAGGGGGAAGCGTTTGAAGTATTCAGAGGACTGAAACATCTTATGGAAACTGAAACTGGAAAAAGGCTCAAGTGTTTTAGAACAGATAGAGGAGGGGAGTTCACCTCCTCAGAATTCAAGAAATTCTGTGAAAAAGAAGGGATAAAAAGACATATGACTGCACCATATTCACCACAGCAGAATGGTGTAGTAGAAAGACGAAATCAAACTGTCATGGAAATGACAAGAAGTGTTATGAAAAGCAAGAATGTACCAGCCAAGTATTGGGGGGAAGCAGTCAGATGTTCAGTGTACCTATTGAATAGAGCACCAACAAAGAGTTTGGAGAAAATGACACCCTATCAAGCATGGCATGGCAAGGCTCCAAATATTCAACATCTGCGTGTATTTGGATGTTTGGCCCATACAAAGATTGTAAAACCTCATCTACCCAAACTGGCTGATAGAAGTGTGAAAACAGTTCTATTGGGGTATGAGGAGGGGTCTAAAGCATATAGACTGCTTGATCCAGTCAAAGAAACCATTCTAGTAAGTAGAGATGTGGTGTTTGAAGAAGGAAAAGATTGGGACTGGGGAAACAGTTGTGACAAAGGAGGAACTCAAGGTGAAGCAACCTACATGTTTACTATACATGAAAGGGATGGGAACAAAGGCAGAAATGATATCTCATCCAGTCCACAAGAAGGGGGTAGTGATGAGTCAAATTTCCCTAATCAGAATACACTTGAATCACATGGCAGTTCAACTTCAAGTTTTGGTCACCAGAAATTCAGATCACTACAAGACATATATGATGCAACAAGAGATGTAAACGAAGAGGTAAGCCTATGTTTCTTATCTCTTGAAGAACCTAATGATTTCACAGAAGCTGCAGGAAACAAACACTGGAGGGAAGCCATGATTCTTGAAATTGACTCTATTCAAAAGAATGGAACCTGGGAACTGACTGATTTGCCAAAAACACACAGAGCCATTGGTTTGAAGTGGATCTTCAAACTTAAAAAGGATCCTGAAGGGAGGATTGTGAAGTACAAAGCGAGGATAGTAGCAAAGGGATATGTCCAAAAGCATGGGGTTGACTACAAGGAAGTCTTTGCTCCAGTTGCAAGAATGGAAACAGTGAGAGTTTTACTTGCTCTAGCCTCACATAACAACTGGGAGGTGCACCATTTAGATGTCAAAACAGCCTTTCTCAACGGGGACTTGAAGGAAGAGGTTTATGTAAGACAGCCTGAAGGATTTGAGGACAAGAAAGCTCCAAACAAGGTACTGAGATTGCATAAAGCCTTGTATGGCTTGAAACAGGCTCCTAGAGCCTGGAATGAAAAATTAGATAAATGTCTGAAATCTTTGAATTTTAGAAAATGTGTTTTTGAGCATGCTGTTTATATGAAGAAAGCAGGAAACAGTGTCACCATAGTGGGAATCTATGTGGACGATTTGATTCTTACAAGATCATGCTCAATACTCATTCAAGATTTCAAACGAGAAATGATGAAGATTTTTGAAATGAGTGACCTGGGGTTACTTTGCTACTACTTGGGGATTGAAGTGAAACAGAGAAAGGGAACTACAGCTCTATGTCAATCAAGTTATGCAAAGAAACTGCTAGAGAAGATGGGGATGTCAGAATGCAACCCGTGTGCCATTCCCATGGAACCAAGAAACAAGATAAGCAAGTATGAAGGAGAACCACTTGTAGACTCTACTTTATACAGAAGCATCATTGGAAGTTTGAGGTACCTTGTAAACACACGACCTGATCTTGCATACTCAGTTGGCATTGTAAGCAGATACATGGAAATGCCCACCACCACTCACAAGAATGCAGTGCATCAAATCCTGCGATATGTGAAAGGTGCAATAAATATGGGGTGTGTGTTTAAAAGTGGTCAAGAACACGTTTGTTTGACAGGTTATAGTGACAGTGATCTAGCCGGGGACATTGATGATAGAAAGAGTACAACAGGGGTTTTGTTCTTCTTGGGGGAAAGTCCCATTACTTGGGTCTCGCAGAAACAGAGAGTTGTAGCATTATCTTCATGTGAGGCGGAATATATAGCAGCAACAGGGGGAGCATGTCAAGGTATCTGGTTAGCTAAGTTGCTGGAAAGCTTAACTGGAGAAAACAAGGTGATGCCAATCCTAAAAGTAGATAACAAATCTGCTATAGCTCTAGCTAAAAATCCAGTTCATCACGACAGGAGTAAACACATTGATACACGTTTTCATTTCATACGCGAATGTGTGGAGGGAGGTGTTATCAACCTGGAATACACCAAAACAGAAGTACAGCTCGCAGACCTACTCACAAAACCACTAGCAAGACACAGGTTTCTGGAACTCAGAGAAAAGATTGGGGTGAAGACTGTTGAAGAGTAATCAAGTTTAAGGGGGAGAATGTTGACTGTAAACTTGAGCATGGGTCAAACCAAGTGTCAAGACAGTCCTAGTCAGCAAAAACAGAAGTTTTTATTGTTTATTTTTGAACGTGGTTAACCACTCTCATGCTTCCTATGCATGTCTGGAACGTGGGATAATGGTCTGAACTACGTGGTATTGCTATTCCCTATTTGTATTATTGTATGTAGTATAAATAGGTGGATTAGCCTTTGAGTTTTATAGAATCCGAATGTACTGGATGATTTTCTCATTTTGAATGCAAGAAAGTACTTTGCTTCATTCCTACGTTTAATACTCTGTTACATTCTTGTTTAAATTATAAAAGAAAACTCGAAGTACCAACATGGAACACTATGTTCCGACCCTGACCCGACCCATTGATAGGCCTAGGGTAACCACAGGTTTGGACAGAGGGGCCAGATGCCTTTGTGTGGGGCCACTTGGGTGATTTCTCCTTTGTGGGCCTAGTTTGACGGTCGATTTCCAGCTGGATAGGCGACGCTTCATGCGCGTCCGCAGTATCTACACTCTGGCCCTCGTTGAGAGCCTCAAAGGCGGTCAAGGGTGTGGGCCGAATGCCAGCATCTGCTCGCCGCTTGGCGAGAGGCAGCGGAAGAAGTAGCCTCAGAAGACTGGCCCGCACGTGCCCCCCATTCCAACTTCAGCGCGTCGTTCTCCAGTTGGGTTTCTTAGGGTGTAGGAGGACCTCAAACAAAAAATGAACAAACTGTCAGAACCGGGCGGCACAGATCCTAAAGGCACTCACCCTTAACAGCAAAAAAGACCGCCTGAGGTTTAGGTGTGATTCCAGGGGAAAAACAAACCAGTGGCACGGGCAGTACTCGGCAAGAGCCTTAGAGGTAAGATAAGCCAATAAATGATTAGAGCCGTCATCCTGCACTCTCTTAATGGCTTCCCTCAGCTCCTCAGTAACGCGCGGCTCCCCGACCTTTGGAGGGAACCCATTCCATCATGCTGGCAGCTGACCCTCAGGGAACCGGACAAAAAGAAAGTTGTGTTTCCATTCATGGATAAAGTAGGGGGGGCGTGAAAGAGTCTCCGTTCGAAGTGGCGGTTGATCGTCATGAACCCGTCGGAGTTCTGAGGGGAGATCTTGAAGAAGTTGTGGAAAAGGTCCACGCTCAGGTCCCCCTTCCTAGAGGTACACCGCACGATAAAGGCGGCCACGAGCAGATAAGAGTTGGGCATGAACTGAGTGGGGACCACCTGATAGCGCCATAATATATCAATGAAAAACGGGTGGATTGGGAACCGCAACCCAACTATTACGGAGTCTTAGTTAATCATCCCCGGGTGCCTTTTCAATGGATGGGATGCACCACGGAGATTGTATACAACGGGCGGCGGCAGGTAGATTGGGAGCTAATCCATGGAGTGATCAGAGAAGAAATGCTCGCAACTTCGAGTGTTTCGCAAAAGAACCTCGTGGCGCGGCATGTCACATGGTCGGCCGGCCTCGAGTACATCCAAATCATCTTCGAAAAAGGCTTCATCACAAGAATCATGATCATCGGAATGCCTTTGAGGCTTTGAGCGGCGTCATCTTGGGCAGTCACACCGTCAACATCTCCCCGAATTGTAACGAGAGACTCATCCGAGGAGCGAGGGCTCACATCAGATCCCGAGGAACAAGGACTATCGGAATCGCGACCCGGAGGATTGGACATCAGAAAACAGGAAAAAGAGGGTCTCGGAGGAAAATTACCTGATTTGAGGAGCGAACAAAAAGCTGAAGACAACAATCTGGGTAGAGAGAAGCTGGAGCGTCTAGAGAGAAGGTGAGCAGAAATTCGAAACCGTGATGCAATCTGTTAAGCGAATATATATAGAGATCTCCACCGCCTTAACAACCAATCACAAGGTGACACGTGGTGAGGAGCATATCCCAGTACAAATGTTGCGCAGAGATCAACAGACATGTAATCATTACAGTTACCTGGAAGTTGAACTGACCGCCATAACCGTCACCTCGAATCTCGGGAGTCGCTCGGTCCAAGATAAGTTCTCATCTATACTTTTTTTTGTCCCGCACATGCTTAGAACATCATAAGTGGGGGGGCTTGTGTTAGGGTAATTGGCCTGACGAGAAGTCGGCCCAATAGCTCATAAGGAGAAAGGTTCAAGAGCCCAAAGGCCCAAGTGACGCTCAGTCCAGCTCGGGTGGCATGTGGTGGGATGCCCGGCACGCGTCCCTTTGCTTTACCTCGTTGGGTCAATAAGACATGATAGCCTCGATGGGAACGTGTGTCACACGCCGCGTGGCATCATGGTCTTGTCTTGATTGAGGCGAGTAAGCATGAAGATCTCAGTTGGGGCGGTTTTCAAGATTGGCGAGAAAGCAAGGATATTGGCGGAAAGTGCATTAAATGCATCAGATACAGAAGATTTGGTTGTTGGGGATTAGTCATTCGTAATCCTCCAGATCACTACTACCACCTACACATGGTAGTATAAATAGTAGCATTTATTTCACTGTTAGAGGTTGGCAACTTGTACTCACTAGCTTTAGCTTCTAGGTTCTAATTGTCTGCACTCATAGCTTAAACTAGGTGTTCGACTTCAGTCTCAGTAGGGTGTACTGTAATTGTTCTTGATTGTCTAATTGTTTAATAAGAACTCAACCCACTTACTGTCCATCTCCTTGTTTGCTAAATATATTTGGTGTGGTTAATAATTGAGAGGTTGTTAATAGAATTACCCTTGGAGCAACCGGACATTGAATCAACAATTCAGTGAGCCATAACACACCAACTGTTCAAAGGACCATTTAGTTTAGATTTTGTTACATTTTTTTAACCTAGTAGGCGTTTAACCTGAATCATTACTAGCCATTTCGGAAATTCATTCAAGTTTAAGCGTCTCTTCTTTTGGTCTTTTGGCGGAGGATATTAGACAGTTAAGCTCAAATTTTACGGATATTGAATTTTATCATATTAGGCAATCTACGAAAAGAGCCGCTCATGCAATAGCACGGGAAGCTAGTTCTATGTATGATTGCCGTGTTTGGTTGTTTTTTCCTCCTAGCAAAATTGTTGATGTACTAAACTTTGATTTAATTAATGCTAATTAATTGTTTGCTGCTCAAAAAAAAAATATAGTTTGCAAGACAGCACCAAACACAAATGAAGGGAATAAATCAATAGATCACGAACCCATCTATAGGCCACACGTACATAAATAAACTCACGATTAAATACACGAAACAGTAGAGTGGCCTGTGTAGTTATTTACATTCATAACCATGTACTGGAAATTTCTCCTTTTCAGTTTTTTACATGATTTTGCCATTCGTTTAAAAAACTGAAGAAAAAACAATAAACCAAATGGCCATGCCGAAAACTGCCCGTTGTCACCAAAAATTCAATTCAGGCTTATAACGGCTACCATAATTCCTGCCCTTCTAATCAAATTATCAGTACCACCATGCCAATGGATGACGTTTGAAATTGATCAGACATCATTTAGGCACTGAAAACCATTTCCTGCAGATATAAACAAATAGAATGTGTATGGTCAAATTGAATGTAGTTTTGGAGGGTATGAATTAGGACGACAGAGTTTATATCTTGATATACATTTAAAATTTTTAGGAAAAGTACGGAAAAGGTACTTGTGGTTGGGCCCGTTTTCAGATAGGGTCATGTGTTTCATTCTTTATCAAAGTAGTTCATGTGTTTGAATTCCTTTATCACAAAAGGGTCACGCCGTTAAAAACGTCTGAAAAAGACCGTTAAAAGTAACTCCGATTTTCAAAAGTGTCAGAAAAATTAAAAGAAAAATATTGAAAGGTGCGCCTCGTCAAGATGACATCCAAACCACCTTCGCCTTTAGATTTTTCAGATCCGTTTGAATTATTTTTTAAAAATGATTTCGCTATTATCACTTTTCAGATGGATTTTTCGGTGACAAGGTGGCTGAAAACAAAAAAGAAAGATGGCCTAACGGTCGTCTTATTGAGGCGCACCTTCCGATATTTTTCTTTTAATTTTTCGGATACTTTTGAAAATCGGAGTTACTTTTAACGATCTTTTTCTGACATTTTTAACGGCGTGACCCTCTTGTGATAACGGAATTCAAACACATGAACCACTTTGATAAAGAATGAAACACATGACCCTATCTCAAAACAAGCTCAAACACAAGTATCTTTTCCGTACTTTTCCCAATTTTTTATTAGCAACAAACTAACAAATTACCATATTACCCGGTGGTTCAATCTCGGGTTATTTGAAATCACTTTTTAAAGTGAAAAGTTTTAAAAGAGTTGTTGAGTTGTCAACCAATAGGGAAATAGGAAAAGAATTCGTCAAACTAACAGTTGAGATTGACCGGGCCCAGCCGATTTTGGTCTCGATTTTCCTATATGTGGGACCTGGTACCCTACTTGGGTTGTACTAGGTTTTATTTTGGAATAGGACCGTACTTTCAGTCTTCTGGAACCAGGTGAATTTTTTTTTTCAAATTTGAAAATGGAAAACTAAAAATGAAAACATAAAATTGAAGATAGAAAAACTGGAAAATGAAAACAGAAAATTGGAGAACGGAAAACACAAATAGAAAACTGGAAAATATCTCAGTTAGTAAACAGGCCTTAGCTTTTGATACAATAAAAATAGGATCAAATTTCATTTGGACAAAAAAGTGATTAAAATGACATCAATTGACTAAAACGCCCCTCAAACCCTAAATCTAGGTTCACCTCTCCACTCGGCATTCACCTCTCCACTTTGTCCTAATTTGGAGTTCTCCTTCATCGCGAATCACTTTCTGATTCATGCTGCTCTGACTCTATTTTCATCGCCACCACCGTTGCCGCCACCCCACACCTTCACTCTTCTATTTTCTTCTTTCTCTTCTCAATTGCCGATTTGAACTCTGCCTCTTCTGCTTCATGGACTTCTCCGATCAGCGATGGAAAAGACCAACGAAAGACACGAATAGCTCCGATTGCAATGAAGATGGCACAGGTGAGGGTTCCCATACGATTGTGGTTGCAATGACTGACATGGCAGGTGTGGACTGGCAGGGAAGGGTTTAGGGAAGGGGTTACACTAATGGGGGGGTGGGGTGGTGGCCGGGGTGCGGCTTGGAGGGATTGGGTGGTGGCTGAGTTGCGGCTGGTAGGGATTGGGGTGGTGGCTGAGCTGCAGCTGGGAGGGATTGGGGTGGTGGCTGAGCTACGGCTGGGAGGAATAGCGGTGGTGGATGGGTTGCAGTTAAAGGAGGGATGTGGGAGGCTAGGGCTGGGATGGTGGGGGTGTGGCAGACGGGCAGTGACTAGGGTTGTGCGCTGTGGACCATGGTGGGGAGTGGTGAGAGTGGTCACTGGCAGGGGAACCGGGTCACTGGCTGGGGAAGCGGGTCACTGTCTGGGAGCCGTGTGGGTCACAGACCACCAGGTCACTAGGTTACCGTGTGCCGGGGCAGCCAGCCACTGGATGCTAAGGCAGTGACTATGGCACTGGGGTTAGGTCACTAGCAGTGGGTCACTGTGGTGGTCACTTGCCGGTGGTGATCACTACCAGGCAGTGAGGTGGTCACCATAGGGGTGGATAACTCTCACTGGGTGAAAGTGGATCTAAAAATCATCTCTTTTTTTTAGAAAAAAATTAACATTAGTCCTATATTTGTCCATGAGTTTTAATTTATTTAGTAATATTGACTAAGCACCCAAACGCCCCTAAATGGCATGCGAGATTCCCTCCATCACAAAAAATGTTTCATTTCTAAGCACATGAAGGTTATTTTATAAACCATATTTCATTTTCCAAAAAAATAATTAAAAAGAGTTAAATATGATAAATTAAGTTAAGCTAACAAATAATTACAAACAGTTAAATGTGATTAATGACTTTAGTTTTAACAGTAGTACTTTGTCAAAATTTTATAATTGCAAAGAGCGGAAGAAGCTGATTTTTTTTTCATTTTCTATAAAAGAATTACGAAAAAGTTAATTATGATAAATTTTGTTTAAAAACAGTGATAATTCAAAATACAATTGGACTGCTGACTTTTTTACTGTTGACGTCTATGGCTTACCTGATCACAGACGGGGCATGTGTCACTCCTTTCCATCCATTCAAGAATACACGAAAGGTGAAAGTGATGCTCACATTTTGTTATAATCTTTGGATTCTCCACATCATATTCTGCAGGAAGAAACAAAAGTGATGAAACGTGAGTTTGCAGGGCGGGGAGGAGCAGGTTGTAGGTGAAGTTTATTTCTGACCTTCAAGACAAGTTGGACAGAGATCCTCTTCTTCCTGAACTGTAGGTTCCTTTAATGACTTGTTTAGTTCTCCTGATTTCTCAAGCTCATCAACCACCACTTCCCTTCGGAGGGTAAAATCAGCTTTGCCTAACGTTTTGGTATCAGGTTCTAACCCTCCACAATTCCCAGAGTTCGCTTCTTCGGCGGGTTCTATGTTCTTTATCTGAGCCATTGTTGCATCACCTTTGCTACCATCTTGATTGCCAGGTGGTGTTCTGGGCCGTCCTGCAAAGGTTTCAAATGGCCTTGGTGTCGGAGGAGGTCTGTATGTATCGAGACTTGAGGTATCAAGATTTGTATCGACTAACAGACCTGTGGTGAGTACCAAGGCTGTGCCATGTTGAGACAAAGGCTGTTGTTCCTCAGACACTCTAGGGTACTGCAAGTTGAACAAGTGTATAGATAAAGCAAACAAAAAGAATCAGTTATGGCATAGAACACGTGGAATGCAAAAAAGAAGGGAAATGGAAAACAATGTGCTATTAAAATGTTCTTTAATGTTAGGTTTTGCCTTGGAAATTCAAAGGAGATTCACATTGGATTACTACCTTGTCTGATTTTTATACGTTTGTATTTCCTTGGTCTTTATAGATGAATTTGAACAAATATCCAACACTGATTTATTGAGGTTGGACTTTGGACCAGTTTTGCCTCCCCAAAATTTTATTTCCTTGCAAAATATTCCCTCTACTTTACTTATTATTTTATTTCCCTGGCATTTTCCAGAACAATAGGACATTTAAGCAAGTTTGGCAATCCCTCGTGAAGTAAAATTACATATTCAGGTAATTAGATAGCTAACCCCATTAAAAATTTAATGTAAAGAAGCATCAGTGAGGAGAAATTCTAGGGTATTGTTGGCCTCGGAAATACTAGAGAAAGGAATAAAATTGCTAAATGAGTTTTTTCTTATGTTTGGATTTACCTCTGTAAGTGAAAAAGAAAATGAAAAATGACTAATGTTTTAAACTTCTTACATATTTTTTAGGTTGCTTAGTATTTATTTGTTTAATAGAAATAAATGAATATGAGTTTGAACAAATACTAAAACAAGGGTTTTAGAATTTGATACAATGTATTATTCCTCAAGATTTTCTTTCCTTCCAATTTTCTTTTATATTTTCATCCTTATTTTCTTATCAAAGTATTTTTGTCATTCCATAGTGAGTCTTAAAGTATTATTTGCATGTCTACATTCACGAATTACTGATAACTATTTTCAGAAGGATGTAAAATGAATAAATGATCCCTGCAAAAAAGTCTTTACCGAATAACTTTTAGTCTATAAACATTCTAATTTAGCTTGCGAACAAATTGCATGTCCCATTGCATATTCTTTTATTCAAAGGGTATGTAAATGTAAAGGACACGTAGCTTTTGTGGACAAAAACTACAATGAAAGAGAGCATAACAAATAAAAGTACAAACCTACAAGAGTGAAATAGATATCACAGATTAAAAGGTATTTGAAGAGATGAGGAAAGTTCAGCACTTCAACCTATTCAACAAGTCAACCCCATAACATGAGTATACTTGATCATTGAAGATTAGAACTCGAACCAAAACTTGTAACTGCTCAAAGCACTACATTTATTTAATTGGTATTGGCCGGAGGACTACCACTTCAAAATAAGGACCGAACTTGGTGGTTATTTTGTTAGTTTGTTATATGGATCACAATCAATGCACAGTGTGTAATTGATTTATTGAGGAAAGTTGTTTACTCACCACGGATAACATCTATCAGTAATACTGTAAGAAGAATTTTGTATTTTCATGTACATATGCAGATGAAGAAAAGTTCAACATTAAGAATTTTCATTGAAAAGAATACGTAGGTACACCAAATTCAGAATTCATGGATTTAATACTAAAACAAAAAATAAAAGACAATCAAATCGGAGCCTATTTCCCTTTGTTAAACTTGTGAAGGATATTCGTCATCAAAAGAGAAATCAATTTCTTCTCCATTATCTGGTTTATATTCTCCAACGTCGTCTCCAATTTCTCCCTCACTTTCCTCATCCACAAGCCTACTAGTAGTACTTGAACTCGGATTTTTGGACTACGTATTATTATTATTTTATATACATAGCATTATACTAGTGCTGTGAGTAATATAAAGTAATACATAGTATTATTATTTATTACTTTATAATATACATAGCAATATACTAGTGATGTGAGTAATATAAAGTACTACAAGTACTACAGAGTATTACTTTATTATATACATAGCAATATACTAATGCAGGGAGTAATATAGAGTAATACAGAGTATTATTACTTTACTATCATCATCATCATTACCCCGGTGCCGCAAAGGCTCCCACCTACGGTGGAGTAGGGGGTCGGATGTACGCAATTTTACCCCTGTACTAAAGCAGAGAGACTGTTTATGGATGACTCATGATGAAGATCACGTCGAAAATTGCATGGACTGACTAGTGATTCATAAAAAAGAAGCGCCGACAGTTTAGTGAGTCATTTTGCTTCATTCCATCATATTCCCGAGCCAAAAAATAGTAAGTCTTTGGCTCCATTGCAAATGATGGAAAAAAGTATTACTGGTATTACTTTATTATGAGCACTATTCTAAAAATCGCTCCAGACGCCCGACTAGTCTCTGCCTAGGCGCTAGGCGGTGGTCGAGCAACCCAATTTTTGTCTAGGCGCCCCGACTAATTGGTTTGGCGCCTAGGTGAATTAGTCGGCCGCCTAGGGCGCCTAGTTGCCCGCCTAGAGCGCCTTGTCTCCACCTAGGACGCTTAGTTTAAAAAAGCGCGCCTGAGGCGCGCAAAGGCGCTAGGCGCATATAGGCGCTAGGTTCATCGCAATTAACTTACCAAGGCGGCGCAGGTTCCTAGAGGCGATCGCCTTTCTTGCTTAAGCGCGCCTTTTGCGCTTCTAAGAGGCGAGCGCAATTGACGCCTCAGGGAAGTAAGCTCCTTACTCGTCACTCCTCTCTAGTCTTCTTCTTCGTTTCTGCCTTCTTCCGATATATCTGGCGTAGCTCTGAGCCTCTGAGTCTTCCGACTTAACTTGTGCGCTGCTATCTCACGTCGCAGGTAAGTGTTTACCTTTTTTGTCTTCTGCTATTTATTTTATTTTATTTTAAGTTGTTATATTTATAAAAATACTACGTATTAAAATTATTTAAATAAAAGTTAGATAACTGGTATAGTATTATCTTTCGCTATTTATAAGTTTTGATAGATAACTGAAAAAAAGTTAAGTATTTTAAGTTTTTAAATTTACAAAATTATTTAAATTATTTAAATTTACAAATCTGTCTGTGATTCTTTTTACAGAATTGTATTTATGTGATAGTTTATTAATTAAATATGTATTATTTTATACTCCGTAGTATATTCCGTAACAATGATAATATCATAATACTATATCATATACTCTGTATATTGTAGTGTTAGAACACTGATTTATTAAGTATTAACTATGTATTGCATAAAATGACAGTTTTTATTTTTAAGATTTTTTAACAATTTTTTATATAACAGTTTATTACATTAATTATTTAAATTACTATTAACAGTTTTTATATAACTTAATTATTCAATTTATCACAAAATGACTATTAATTGTTTATGAAGGAAATGTTTGCTACTCTCGATAATGAGGATGATGACAGTGATGAATTCTAGGCCTAGATTTCACAATTGTGCTTGCGAGTTTGCTACTTTGCTTTTTAGTTATGTTTTGAAGTTTTAAGATTGAGTTTGTAACTTGACTTTTGGCAATTATGCCTTTAAACATATATTTTTTGCTTCTGTCTTATTATCTTTAATGAATATTCTGTTTCTCTTATGATGTTAAGATTGTTTAATAGTTTGAAGTATTTTTGAGAAGAGTGCTTCATGTAGAAGTACTAAAAATATATTTCACCAAAGAAATGTGGCTGAGATCCGTGAGGCGCGCGCCTCACCGCCTAGCGCCTCGCGCCTCGGGTAAATCAATGAAATCGCCTCGAGCCGCCTCGTGCCTTTTAAAACTAAGCTAGGACGTCTAGATTTGCCGAACAATTTTTTCTTTTTAATTTTCTTTTTGTAAGAGATATATGTATTTTTAACTTTAATCACGAATAAGTAGAAAGCGACTTGTAAATTAAGATAAAAACTCTATATCTTTGTATATATACTTAAATTTGTTGTATTATTTAATATTTATAGTATAATGCAATTAGGTGATTAGTTATCATATATTAATAAATGTGACAATTCTACCATTCATGCATGCTAATGTGTGTGTGTATATTTTTCATACACACATAACCACAATGCTACCGTTTGACTACATATTACTTATCATATTTATGTAAAAATATTGATAAAAATAGAACTTATGTGTCTCCGCCTAGGCGCCCGTCTAGCCGCCTAGGCGCTAGGCGCTATGCTGGCGCTCGACTAGCACCTACCGCCTTTTAGAACATTGATTATGAGTAATATAAAGTATTATATACGAAGTACATAGTAATATACTAGTACTTTATTATATACATAGCAATATACTATATGAGTATTTGGATGAAGAGGACTGCATGAAAAAGAACACATATCTTGTTTAGTGTTGTGAGGGAGAACTGAGTTTGCTAGAGATGATGAAGAAAACTAAAAGAATTGGCCGGTATAGAGCAGCTTGAGTGAGGAGATTGAGTAGACTGAAGAGCGATGATGGCTAGCGATGATAGCTTAGTGTTTTACACAAGGTTTTACGTTTTTATGTACTTGACTTAAGGTTTTAAGTAGGTTTCAATGGTTTTACCCTATTATTTAGATGGGCTGAGTGTTATTAAAGATATAGGCTGATTATTTTTGAAAGTTTTAAACCAAAAAAAGGCTGCCAGCTTTTTCCAGATCAGGCGACCCAGGCGTGCGCCTCCCTGCCCTTCAGCACTTCATGCGCTTATGCTGCACCCGACCCAGATGGGTGCGCCTCCCATTCTCCATAGCACAGGAGGCCCTGATCGCTACGCCTGGTGCGCTTAAGCGCTGGGGCGAGTGCTTTTGACCACCTTGGGTACACCAAACAACCATACTGGGTTAGAGAGTCATGCTTTACCAATTACAACACACTCAAAATATCAATAAGGAGCATTCAAAGAGGTTCCAGGAGTGAAGTAAGAGCACATACGTGGTAAAATTGTGAAGAGCTATTTGGTTCCCTTCGTTTAGGAGCACAGCAGCAACAGCAGCCTCCCATTTCAAGTTGATATATCTTTATTAACCTCCTAAGCTTCGGAGTGATTTTTTCATTCTTCCTTCTAAACATTGAAAAGATTAAATTGACTGATAAACAGCAAAAAGTTTCACAAAAATCACAAAGATGAACTTCAAACAACACTGGTTTTTTCAAAAGGAATTATGCTTGAGTTGTTGATGCTACACACAACTCAAGATAGAAGATATCTAAGCATATGAAAGACAACAGACAATCAGATTGGGTGGCAAAAGCAGGTGTTCAATTTGAAATTGAAGCGCTGGTTTCAAATTTTTATCAAATTGAAATCAAACTACATTAACGTTACAGCAAATTTTAATTTCTGCTTGTTGTGATTGAAAAGGGAAAGGACAAAAATCAGGATATCACTTCAGATAATCAACTGCAGGAATAGCAAACGCACATCACACCAATCGACAACTAATCATTAGACTCCGCCTTACTGCGCCCCACCCACCCATATGAGGAAGCTACACGCAGCACAAAACTCCAACAGATTCTCATCAACCACTAAAAACTAGCAAGGTGCAGGGCAGCAGCAATCAGCTCACATACTCAAGACCGCAGCTAAAAAATCGTCCAAACGAACTCTTAGCAGCTCCAAATTCGATTCACAAAATAAATCACGCTACAAATAAAGAAATTGATACACGCACAGTCTCCGCTCCTCATCGCGAACATTCAATGAAATCAAAGCTCAACAAGCAAACACATATGAAGGTAAATACGTACAAATATCCGCACAGAAGAACTGATGCATACGGCTACCTGCATCAACGGATGAGGTCAGAGGAGACGAATAGGAAAGGTTTTAGAGAGAGGGAGTAGTGTTACGTGTATGAACGACTAACTCCGTTTAGAGTGGAAAAAAAAGGAGGGCTTCTAATTTTCAGGATTAGGGAAGTTTATAAATAAAGGGGTTTTTGTGCACCCAATGGCTGTTTGGTAACAGCTACATTGGCCGGAATGGCCGAAAAACCTGAAAAGATCGAAGGGTGAAGTGAAAGTGTTTGGTAATATATTGACTGAAATCGCTGATTGAGTGAAAAATTACTATAAAAGGTATTAGCTAATTTGTGTTAAATATATGAGTATGAATTTTACTAATAAAATACTTTTGCTTAATTAGGTAATTATAAGACTACTTAAATAATTGATTACTTTGGAAATTTCATTCTTACTCTTACGTCGTTTATATTGTTTTGTACAACTACTTTCCAAAAATGCATATTTTCGAATGAGCGACATTAGTTTTATATTTTGTGACTAATATGAGTAAATGAATTTAATAAATATACTTATTGTAATGTATATTGGACTCGGGCCAGTCCGGGCCGGGCTCGATTGGGCTCTTTTTTGGAGAATTGAGGCCCAGAACTGGCCCAGGTAGCTACCGGGTTCGGTTCGGGCCGGGTAGCGGGACGGGTACAGCCCGGGCCGGGCCGGGCAGTGTACATGTATTTTTTGTTTACAAATTAATTCAAGAATTGTTGGATATAAAAAAATTAAAGTACATTTATTTGAAATTTGTAGTACTATTGAGAATTGAGAAAAAATTAAAACATGAAATACATTTTCTAATAAATAATATCAATCGGAATCTCCGCCATCTTCGGTAGTTTCCTCCTTAATGTGACGGGTGGGGGTGATGCACACTTCTTGAGTTCTACGTTGGGCGTTCAACCAATCGTGGGAGCAAACAAGCGTCTCAAGAGAGTTCGTGTTCAATCTCGTTCTATAATCCGTTAGCACGTTGTCGGTCGCACTAAATTATTGTTCCACGGCAACTGTTGATACCGACATTGCTAGCACTTGCTTAGCCATCTTTGATGATACTGGGAACGTCGATCTTTCTTTTTCCTTCCACCAATTTAGAACGTCAAAGTCATCCCCTTCTTCTTAATCAACGGGAAATTTTAGATACAAAGAAAGCTCGTTAATCGAGCTTTGTTCATTAAGGGGAGTTGATTTACTTTTTTCATAAATTGCCAAATGTAGATTTGAAAAATGATTTTCCTTTAGATGAAGATGTCCGTGTCGAGGGAGGGGGTGCGTTACCATATTGTGCATGAAACTCATTAAATAATTGATATAATAAATTACTAACCTCTTGGTATTCTTGTTTAGAGTCTATGGGCTTATCCTCGTACATAGAAAATGGACAAAAAAAGAAGCATAGTAGTAATCTAAACATCTTCCCAAAGCATCAAGTCTATAACGAGGATCAAGAATAAATGCAATACCATATATATGCGGAATATGTGAATAATATTTTAAAAACTTCTCTTTCATGAAAAAAAACAAAAATAACTAACGTAAGAGGCATCGGAAAAGTCACAAAAAGCGCCGGCGAGATTAACAGCTTCAACAAAAAATTGGTTTGCGGTAAGTGTATAAACATTACTAAAAGTTTGAGTTGCATTATTAAAAAATACCAAAACATTCACAATTTTTTCCATAGTGTCGATGTCGGTCGGGTTTATAATATAGTTAGCATATTCTTTTAAAAAAGCAGGAAAATGGTCTTTAAATCTAATCAGTACAACAATTAAGTTATAAGTACTATTCCAACAAATAGACAAATCTTTAGGAAAAACACAATATTTGACACGTCTTTCCCTCAAATATTTACGCCATTGCTCCTTAAGTTGACCACTAGCCCAAATAAGTTTAATCCCCTCTTCACTACCTCCATAGCCTCTCCAAACGCGGTTAGCCCGTCTTTTACACATAAATTTAAAATATGACATGCACAATGTTGATGAAAAAATCTACCCATCAAAGTAGAAGAACCACACACAATTCACACAATCTAGGTACCAGTCAAATGTTTTCTATACCAGTCAAATCTAGGTACCTTGAGCATATTCTTTTAAAGCAAGACTTTCAGAAAAAATAAAAAGACAAATTTTCTTCAACAATTAAGTGAGACATATATACCAGTCAAATGTTTTTATCATCATACGAGAAATTACCAAAGGGTTGGGCAGTTGCAAACCTGGATATTTGAGTTTGCTTCCCCTTGCCTTTGTCTATTTTCGCATACTCCGCGGGGTGAGCGGACTGAAGATGCCTTTTGCAAGTGCCGTATCCTCCAAAAATTCCCAAGCTATACACATTAGGGCAATGCTTGCAACTTGTGTACCATTTATCGGTTTTCTTGTCTTTCGTCTTTGTAAAATTATTTTCCATAATTGGTGATTTACCTTTCTTACCGGGTTGGGATGAACCAGCCTCGTCCTCGTCCTCGGCCTCGACCTCTTCCTCATCGTCCGGGTTGCCGTGACCCTCGCCCTCGGCCGTCGCCGGATCCTCCTCCACATCATCATCCTCGAGTTCATCTTCAACCTCGGGGATGTCATGTTGTTGGTAAAAGCGTGCACGTTGTTGGTTCAATAGTTAGGCTACTTGCTCATCGGTCATATAATCTGTATCTATGCGTTGGTAATCCGTTTCAAAATCATCTCGGGTTTGAGAAGAATACCCGGTCCGTTCTTTACCTTAACGTGAACTAGGATGATTCCTCGCAATCTTCTTCTTTCGGTTGCGGTTGAGGTTACCCATATCTATAAAAGGCCTACCACGTTCCATCTTAAAAATGTAACAAATATTAAATTCTAACAAATATGTTAATATTAGTACAATAGCAATGCAACCAATAAGAAATGTTATAAATTTTATTTTTTATTTAAACCTATTTTATTAAATACTATTTTTTAAATCTAACTAGTTTTTTTAATGAAAAAAACTAACTATTTTTTTTAATTCGAACTAGTTTTTCAATAAGTAGTTTTTTTTAATGAAATGTTAATGAAAAAATCTAACTATTTCTAGGGAACTTTTCTTTCCGTTGATTTAAGTAGTTTCTTGAGTAGGAGGAGGACCTGAAACAAAGAAATAACGTTAGTACCGGGCGGTGCGAGTCACAAAGGCACTCACCTCAGGGAATGGACTGCCCGGACCCACAAGATGAACACGAGAGAATGTCAGTCCAGGGATCACGGGTGGTACCTATCCCTGCATCAGAGAGTGCCTCGATGGTCAGAAGGTCCTTCAGCTTTCTAACGCCGCCCAGCATTAGCTTATCCACGGCATCTTGCAACCCCTGGGTTAGCTCTGGTGCCTTAACCTTCGGAGGATATCCGTTCCATCTCACAGGAAGTCGCTCGTCCGCATAGCGGAGGAAGAAAAAACGATTTTTCCAATCGTGGATGGAAGTGAGAGCCCCCTCGAACAGCTTTCTTTTGGGATGAGCGGCCACGCTCAGGAACCCATCGGCATTTTTGGGAGTGACTTGGAAGAAGTAATGAAAAAACTCCAGATTAGAGGTGAGCCCTAGCGATTTGCAACGAACGAGAAAGGCGGAGATCAGGCGGTAGGAGTTTGGCATGAATTGGGCCGGAACACCACTATAAAATTCGAAGAAATCAAGATAAAACGGGTGGAGCGGGAAGCGCAGTCCGGCCTTTATAGAATCCATGTGCACCATCACCATGCCCGGACGTCTCATGAGGAGGTTATCCGCACCCCGGAGGCTGTAGTAAGCGGGCGGAGGGAGAATAATTTGTAGTTCCCTCAGAGCCCTCCTGGAGAAGACCTGTTCAATCACGGCGACATTGGGGATGAGCACTATGTGCCGGTGCTGATCCATGGGGACGCCGTGCTTGTATATCTGGAGATCGTCCCCTTCCTCGACCTCGTCACCCGAATCGTGATCTGTTGAATGCCCCACCCCCACGGCAGGTTGTGCCACCGTCGCAACGGCATTCTCGGGAATGACGTCCATATCAACATGTTCCCCTGCATCTGGGATCGCGATATCAACTGTTGCATCAGGGACCGCCATTGAAGAAGAGCTGGGACGGCCAGAATCGCTCGCTTTCGCCGAGGAACGGGATCTGAGTTCTGTTGCGGAAGAGGAACCGGCTGAAGAGCCGGTAGAGGAGCTAGAACCAGTCTCCGAATCGGAAGAAATCTCCATGGAGCAGGCCATGGGGAGGCTTACGAAAAGAAAGGAAGAGGGTTGGGATTGAAGAATTACCTTGCGAAACCTTGGGAGAGGGATGAACGCGGAAACTCGAAACACTCGCTGGACGGCACTGGGAAGGTAAGAGGAAGCAAAGGATGAAAAGCCCTAACCATTCCCGTAATCCCAGTATTTATAAGGGGAGGCATCGGATCAGTGGCCAACCCACAGGCGACACGTGGCAGGTTCTCTCCAGTGTAGTGCTTTTAGATATATGATGAAATTAAATTTTAGGATTTTAGGATTATATGATGATGATTTTTTTTGTGGAAAGTGTAATTACATTTTAGGAATTTAGGCGGAGAATGCTTAGGCGAGAGAGTTTCTCTCTCTAGTGTAGTGCTTTTAGGTATATGATGATGATTCTTTTGGCGGAAAGTGACATTACATTTTAGGATTTTAGGCGGAGTATGCTTAGGCGGGAGAATTTTCTCTCTCCAGTGTAGTGCTTTTAGGTATTCTTTGCACGGGACAAGAAACCCGATAAATGGTACACATGTTGCAAGCATTGCCCTAGTTACTCCACCCGTGCGCTGCACGGGAGTGAGACACCCACATCCTATACCTAAAAGCACTACACTAGAGAGAGAAAATTATCCCGCTTAAGCATTCTCCATCTAAAATCCCGCTTAAGCACTACACTGCCACGTACAAATGTTTGTGAGTAATAATGGGGCTTCAGAGTAAGATAACAACTTTTTTCAACGATTGTCCATGACTCTTATTAATGGTCATTGCAAACCTAACAATTTTAGACGGAGAATGCTTAGGCGGAAAATTTTTCTCTCTCCAATATAGTGCTTTTAGGTATATGATGAAATTAAATTTTAGGATTTTAGGATTATAGGATGATGATTTTTTTTTGTGGAAAGTGTAATTACATTTTAGGAATTTAGGCGGAGAATGCTTAGGCGAGAGAGTTTCTCTCTCTAGTGTAGTATTTTTAGGTATATGATGATGATTCTTTTGGCGGAAAGTGAAATTACATTTTAGGATTTTAGGCGGAGTATGCTTAGGCGGGAGAATTTTCTCTCTCCAGTGTAGTGCTTTTAGGTATTCTTTGCACGGGACAAGAAACCCGATAAATGGTACACATGTTGCAAGCATTGCCCTAGTTACTCCACCCGTGCGCTGCACGGGAGTGAGACACCCACATCCTATACCTAAAAGCACTACACTGGAGAGAGAAAATTATCCCGCTTAAGCATTCTCCATCTAAAATCCCGCTTAAGCACTACACTGCCACGTACAAATGTTTGTGAGTAATAATGGGGCTTCAGAGTAAGATAACAACTTTTTTCAACGATTGTCCATGACTCTTATTAATGGCCATTGCAAACCTAACAATTCTAGACGGAGAAAGCTTAGGCGGAAAAGTTTTCTCTCTCCAATATAGTGCTTTTAGGTATATGATGAAATTACATTTTAGGATTTTAGGATGATGATTTTTTTGTGCAGAAAGTGTAAATGCATTTTAGGATTTTAGACGGAGAATGCTTAGGCGGAAGAATTTTTTTCTCTCCAGTATAGTGCTTTTATGTATAGGATGATTTTTTTTTTGCGGAAAGTGAAATTACATATTAGGATTTTAGGCGGAGAATGCTTAGGCGGGAGAATTTTATCTCTTCAGTGTAGTGCTTTTAGATATATATATATAGGATGATGATGATTTTTTTTTGCGGAAAGAGAAATTACATTTTATTAGATTTTAGGCGGAGAATGCTTCGGCGAGAGAATTTTTCTCTCTCCAGTGTAGCACTTTTAGGTATAGGATGATGATTTTTTTTGGGGGGAGAGTGTAATTACATTTTAGGATTTTAGGTGGAGAATGCTTAGCCGGGAGAATTTTTTCTCTCTCTAGTGTAGTCCTTTTGGATATAGAATGAAATTACATTTTATGATTTTAGGATTATAGGATGATGATTTTTTTTTGTGGAGAGTGTAATTACATTTTAGGATTTTAGGTGGAGAATGCTTAGCCGGGAGAATATGTGAATAATATTTTAAAAACTTCTCTTTCATGGAAAAAAACAAAAATAACTAACGTAAGAGACATCGGAAAAGTCACAAAAAGCGCCGGCGAGATTAACAGCTTCAACAAAAAATTGGTTTGCGGTAAGTGTATAAACATTACTAAAAGTTTGAGTTGCATTATTAAAAAATACCAAAACATTCACAATTTTTTCCATAGTGTCGATGTCGGTCGGGTTTATAATATAGTTAGCATATTCTTTTAAAAAAGCAGGAAAATGGTCTTTAAATCTAATCAGTACAACAATTAAGTTATAAGTACTATTCCAACAAATAGACAAATCTTTAGGAAAAACACAATATTTGACACGTCTTTCCCTCAAATATTTACGCCATTGCTCCTTAAGTTGACCACTAGCCCAAATAAGTCTAATCCCCTCTTCACTACCTCCATAGCCTCTCCCAACGCGGCTAGCCCGTCTTTTACACATAAATTTAAAATATGACATGCACAATGTTGATGAAAAAATTTACCCATCAAAGTAGAAGAACCACACACAATTCACACAATCTAGGTACCAGTCAAATGTTTTCTATACCAGTCAAATCTAGGTACCTTGAGCATATTCTTTTAAAGCAAGACTTTCAGAAAAAATAAAAAGACAAATTTTCTTCAACAATTAAGTGAGACATATATACCGGTCAAATGTTTTTATCATCATACGAGAAATTACCAAAGGGTTGGGCAGTTGCAAACCTGGATATTTGAGTTTGCTTCCCCTTGCCTTTGTCTATTTTCGCATACTCCGCGGGGTGAGCGGACTGAAGATGCCTTTTGCAAGTGCCGTATCCTCCGAAAATTCCCAAGCTATACACATTAGGGCAATGCTTGCAACTTGTGTATCATTTATCGGTTTTCTTGTCTTTCGTCTTTGTAAAATTATTTTCCATAACTAGTTACTCCACCCGTGCGCTGCACGGGAGTGAGACACCGACACAATAATTTAGATATAGTTATATATTTAAAAATATTTAAAAAATATGATTGTGTTAGAATTATTTGAAAACATTATATAAATTCTGAATAAATGGTAAGAACTAAATGTAAAACATCACACGATGAAATGGATGCGCATTTAAGTCCACCACATTATAACGAAAATTATAAATTATTCTAAAGTACATATTTCTTTGTAAACAACATTCAATGTTTATTTGGTTGGTTTTCCATCTTCGTCATTACAAACTCCAATCCCATGAACTTGTTACTCTCCGCACCGCCACATACAAATGTTTGTGAGTAATAATGGGGCTTCAGAGTAAGATAACAATTTTTTTCAACGATTGTCCATGACTCTTATTAATGGCCATTGCAAACCTAACAATTTTAGGCGGAGAATGCTTAGACGGGAAAATTTTCTCTCTCCAATATAGTGCTTTTAGGTATAGAATGAAATTACATTTTATGATTTTAGGATTATAGGATGATGATTTTTTTTGTGGAGAGTGTAATTACATTTTAGGATTTTAGGTGGAGAATGCTTAGCCGGGAGAATTTTCTCTCTCTCTAGTGTAGTCCTTTTAGGTATAGAATGAAATTACATTTTATGATTTTAGGATTATAGGATGATGATTTTTTTTGTGGAGAGTGTAATTACATTTTAGGATTTTAGGTGGAGAATGCTTAGCTGGGAGAATTTCTCTCTCCAGTGTAGTGCTTTTAGGTATAAGATAAGATAATGATGTTTTTTTGCGGAAAGTGAAATTATATTTTAAGATTTTATGTAGAGAATGCTTAGGCAGGAAAATTTTCTATCTCCGGTGTAGTCCTTTTAGGTATACGATGAAATTACATTTTAGGATTTTAGGCTTAGGCGCGACAATTTTCTCTCTCCAGTGTAGTGCTTTTAGGTATATATATATATATGATGATTTTTTTTTTGCAGAAAGTGAAATTACATTTTAGGATTTTAGGCGGAGAATACTTAGGCGAGAGAATTTTCTTTCTACAGTGTAGTCCTTTTAGGTATAGGATTAGGTATAGGATGATGATGATTTTTCTTTTGCGGAAAATGAAATTACATTTTAGGATTTTAATCAAAGAATGCTTGGGCGGGAGAATGCTTAAGCATTCTCCATCTAAAATCCCGCTTAAGCACTACACTGCCACGTACAAATGTTTGTGAGTAATAATGGGGCTTCAGAGTAAGATAACAACTTTTTTCAACGATTGTCCATGACTCTTATTAATGGCCATTGCAAACCTAACAATTCTAGACGGAGAAAGCTTAGGCGGAAAAGTTTTCTCTCTCCAATATAGTGCTTTTAGGTATATGATGAAATTACATTTTAGGATTTTAGGATGATGATTTTTTTGTGCGGAAAGTGTAAATGCATTTTAGGATTTTAGACGGAGAATGCTTAGGCGGAAGAATTTTTTTCTCTCCAGTATAGTGCTTTTATGTATAGGATGATTTTTTTTTGCGGAAAGTGAAATTACATATTAGGATTTTAGGCGGAGAATGCTTAGGCGGGAGAATTTTATCTCTTCAGTGTAGTGCTTTTAGATATATATATATATATATAGGATGATGATGATTTTTTTTTGCGGAAAGAGAAATTACATTTTATTAGATTTTAGGCGGAGAATGCTTCGGCGAGAGAATTTTTCTCTCTCCAGTGTAGCACTTTTAGGTATAGGATGATGATTTTTTTTTGGGGGAGAGTGTAATTACATTTTAGGATTTTAGGTGGAGAATGCTTAGCCGGGAGAATTTTTTCTCTCTCTAGTGTAGTCCTTTTGGGTATAGAATGAAATTACATTTTATGATTTTAGGATTATAGGATGATGATTTTTTTTTGTGGAGAGTGTAATTACATTTTAGGATTTTAGGTGGAGAATGCTTAGCCGGGAGAATATGTGAATAATATTTTAAAAACTTCTCTTTCATGGAAAAAAACAAAAATAACTAACGTAAGAGACATCGGAAAAGTCACAAAAAGCGCCGGCGAGATTAACAGCTTCAACAAAAAATTGGTTTGCGGTAAGTGTATAAACATTACTAAAAGTTTGAGTTGCATTATTAAAAAATACCAAAACATTCACAATTTTTTCCATAGTGTCGATGTCGGTCGGGTTTATAATATAGTTAGCATATTCTTTTAAAAAAGCAGGAAAATGGTCTTTAAATCTAATCAGTACAACAATTAAGTTATAAGTACTATTCCAACAAATAGACAAATCTTTAGGAAAAACACAATATTTGACACGTCTTTCCCTCAAATATTTACGCCATTGCTCCTTAAGTTGACCACTAGCCCAAATAAGTCTAATCCCCTCTTCACTACCTCCATAGCCTCTCCCAACGCGGCTAGCCCGTCTTTTACACATAAATTTAAAATATGACATGCACAATGTTGATGAAAAAATTTACCCATCAAAGTAGAAGAACCACACACAATTCACACAATCTAGGTACCAGTCAAATGTTTTCTATACCAGTCAAATCTAGGTACCTTGAGCATATTCTTTTAAAGCAAGACTTTCAGAAAAAATAAAAAGACAAATTTTCTTCAACAATTAAGTGAGACATATATACCGGTCAAATGTTTTTATCATCATACGAGAAATTACCAAAGGGTTGGGCAGTTGCAAACCTGGATATTTGAGTTTGCTTCCCCTTGCCTTTGTCTATTTTCGCATACTCCGCGGGGTGAGCGGACTGAAGATGCCTTTTGCAAGTGCCGTATCCTCCGAAAATTCCCAAGCTATACACATTAGGGCAATGCTTGCAACTTGTGTATCATTTATCGGTTTTCTTGTCTTTCGTCTTTGTAAAATTATTTTCCATAACTAGTTACTCCACCCGTGCGCTGCACGGGAGTGAGACACCGACACAATAATTTAGATATAGTTATATATTTAAAAATATTTAAAAAATATGATTGTGTTAGAATTATTTGAAAACATTATATAAATTCTGAATAAATGGTAAGAACTAAATGTAAAACATCACACGATGAAATGGATGCGCATTTAAGTCCACCACATTATAACGAAAATTATAAATTATTCTAAAGTACATATTTCTTTGTAAACAACATTCAATGTTTATTTGGTTGGTTTTCCATCTTCGTCATTACAAACTCCAATCCCATGAACTTGTTACTCTCCGCACCGCCACATACAAATGTTTGTGAGTAATAATGGGGCTTCAGAGTAAGATAACAATTTTTTTCAACGATTGTCCATGACTCTTATTAATGGCCATTGCAAACCTAACAATTTTAGGCGGAGAATGCTTAGACGGGAAAATTTTCTCTCTCCAATATAGTGCTTTTAGGTATAGAATGAAATTACATTTTATGATTTTAGGATTATAGGATGATGATTTTTTTTGTGGAGAGTGTAATTACATTTTAGGATTTTAGGTGGAGAATGCTTAGCCGGGAGAATTTTCTCTCTCTCTAGTGTAGTCCTTTTAGGTATAGAATGAAATTACATTTTATGATTTTAGGATTATAGGATGATGATTTTTTTTGTGGAGAGTGTAATTACATTTTAGGATTTTAGGTGGAGAATGCTTAGCTGGGAGAATTTCTCTCTCCAGTGTAGTGCTTTTAGGTATAAGATAAGATAATGATGTTTTTTTGCGGAAAGTGAAATTATATTTTAAGATTTTATGTAGAGAATGCTTAGGCAGGAAAATTTTCTATCTCCGGTGTAGTCCTTTTAGGTATACGATGAAATTACATTTTAGGATTTTAGGCTTAGGCGCGACAATTTTCTCTCTCCAGTGTAGTGCTTTTAGGTATATATATATATATATGATGATTTTTTTTTTGCAGAAAGTGAAATTACATTTTAGGATTTTAGGCGGAGAATACTTAGGCGAGAGAATTTTCTTTCTACAGTGTAGTCCTTTTAGGTATAGGATTAGGTATAGGATGATGATGATTTTTCTTTTGCGGAAAATGAAATTACATTTTAGGATTTTAATCAAAGAATGCTTGGGCGGGAGAATTTTCTCTCTCCAATGTAGTGCTTTTAGGTATAGGATAAGTATATATTAAGTAGATGTAATATGTAAATATTAGTAAATAACAATAATATAATAAGTAGATAATAAGTAGATATTAAGTATATATTAAGTAGATAATAAGTATATATTAAGTAGATATAATAATTGTATAAATATATGTAGAGAGAATTGGAGAAGATGAAGATGGAGATGATTAATAATATTAGAGAATAGAGAGTAGGGAGAGTTGGAGAATATGGGTAGAAAATTGTTTAGAAAACATGAGTATTTATAGTTTTTTTTACCCCCCTCCCGGACCCCCCTCCAACGGCTATAGAGCCGTTTGGGAGTGTTCCCAACGGCTAGGAGGAGGCTGGTTAGTTTTAAAAAAATTAGTAATATGACAGTTGGATGTCCGGGCCGGGCCCGGCCGGTTCGTTTTTTGGGGACCCGGAGCCCGCCTCGAGAATAGCCAGTTCGGGTATGTGGCACCGGCCCGTACCCGGGCGAACGGGTCGGGCCGGTTCATTATTGTAGCGGGCCGGACCGGTTTACCCGGTCCAAGTCCATCCCTAATTAACAATGGACATGCATTTAAATTAAAATAAAATGAAACATAAAATGCACATAAGTATTAATTAGAGTTCATTACGTGTCTGAAAAACACTAAACAAAGAAAATACATAATAAACACATGCAATCGCCATGCACTATCAACGACGTTGCCTCATTATGTGACAAACTCTTTGTTATTTCATCCCGTAATGCAATCATACATTGAGAACTTGCACTGCGAACATCGTTTCAAGGCCCTTCGATGGGTTCTTGTGTGTTGGTGGAGTAATGTGATCTTCCGGAACAACATCATGATTTGTCTTAAAACAAAGAAAAGATGGATCATCATTAGAATATCGCTGGATGAAAACAATAGAGAAATTCATGAGCATCTTCCGGTTGATACCTCTGAAAACTAGACGAAAAGACTGTTTCTATAAGTTAAGGATCAAAGTGGAAAAAAGTTTGTGATACATCATGGGTAGGTAAAAACCAAAACATAAAATGAAGATATCGAATGGATTAGACATCACCAGAGTAGCCAATTTTAAACCTAATGTACGTTTTCATATCTCTTGAATGCCAAGAATAGAAAAGATTAATGATTCATAAACTTAAGTTAACAAAGCAGATTGAAAAGTAAATAATTAACTCCAAATATGAAAATTTTAACAACTGCTTAAATGGATACAACTGAAATTGTTGACAATTTTCCAGGGATGGATAATGCTACCCTTGGAACCCAATGTGGCGTTTGTAAGCTCTTTTAGATCACAAAGAACACAATACCCCTTCATTACAAACTGCAAATAATGATAAGAAGCATAAGTTGATCTTTTTAGTTTAATAAAATACATGATAAAAGTACATTACAAGAGAGGCAAATCAGGTAATAGATAAAAACATATTTTCTAAACAAAACTCTACATAACCGCAATAGTAGATAATCAAAAACTGAAATTTGAGTTCAAAGATCCTACCCTCACAAGGAGATGGATGATTATATGCTTCAATACTTTGTAGTAGCGGTACTATGTGCATGAAGCATTGTAGTACAACATTAAGAACGTAAGTGTTACCCAAAACAGTTCGGCAACTCTAGTTAATAATAACCTCAAAAAAGAAATAACAGATTACAATGACAAGAAATGACAAATTATAATAGCAACTTAAAGCCAAACTAGGAACACCAAAATGTGTTCCTAGTTTACTCTTCCTAGTAAACTGTATTGGTTTGCAATTTCCATTTGAAACACAAATGCCAATTCCATGATCTCTAAATGTGAATCCAAATGACTTGGAGACTGAGATTAGGAAGAAAAGACTTGCTGAAAGTCGTTGAACATATGTAGGACTATTGTGGCTGTCCTTCATTCCACATCAGTCGAACATTTTCTTGTTTCCCAACAGTGAGCAATACACACAAGTAGAGTGTAATTGTTTACTTTCTAATGTGCCTTGATAACCTTGCTTACATGATAATATTTGTGTGGAATCAGCACACAAGTAATAGGTAATTATCTAAATCTTAAACTGAGGTCTTTCTGGTGTGCTCATGTGCTCATTTGACAAAATATAAAAAACTGAAGAACAATAGAGTCTTCTTAATATCAAACTCAGCCAGGTAAAGGTCAGCCATAATCATACGGATGGGTTCATCTAGCCACTATTTATCTATATAAGGAACAAATTCTAGTCAGCCACTCCAATAAATAGGCAAAACGACAGTCTCCTCAATTTATTGGGACTAATGCGGGTAAACCTTTATTTTTGAGGGATAATCTAAATCACAATAAATTACTCACAACTAAAATATTTTCAGATCGTGGAATCTAGATTTACATTCCGCCATTAATATAGAAGCTGGAAATATGCAAGCACCTATTTTCATTCAACTTAGATTTTCATAATGGTTATTATTGAATTTCTTTAAAACAATTATATAGAAAAATCAATTCTTTCAAAATTGAGGTTGTAAACTCCACAAAAACCTTCACTGAGCATTTTTCATCACAATTTCACAATATAAAAGAGACATTCCAACATTATACATTTCAAAAGGGAATTTTCATGATTATATATGGTTAGTGTTCAAGGGGATTCGAGTAAACAAACTAGCAGATTTAAGGGGATCCGAGTTATACGGGAAAATATACTGGAAAATAGGTGCTTGCATGATTCGAACTAAGAACATCTACCCCAACAACATCACTCTTTCTAAAACACAGTCGAGCAAGAATATAGGGCAGCGCACAATTGAAGAAGAAGAAGATAGAGGCCAGCTTAACTTACCTTTAGATGAATATGGAGAATCCAAGCAAGAATTCGTCGATCTGGAAGGCCGAAACAATGGCGCAGTAGAGCAGGAAGTCATCGATGTGCAAGGACAAAACTATGGCGCAACGTGGAAGAGCTTGTCATCGTCGATTTGGAAGGACAAGCGATGTATGGAGCGTAAAATGAAAGGGCAAAGAAGTATTTTAGGTGTGCAACAGTACATTAATAACTTTCAGCTCAAAAAGTAATTAACTCTTTCTCCGTATGTTACTTTTTCGGCCGGTAAGAAAAAACAGCCCATTTGGCATGTGTTTGGCTACATTTTTGCATTTTCAGGCTTTTCAGTCCATTCTGAAGGCTTCAAATGGCCCGTAATCTTATGAACACTTTTGTGCCCCTTTATTTCCTTTTCTAAAGTTGCTAGGTAAACTATTTAATTAATTCTTTAAATTACGAATAAACTTCTACCACATTTAAAAACTTTATTTGATGACTTTCAGAAGGTGGCTTACATTTTGGAATTTAACGTGCAAATAACACTTTTATAGAAGGTGGCTTACATTTATTTATTTATTAGTAAAATGCTACTATGTAAAATATTCTCATTTATTCTGCCATTTTGACAAGAAATACATTGAATTGAATAACTCTTTATAATCTTTCGATTCATACAACATTTATATTGCTTTTGTAAAATTCTTTAAAATATTATTTTTCAAAATTAGATGTTTATTTTAATATATTGTTCCTTAAATGTTATTATGGACAAAAATATGACTTAAGAAACTACAAATATCATTAAAAAGAAAATCACTACAATGTAAATTTAAACATCATCTTCTTTCTTAATTTAAACATCATCATTATCACAAAAGTTATTATTTTAACCAATAGTATAAAAAGTCACATTATCTTTATATTAATCATGTAATTGTCATGATATTTATACTGATTTATGTAACCACATAACTTGTTGTCCCTATGAGTTTATGAGCCTATTTTAAAATATCAAGAGCTCGTTTGGTGACTATTTTCGGCTTACCAGGCTGTTCAGACATTTTTTTCACCAAACACGTAACTTTTGATTTTGCGCACTGAATTGTGTAATACTCTGTAATAAGAAAAAGTAATGTTGGAGTACTTTTCTGACTGTATTGGCTGAAATTTTTTGTAGAAGACATTCCAACTATTTTTTCATATATTTTTTTTCTTTATTTTATTAATAAAACATATTTCATATATTTTTTTTTTCATATATCAGCAGAATCAGCCAATCCAGCTACTTCAGTCAAAACTTCATAAATTTATGTAGAATCAACCAATTCAGCTTATTTTGGTAATACCAAACGAGTTTTAAAATTGGTTGAATTTGCTAAATTGATGAGATTTTGGTTGAATTAGTTGAATCTGTTGTATTATGGGAAAGTTATATTTAAAATATACTATCCTTGTTCCTTAATTAAAGTCTCAGTTTGACTTTTGAGTCAAACTTGTTAAACTGTGATTGCTAATTACTCAAAGTTAACAATATTTTATCCCCAAAAAAACTATTTAATGTGCTTCATTGTAATATGTATCATTTAAATGTCAATTTATTATAGATTATATAGGTATATATTACATAGGTAATTATGGTCAATCGTCCGCCTAGCTGGAGACCGCAAAGTCAAGCTCGGACTTTAATTGTAGGATGGAGGGAGTATTTTATAAATAAAATAAAGAAATCTTTTTATAAAAAAACTAGTATTACACCCGTGCGTTGCACGGGATGTAAATATAAATATTATAAATATTAACATATAAATGTCATCATATACTCCTACTTTTTATCACACAAATGAGAGTAATCACTACTAAATAAATAATGATAAATATTAGAAGTTTAATAAGCATCCTCTTAACGAATTATTGAGGACTTCCACATATACAACATTTTATAAGTTTTTGTATAATTTTCCTCATTGTCACATACCATGAAATTCAAACCAGACAGACTTATCACCTTTGAAATTAAAATGCAACATACAATTATCTATACGTACAAACTGGATATCGCAAGAACACATCTACAATCTCCAACGATTCTGCTTAACTTTTGTTTATCGTCATCGCATAGTTTGATTAGTGTTATTTTTAATGTTGTGATTTGTTGCTAAACAATAAAATAATTGCGTGATCTATAGTAACTATACAAAGTCATTGTTGACATTTAATGAGTCTAACTTTTAAATTACAGGCGTAAGCCATCTCTTGAGCATGATGACCCGTACAGTGCCTACTATCTTAATCACACAGACAATAGTAATTCTGGAGCAGTCACCACACTCCTTGATGGAAGGAATTATCACACTTGGCACAGAGATTTTGAAATGAATCTTAAACTGAAAAACAAAATGGGTTTTGTTGATGGAACTCTTGCCATGCCAGCAAGTTATGATCCAAATTTATAAGCCTTGGTCAAGTGTAATACACTAGTCCTTTCTTGGATTCATAATTCTGTTTCTTCAAAAATTAAAAGTACAATATTGCACTGTGATACTTCCAAAGAGGCGTATGAAAAATTGAAAATCAGATATGATGAGCCTAGTGACATAAGAACTTTTCGGCTTGAGCAAGATCTCAATGCAGTCACTCAGGACTCACTATCTGTTGGTCATTATTTTACTAAATTAAATCACATCTGGGAAGAGCTTAAGCATTATCAGCCTTCACCATGTTGTAAATGTGGCAAATGCACATGTAAACTCCATGATGAGTTCTTAAATATTCAAGAGAAAAGAAAAAATTTCAAATTTCTCATGAGCCTAAATGACTAGAATGATTTTATAAGAGGAAAAATCATATCTCAAGATCCTCTTCCTAGTCTTGACAAAAGTTATCATCTTGTTTTACAAGAAGAAAAGCAGAAACAAGTTAGAAGTTTTACTTCATCCTATTCTGAAGCTTCGGCTCTTGCTGTTGGTTATAAAAGGAAAATGTTCTGCACAAATTGTCACATGACAAACCACAATGTGGAAAACTGTTTTAAAATTTATGGCTACCCACCTAGTGGTAACAAGAAGAACAATTATGAGCAAAGAGGAAGAGGTGGTAGAGGTGGAAGAGCCAGAAGAGGCAGGGGCAGATTTGGTGACAATAGATATATACATGAAGGGATGCATGAGAGTTCATCTGCAATGGTAATGGGAGAACCAGCTACTGGAAGTTATAAAAGAAACATAAATGTTTCAAATGGTCAAGTAACCATCTCATCTGACCAACTACAGTCTCTTCTGGCAATGGCAGAAAAATTTAAAAATGAAAGCTTACCAAAGGCAATTGCACCAGATCCAGTTTCAAACTGTGCAGGTACTTTTTCTCATGGATTTAAGTATAAGCCCTGTATAATTGATTCAGGAGCTACACATCATATTGTGTCTTCTCCAAATTTCTTCACCAATAACATAAAGGAAATTAACAGTGCAGTGAAGTTACCTAATGGTAATAAAACTCCTGTAACATATACAGGTGATATTTATGTTAACAAGTATATTACTCTGAAAAATGTTCTCTGTGTTCCTAGTTTCAACATTAACTTAATTTCTGTAAGTCAAATAACTACAGATAACAACTTAAATGTGATTTTTCCAAAAGATTCTTGTCAAATTTTACAGGAAAACTCAAAAGCATTGAGGAAATCTTTGAGCAAGATTGAGAATCGGAATGAACAAGTGGAAGGATTATACCACTTAAGGGAAGAAAAATGTTTTGAGCAAAAAGTGTTTTCTGTCAACCAAGCTAACGAAGCAAGTGTTTCTAGTCATATTTGGCACTATAGACTAGGACATTTATCTCATGAGAGATTTTGTTTAATTAAGCTTGGATCTCCAATTGTTTCTTGTAATAAATTCTCTTATTGCACTGTCTGTCAGTTATCCAAGCAAAAGAGATCTCGTTTTTCATCTAAAAATACTTCCAATTGTTCTTCTACTAAAAATACTTCTGTTCTCACTTCATCTTGTACTTCCAGTTCTCCTTTTGAATTAATACATTGTGATCTTTGGGGTCCTTTTTCAGTTAATACCATAAATGGACAAAGTTATTTTTTAACCATAGTAGATGATTTCAGCAGGGAAACATGGATCCATTTACTGAAATATAAATCAGATACATAGGTAACGATGAAAAACTTTATCAAAATGGTGGAAAACCAATTTAAAGTAAATGTTCAAAAAGTAAGGACAGATAATGGTCAAGAATTCAATATTGATGATTTTTGCAATGATAAATGAATCATACATCAGAGATCTTGTCCTTATACACCTCAACAAAATTCAATGGTTGAAAGAAAGCATCAACATCTACTTAATGTAGCAAGAGCATTGATGTTTCAATCAAATATACCCAAACATTTTTGGGGTGAAGTTGTTTTGACAGCAGCATACCTGATTAATAAGATACCTACTCCAAGGTTAAATGGAAAATCTCCTTTTGAAATGATATATGGTAAGAAACCAGAATATAAAAACATAAAGGTTTTTGGATGCTTGTGTTTTGCATCCAGTTTGCCAGTTCAAAGAAAGAAGTTTGACTCAAGGTCAAGAAAAAGTGTTTTTATCGGTTATCCATCACATATCAAGGGATATAAGTGTTATGACCTTAAAGCAAAAACAATTTTCATCTCAAGAGATGTAATATTTGCAGAAAATGTTTTTCCTTTTGACAAGGAGAAAGAAACAAGTAACAAAATAGTTTACTCACAAGGTTCTTTACTTAATATCACAACAAAATTTTTGATGACTCCAAATATGAGCAATGGCTCTGATTCACCAGATTCTTTTCAAGAGTTTGATGAAGAATCAGAACCTATAAGTTCAGAAACATTTCAAGAATAGGACATGAATGTATCTGAAGAACAACATCATGATTCTAGACAAAATGAGAATGAAGATTCATCTCATTATATAAGTGATTCTGAAAGAAACACATCAAGTGACACTCAATCAAAGAGATCACAAGAAGAGGTCAAGATACCCTCCAATTATGAAAGTGATTCCGAAGAAATGACAACTGGTAATACCCAGTTAAGGAGATCACAGAGAGAGGCCAAGACACCCTCACATTTGAAATATTTTCTCATTATAAAGTACCATGATTTAACTCAATTTATCACAATAGTCTTAAAACTGCGTATCCTCTATCTCATTTGTTGGGATATGAAAAATTATCTGAACAACAACAATGTTATTCAGACACTTTATCGACTTTAAATGAGCCAGAAACATATCAACAAGCTATTTTAGATCCTCTATGGAAGAAGGCTATCAATGAAGAATTGAAAGCTCTAAAAGATAATAATACATGGGACATAGTTCCTACTTCTAATGGCATCAAGCCAATAGGTTGTAGATATGTCTTTAAAATCAAGTTAAACTCAGATGAAAAAATTGATAAATACAAAGCCAGATTACTAGCTAAAGGTTACACTCAACAATTTGGCTTAGATTATACTGAGACATTCAGTCCAATTGCAAAGTTAACTTCTGTTAAAGTGTTATTAGCATTAGCTGTAAAACACAATTGGCATTTGGAACAACTTGATGTCCATAATGCATTTTTAAATGGTGATCTTGAAGAAGACATCTATATGTCTTGACCTCCAGGTCTTTCAATTCAGATGGAGAAAAACACCAGATTTGCATGCAAACTTAAAAAGTCCCTATATGGTCTAAAACGGGCCGGTAGGCAATGGAACGAAACGTTCACTCATTTTCTGAGGAGTTAAACAGTTCTATCTAAGTGCAAATATTAAAGCAGTAAGTAAATGACAGCAGGGATTTTTATAGTGGTTCAAGGAACAACTTGTTCCTCTAGTCCACTGTTCCACTAAGCTGTAAAAACTTCCGTTTACAAAGCCTTAGTCCTAGCACTTAAGAAGCAATCCACGTCTTCTTCAAGCCTAGATGTCTCCTGGGATGCACTGCCTGGCTTCCTTTAAGACTGGTCCTTTCACTGAGCTTCCTGGAAGTATCACCACTTCACTACTCCAGTTACTTGGACGTCCTTCTTGTAGCAAGAAGAGTTTCTGTTAACACAGGGGTTCCTCCAACTAGCTTCGTTACAAATGATTTGTATGTGATGAGCTTGAAGAGTTGAAGAACACTTGGAACTTTGCTTGAGTTGGAAAAAGTATTTTTCCAACTTCTGCCTTCTCTTGTAGAAGATAATGAGTTTGAATCTCAAGGAGGCTTTTTGCTTTTCAGAGTTTGAATATCTTGTATGAAGAGTTGTAGCAATGGTTAACAAAAGTTGCAAAGTTATCCGGTTGTTCTTCGTAGTGTATCTTTTATACTGAGGTTGTCTTCCCGTTGGAGGAGTAGGAGGACAACTGCATTAAATGAGCGATCAGTTGACTTGACTGGTAGAGCCCGGTAAAGTTGGCGGGTTACTATTTTGGGATAAAGTATTCCTGACATTGCGGCCAATCATCTGCAATTACTCTACGGAGCATGGGGTGCATTAAATGAGCATTTAATGCGTGCACTGTAGCTTTTCCGTTTCATACTCCTAGCCGTTGAAGGAATCTTTTAGTTGACTTCCCGGTTCTGTGAAATTCTTCTAAGTGTCAGACCTTTTGGTGTCTTTAACTGAGAGTAGAACAGAGGAGGTCTGGAGCACTTCTGTTGAGAGTATATCCAACAGAGACCCAAAAGGGTTTCTGTCAGAGTAAAGACTAACAGAGACCCTGAGGTCTTCTGTTCTGGAGCAGAGAACCAAAGGTCCTCTGTTTCAATAATGCCTTAAGAGGGTCTTCTGCTCTTGGAGCCCTTCTGCTCAGAAGGTCTTCTGCTCTGAAGGCATTCTGCCAAGTCGATTACACTAAGAACTTTACAAATGAAAAATCTAATACATTAAGTCTAAATAGGGGTACTCTAAAGTCCTAATTAATCTAGCATCATCAAAATCTAAATACAAATATTCCTTTCAATTTCCCCCTTTTTGATGATGCCAAAACCCTTTAACTATTTCCAGAGAAGTGCCTTCACCATAAAGAAAGATTAAAGTTTAAAAACTTCCATTAAAATCTTGGTGGGCAACTTGGCATAGGAAAATAGTAAGAGTACGGTACATTCAGATAGCAGAATATAAAAGAAATAAACAAACACAAGCAGAAGGCAAAAAGACAAGAATTTGAGGAAAAGCACTTCAAAGTAAGAAGGCAGAGATGTGATTTTATTAGATAAGTTTACAGAGTTAAACCTTACACATTCTCCAGATTAGCTGCTTGCAAAGCTTCTTCCTCCAGTCTTTGAAGCCTGAGCAGTTCTTCATTTATTTCAGCTCTGATTTTGAAAAGGTTGCCAGACCTTTGATAAGATGCCCAAATTGGAGAAAGCTTGCAGTCCAAATAGTTGAGAACACCTTCATGTATTGTCTTCCCTGGGACAATGTTCTTCTTATACCATTCTTCAGCTTCTTCTAATGATCCCCCATACCTAACTCTCACAACACCATCTTTGTCCAGATAGAGGTGCTGTTGTTGGGTGGGAGTCATTTTGGCCTTCATCTCTTCAAATTGAGCTCTGTCAATTTTCTGAGAACCACCCAATCTCCATTCTGTGAAGTTGAATACTTTCTTCTTCTTTGTGCCTTTCTTTACTGGAGATGGGGGTCTGGGTATGCCTGCTGCTCTCTTCTTCTGTAGGGCAGCTTCAAAATAGGGAGCCGGATCCACTGCCGGCTCAGCAGAGGAGGGTGCCCTAGTAGGAGTTCTGTGGGACCTAGGCCTGGTCTGTTGAGGGTCCTCTTCCCCCTTTTTGGCATCATTCAGATCTTCTATCATAAGGCTTATCTTCTGGAATTCTGAGGCCTGAGTGGAGGCTATCTACTCTAGGGCCTCTGGTAGAGTCTGAGTAATAGAGGTAAGGCCTTCAATGAGACCTTGCTGCTTCTGAATGGCAGAGAAGATGTCCTTGTTATTGGCTTCAAGGAGCACCATCTTCTGATATCGGTCTCTGTCAGTAAATAGGAGAGCTTGAGCCTGTTCTTGATGAGCTCTGCACATTTGCTCAATAGAGGTCAGTTGCCTCTCTGTTCTGGCATCAGATTTCTTCAGAGCCTCAAGATGCTCTGAGATAGTGTGGATGGCATGTCCTTGACTCAGGAGAGTCTGTTGAAAGATAGAGAGGGTTTTGTGGATGTCTACCACTTCTGTTGACAGGGCATCTGTTCTGGCAGAGGAGGAGGCTATTAAGTTGTTGAGTGTCCCTGTGAGGTTCTCAAAACGGTCAGATATGAACTGCATACCTGAATTTAGATTGTCATTCACATGAGCAAGGTGCCCATAGTGTTTGTCATTGATCTCTATCAGTTTGTTCATGCCTTGGAGGATCTGTCCACCAAAGTCTTCTGCAGATTCAACAAATTTGTTGAAGGGAATGTTATTCTGTTGTCCATCAGCTTGAGGCATCTCTAGACCTCTTCCCTTAGGCAAGGGGTGATGTTCTTGGACAGATGAGAGAGATTCTACAAGCAGTTCATGTTCCAGTTGAGTCAGAGGAGGGGTCTTCTGTCTCTTTGATGTGGCCTTGTAGGATTTGCTGATCATGAATCCATCCATGTCAGATGAATCTTCATAAGATGAATAGATAGGGATTCTGTTGCGGACTATCTTCTTCTTCTTTCTGAGGGAGGGATTGGGGGCAGTAGAATCCCTAGAATACCCTTGTGGTGCAGAGATGGGGGAGACAGTTGTAGGGTCTGAATCTCTGAGAAACCATACAGGTTTAAGCTGTTCTGCAGGTTGGTGTGGAGGAGGTGATTCTGGTGGAGGGTTTTGATGTTCAGATTCAGAGGATGAAGAGGATATCTGTTGGGGTGAGGGGTTCTGGTGCTAGGGTGAAGATTGAAAAGGTGAGGCATTCTGTTGAGGGGGAGATGGTGGAGGTGAAGGTGAACGGTTTCTGAAGGGAACAATTGTTTTGCAGGGTGATGCAGTTTTCTGTTTGGGTGATTGAGGAGGGGTGGGGGTTTTCTGTTCAGGAGACTTAGATTGAGGGTGTTCTGGTGGAGGGGTTTCTGTGCTGGTGGTAGGTGAGGGAATATGGGGTTCTGTTGGGATAATAACAGAAGGGGTTGGAGAGTTTACCTCAATGATGTTATCCACAAGCAAGGAAGTCCTCCACTCCTTGATATGCTCCATCATAGCTTGTCCTTCTGACTTGAGTACAGAGGACTCTCCTGGGTTGAAGTTGGGCTGCACAGAGTCTGTTGCCATCTTGGTGAACAGCCATTCTTCAAAGGCTTCTATCTCTTCCTCTTCTAGAGGTTTGACAGCCTCCTCTGAGGGTGAGGAGATGAGAACAACCTTTCCCTTGTAGCTTGCCTTCTTCTTCTCAAGGACAGAGTGAAGAAAGTTGAGGGCAAAGCACTTTGAGACATCATCAGTCCCAACCCAATTCAGGATGGCTTCTTCTTCTGGCTCATAATGGTCAAAATACTGGATTATTTTGGAGAGGGGTCCCATTCTCCACCTTCTCCATTCAAGGACCCGGGTAAACTGTCTGTCTAGCAAGGACAGATACCCATCTTTGACAGGACTGGGGTGTTCTGTTGGAGTTGACACCCTGTTCTGTTCAGGAGATGCAGCAGAGGTGGGGATCTCTGGTTCCCCCTGAGTGTCTGCCACTCCCTCAGACACAGAAACCACAGGTTTAGCAACCTTCTCCTGGGTTTTGTGGCCCTCTTCCTCTTCTGTCCAGCCTTTGGAGGAGCAACAGGTTCTGCCTTCTCGGTCTTCTTCTTCTTCTTCTTCTTCTTCTTCTCAGTAGAAGGGGCTACAGAGAGAGGTTTCTGTACCTTCTCTCCTTGTTGTCTTTTAGCCTCAAGTTGAAGCTGCCTCTTCAGTTCTGCCTTTATGGCTTTCTCCCTATTTGGAGAGGCAGTCACGAAAATTACCTTGGTGTGATCCAAGGCTGAAGCCTTCCTCAAGTTTACCCCTTGTTTGAGGAGCACTTCTGAAATGAGCAGTCCATGCCCTAGCTTCCCAGAATAGAGGCTAGTCTTTGGGTTCTTCTTCTTGATCACTTCAATCAGGGACTTCACCATGACTTGTCCCCAATTGATGTTTACCCCATGATGCACTGCATAAAGGGCCTTTGCATTGGCAGTTGTGACATCATCTGTGGAGGTGTACTTGCACCATAAACATTTGTGGAAAATGTTTATGATCAGCTCAAATTCCTTCTTGAGCAAGTTCTTCTTGATGTTGACCTTCTCTACCTCTTCACCTTTTCTGCAGAACTTCTTCTTGAATTCTGGCAGAGGGATGTCAGTATCCTCCAAATCAAGTAGAGAGGCCCTGCCTTCCTCTAGTTGGATATTGAAGATGTTGTTGATGACGTCAGCATCAATCAAAACTTCTTCTCCTTGGACGACGGAGGAGATGGTTTCATCCTTGAAGGATGCGTTGAGATAGAACTCAACGGTGTCAACGTTGCTGTAGGCTTCATAACCATGAGAGATGACCTTGCTCAGTTGACATTGTGACAGTCCGTCAACAATGGAGGTCATCCTCGCCTTTTTCTCTGCGAACCTGGGCAGGACTTCCAGTTCGCATCTCATCCCTGTCAGTACATTTTTGAGAAGTATTGCCTTTTGTTCCTTTGAAAGATCGGAGAAGCTCAAGAAAACCATGGAGTTTATTGCGGTTAGAGAGTTTTGGAGAGATAAGAGTTCAAAAGCTTGAGAGTTATGAGAGCAGTAACGGTTTAGGTTTGCGAAAGGGGGTTTTATGGGTGCGGGTTAGTGGAAGTTTGAGATAATTTACGGTTCCAAGGTACCAATAAATGTAAAAAGGGGCGCAGTAAATAAAAAAAGGGGCGCAGTAAATATTATACGGCTGGATACCGTTTTAAGGGTAAAAGGGTAAAAGACCTTTAATAATTTACTAGGTCACCCGGTTTACAGAATTTTCTAAGTCCACCACCTTCTGTTAGACAAAAGAGGGTTCTCTGTAGAAAGGGTTTCTGTTGCTGAGGTGTTCTGCCAGGGTAGGGATCAGAAGAGGTTGACAGAAGGGGTTAACAGAAGGGGTTCAGTTACAGGTATTCTATTAACAGCAATTGAGCAACAGAGGGCCTTCCTTTTCAACTTTCCCTCGGAATCTCATCCATCATTCCCAATTCCTCTCTCAGTTTGTTGAACCTAGCCTCAGGAAGAGGCTTTGTCAGGATATCTGCAAGCTGGTCTTCTGTTGGCACATGTTACATGCAAATGTGCTTCTTCTCAACATGATCTCTGATGAAGTGATGTCTGATCTCAATGTGCTTTGTCCTGGAATGAAGAACTGGATTCTGAGTGATAGCAATGGCACTGGTGTTGTCACATAACAACTTGATCTCCTTTGCTTGAATTCCATAGTCCTTCAGTTGTTGCTTCATCCAGAGTAGCTGAGCACAGCAACTCCCAGCTGCAATGTACTCAGCCTCAGCTGTACTTGTTGAGATGGAGTTCTGCTTCTTGCTAAACCAGGAAACAAGCCTTCCTCCTAGCAATTGGCAGTGACCAGAGGTGCTTTTTCTGTCTAGTCTGCAACCTACAAAATCTGAGTCAGAATAACCAATTAGTTCAAAGTTACCTCCCTTTGGATACCATAGGCCTGCATTTGGATTCCCTTTGATGTATCTGATGATTCTCTTTGCAGCACTTAGATGGCTTTCCTTGGGCTTTGATTGGTATCTGGCACAGATTCCAACAGAGAATGAGATGTCTGGTCTGCTTGCAGTTAGATACAACAGAGATCCTATGATTCCTCTATATGTTGTTGCATCTACATCCTTTCCTTCATCATTTGGACCAATTCCTTGTGAAGTGTTCATGGGAATCTTCACTGATGATTTGCCTTCCACTCCAAACTTCTTGATTAGATCTCTGGTGTATTTCCCTTGATTGATAAAGATCCCTTCTGGAACTTGTTTGACTTGAAGTCCTAGGAAGTAACTGAGTTCTCCCATCATACTCATTTCAAATTGACTCTGCATCACTTGAGAAAATTTCTTGCACAGTTCTGGATTAGTACTACCAAATATAATGTCATCAACATATATTTGTACTAACAGAATATGATTAGCAACAGAGATTTGAAATAGAGTTTTGTCAACCTTTCCTTTAGTAAACCCATGATTCACTAGGAAAAGGGACAATGTGTCATACCAGGCTCTGGGAGCTTGCTTAAGACCATAGAGGGCCTTTTTAAGCTTGTAGACACAAGAGGATTGAGTAGGAATGACAAAACCTGGTGGTTGTTCCACATAAACTTCTTCTTCAAGATCTCCATTCAGAAATGCACTCTTGACATCCATCTGGTAGACCTTGATGTTGTTGTAAGCAGCATAGGCTAGAAAGATTCTGATGGCTTCAAGTCTGGCAACTGGTGCAAAGGTTTCATCAAAATCAATTCCTTCTTCTTGGCAGTATCCCTTGGCTACCAGCCTTGCTTTATTCCTTATAATGTTGCCATCTTCATCTGCTTTGTTCTTGAATACCCATTTGGTTCCAATGACATTCTGGTGCTTTGGCCTAGGAACAAGTTCCCATACTTTGTTCCTTTCAAACTGAGTGAGCTCTTCTTGCATAGCATTGATCCAATCTGAGTCTGCAAGAGCTTCTTCAACAGTCATAGGTCCCATTTGAGATATGTAACAGGCAAGCATTGCTTCTCTTCTTGTTGTGGATCTGGTTTGAACTCCACTTCTGATTTGACCAATCACTTGGTTAGGGGGATGATCTCTTAACCATGTTAGGTTAGGTTCTGTCAGCTGCTGTCTTGGTCTCTCTGGTTCCTCATCTTCAGAGTCTTCATCTTCATTCAACAGAAGGGGGTTTGGTGCAGGTGTTGGAAATGCAGGGTTGTCTGCTACCTCTTCTGTTGGTTCTGGTGTTCTGTCTTCTATGCTGACTTCCTTGAGAATCTCTGTTACCTCTTTAACAGAGGTGCTTTCATCAAACTTCACATGTATAGATTCTTCAACATGTAGGGTCCTTCTGTTGAGTACTCTATAGGCTTTACTGGTGTTTGAATAGCCTATAAAGACTCCTTCATCAGCCTTTTCTTGAAATACTTTCAGATGCTCCTTTCCATTGTTAAGAATGTAGCACTTGCATCCAAATACATGAAAGTAGCTGATGTTTGGCTTTCTTCCCTTCCAGAGTTCATAAGGGGTCTTCTGGTGATTTTTGTTGATCATGCTTCTGTTCTGAGTATAGCATGCAGTGTTGATTGCTTCAGCCCAATATCTCATAGGCAATCCAGATTCTGCAATCATTGTTCTTGCAGCTTCTTTTAAAGTTCTGTTCCTTCTTTCTGCTACGCCATTCTGTTGAGGGTTCTGGCGGCAGAAAGTTGATGGAAAGTCCCATTCTGATCACAGAAGTCTTTTATGACTTGGTTGACAAATTCAGTTCCTCTGTCTGATCTGATTGTCTTCACTTTCAAATTCTTCTCAGTCTGAAGTTGCTTTAACAGAGATGGCAACTTCTGAAGAGTTTCATTTTTCTTTGATAGAAAAACAGTCCATGTATATCTGGAGTAGTCATCAACCATGACTAGGGTATATTTCTTGCCACCAACGCTTGGAGTCTCAACAGGTCCAAATAAATCCATGTGAATCAGATTTAGAGGACTTGTAGAAAGATCTCCAGCAATGGGTTTGAAGGAATTCTTCACTTGTTTGCCTTTCTGACAAGCACGGCAGAGGGTCTCCTTCTTGTACACAATGTCTGGTAGCCCTTCTACAATGTGTTCTCTGGCCAGTTTGTTGATTGTTTTGAAATTCAAATGGTTGAGCTTTTTGTGCCAGTCCCAGCTCAGTTTTGAATCTCCTTTGGCTATTAGGCAAACTCCATCCTTTGCAGTGTTCCAATCAACTACATAGATGTTCTTCTTTCTTGATGCTGTTAGAACCACTTCCTTTGTTGTCTCATGCTTCACATAGCAGAAGTCCTTTGTGAATTCAACAGTGTAGCCTTTGTCACAGAATTGGCTAGCACTTAGTAAGTGGAACTTCAGTCCTTTGACATAAGAGACATCATCAATGACTATCTGGTTCCTGATCAGTTTTCCTCTTCCTTTAGTTTGACCTTCTTTGTCATTACCTCCAAAGGTAACTCTAGGTCCTTTGCATTTCTGGAACTCAGCTAGGCAACTTCTGTCACCTGTCATGTGCCTGGAGCATCCACTATCAATAAACCATTCTTGTTCGGAGATGGCTCCAGCACACAGTTCCTGCAAGATCAAAAGAAAGATTTAGGTACCCAAGCAATGCTGGGTCCTGGGGGGTCATGGAGTCTGGGTAGTTGGTACCATTTTGGTCTCATCAAGTGAAACCTTGGTGGGTGGTACCCATTGTCCACCTGGTAGTTATAGTAAACTGAAGTGTGATTCACTTTGGGCAGGTGCTTGTGAGGGTCATGCTTCCTGTTTACATACTTTTGCATAGCCTTTTTTGTTGGAAAGAAGTCCCATATACTATCAAGAGCAGAGGGACGGTTGACCTTGGGCTTCTGAAGTTGACCAGCCAACCTCTTCTGCCTGAAGTTAATTTTCTCTTGATATTTGCCCTTCTGGTTATCATTTCTGGCACGATTGACATGAGGTTGTCTGTCAATGAATGGTCTTTTATTTTTGTTATCTTGAAAACCTTTTCTGTTGTTAGGTTTTCTGCCAGGTTCATTATTTTTCAAAAAGGGTTTCTGTTGAACCTTTATCTTTCCCTTTTCTGGTCTGACTTCCTCATGAACAACCTTGGTGCCAGATACACCAGCTTGACAGATGGGGCTAGAAATCAGTGGCACTATGACCTTATCTGCCTTAGCAACACTGGTGCTAGGCATTACAGAAGGCTCACCTGATTCTGTTGAGCCATAACCAAGACCAAAACCAGTGCCAATGTGTTGATCAAGCACAATCTTTTCCATGGAAGACTGGGCCTTCTGGTAAGCTTTGTACTTAATCTCGAGAGGCTCTATTTCTCTTATTCTCTTGAGAAGAGAAACATTTTCAGTCTCCAGTTGATCTCTTTCCTTAATTAGAAGATTGATTTTGATCTCAACCTCCTTCTTTAAGTCAAGAATTTCAGCTTTTAACTTACTGTTTTCTTCTGTCACAGAAGAATAAGTGGCTTGTATGGCCTTAAACTCTTCCCAAAATTCTGACATTGAATCAGAATCAAAAGCTAAGCCTACCGAAGAAAAACTAGATTTAGAAGTAGAGGTTACCTCATCATCAGAATGAGCCATGAGGCAAAGGTCTTCTGTCTCAGTATCAAGGCAACAGAAGGCCTCATCAGAATCTGAGTCAGAACTGGATTCTGTTTCTGACAGAGGGTCTTTCTCTAGCTGTTCTGTCACAAGTGCCTTTCTCCTTCTGGAGTTGTCCTCGTACTTCTTCTTTGCTCCATCATGTCCTTGTTTCTTGGACACCCTTGGATGGGGACAATCAGCCTTGAAGTGACCAGGTTGTCTGCAATTGTAACAGAGAAGCTCTCCACTGCTTTCTGTTGATTTGACCTTCTGGTATGGCTTTCTGTTGAAAGATGGACTCCTTCCATCTTTGGGATTCTTCAAAAACTTTTTGAATCTCCTGGCAAAGGCAGCCATATATTCATCAGATAAAAGTACTGAAGGGTCAAAATCATTTACCTTTGATGTGCTGGCAGTGAGGGCTGTAGTGGTCCTCTCTTCTGGTACATCTTCCTTTTCTTCAATCATTTCAAACTCATGAGCTTTGAGATCTGAAATGAGCTTATCAGTGGGATAAGTCTTTACATCCTTGCTGGCTTGGACAGCAACCACCTTCATCTTCCATGCTGAGGGCAGTCCCCTCAACACCTTCAGGTTGATCTCTTTGGTGGTGAGTTCCTTCCCAAGCTCAGAGATCTCTCCAGTGAGAGTGAGGAGACTGTCATACATCTTGGAGATGCTTTCACCAGGGAGAAGTTTGAAGTCATCAAACTTCTTGTTGGCTATGGTCAGTTTGTTGTCCTTCTCTTGCTCATCACCAGCTCCAATGAGCTCAAGAGTATCCCAGATTTCCTTTGCAGTTTTGCACTTCTTTATTCTGTTGAAGTACCTATCATCAATGGACTTATAGAGGATGTCCTTAGCAATATTGTCTAGGTTGTGCTTTCTCCTCTCTTTGTGGTCCATTCTGACTTGGCTTTACTGATCATCTGGGGTCTGGTGTTATCAATAGCATGCTCAGGATTGACCTTCTGGAAGCTTGTGAAAGGGCCAATATCTAGAACTTCCCACATCTCATCATGCAGAGCACAGAGATGTGCTCTCATCCGGATCCTCCAGTCATCAAACATAAGATCTGAAAACATAAGATTCTTGGACAAGGAGTGATCCATTATATCAGATAGAAATGAGGTTAAACAGAAAAACAAGTGGATCTTTGTTCAGCAAATAACCTAAGAGATTATTAGAACAAGGAGGCTCTGATACCACTTGTTGGTCCCGGTTGTACTGGATACAGTCTAGAGGGGGGGGGGGGGGGGTGAATAGACTGTATTGGTTTTTAGCTTTTTAAACTAAGTACCAGATTTTACAGAATAGCCTGTTCTGTTGACAGAACAGACTGGCAGCGGATGGGGTTCTAATAGGGAGTTCTGTTGATTTAGCCTCAGAGAAGCAAATGCAGTATGCCTTCCGTTAACTCGCAGGACAAGTTCTGCTGAACACAGATACCAAGTCTGAGGAGTTAAACAGTTCTATCTAAGTGCAAATATTAAAGCAGTAAGTAAATGACACCAGGGATTTTTATAGTGGTTCAAGGAACAACTTGTTCCTCTAGTCCACTGTTCCACTAAGCTGTAAAAACTTCCGTTTACAAAGCCTTAGTCCTAGCACTTAAGAAGCACTCCACGTCTTCTTCAAGCCTAGATGTCTCCTGACATTGCGGCCAATCATCTGCAATTACTCTACGGAGCATCGGGTGCATTAAATGAGCATTTAATGCGTGCACTGTAGCTTTTCCGTTTCATACTCCTAGCCGTTGAAGGAATCTTTTAGTTGACTTCCCGGTTCTGTGAAATTCTTCTAAGTGTCAGACCTTCTGGTGTCTTTAACTGAGAGTAGAACGGAGGAGGTCTGGAGTACTTCTGTTGAGAGTATATCCAACAGAGACCCAGAAGGGTTTCTGTCAGAGTAAAGACTAACAGAGACCCTGAGGTCTTCTGTTCTGGAGCAGAGAACCAAAGGTCCTCTGTTTCAATAATGCCTTAAGAGGGTCTTCTGCTCTTGGAGCCCTTCTGCTCAGAAGGTCTTCTGCTCTGAAGGCATTCTGCCAAGTCGATTACACTAAGAACTTTACAAATGAAAATTCTAATACATTAAGTCTAAATAGGGGTACTCTAAAGTCCTAATTAATCTAGCATCATCAAAATCTAAATACAAATATTCCTTACACCAGCGCAGGAATGGTTTGGGCAGCTTAGGCCCGGATCCATCGACAGTTTTGAACAACTCTCCCGGCAGTTCATGGCACAGTTTGCGTCGAGCTCCATGCCCAAGAAACATTTCAGCTGGTTGACGAACGTCCGCCAAAATAAGGGAGAATCCCTATCCGCTTTCCTCATCAAGTGGAGGGATGAGACCCTGAAAGTTGAGGACCTTCCGGAAAGCACCGACATCACCCTCTTCACCAACGCATTGGCAACCGAGGACCTCTATCTGGATCTAAAAAGAAACCCTGGAATCAACTACGCTGAGGTACTTGCTTGGGCACAGAAGTTTGTTACGATCGAGGAAGATATTTCGCATCGGGACGGGGTGGTGACCCCTGCAACGCGCAAAGTATCGGACTGACTGGGTCCCAAGACGGCGGATTCGCCGGCACCTAAGAAGAAGATAGTTGGCAATTATGTCCCTTGGGCGGTTGGGCCACACAGGAATGCCCGGGAGACGATCTTCGCATGAATATTGGTCATGCTCCCTTGGCCTACCCCATCAGCCAGATTTTTGGGGCTATCAAGGATAAGGGGCTACTCAAGGAACCGGTACCCACCAAGGGGCACACAATGGGTCGGGACGCTGAAGCCTACTACGAGTATCATCGCAAACCGGGACACCGTACGGATGACTACAAAAGTCTGAAGTACGCCATCCAGCAACTCATCGATAGGGGATACCTGGGGGAGTTCACTGTGGGAAGAGCATCCCAGGGTACTTCACAGCAACACATGAGGCCCTACAACTGGTACCGGGATGATCGGCGAGAGGCTGGGGTCAAGGACGAGGACTTCCGTCACAACGGCAAGCGACCGGAGGCATCACTTGGGCCGGTCGGCACCAAGAAGAAAATGGAGATCAAAATGATCTTCGGAGGGGCGGAAACCGGGGATACCTCGGCGGAGAGGAAGAAATTCGAAAGGACCCTCCGAATAAACTCCATCTCCGCACCTCCCGCCAAGAAGCATAAAGCCGAACCTATTGTGTTCGGACCAGCAGATCTACCACAATCACCAAGACCGCACAGGGACGAGCTGGTGATCAGCATGGATATCCGGGAGTGGATAATCCGACGGGTCTTGGTTGATACGGGAAGCAGTGTCAATGTCCTATACTGGGACGTCTTCGAGAGGATGCATCTAAGCAGGGCCGATCTGAGCCCCCTGCGAACGCCCTTGGCTGGTTTCACCGGCCACAACATTGACGCAGAAGGAACGATCGTCCTTCGAGTGGAGATCGGGGACGGCGAGCACCGGGCGACGATCCCCATGACGTTTGTGGTGGTGCGGCTGAAGTGCGCCCACAACGCCATTCTGGGATGGCTCGGGTTGGAGGATCTTGAGGCCATCTGCTCCGTACGACATTCCTGTATAAAGTTCCCCACGGAGACTAGGGTGGGAGTGGCTCGTACGGACCCAGATACAGCAAGGGCCTGCTACAAGGAGGCAGTAAAGAAAATGAAGGAGAGGGATATGAGGGTCAACAACATTGCTGAAATAGCTCGGCGGGAAGAGGCCATATCCCAGCCGCAACCAGCAACCTTGCTAGAGGAAGTGGAACTGGATGATCCCTCTGATCGGAAAGTATCCATTGGGACCGGCATGGAACCAGAGATGCGGGAGGGAGTAATTTTAGTCCTCCAAAGGTTAAAAATCTTGTTTGCCAGAGGACCGGAGGACATGCCGGGAATTGATCCCGAAATTATCTGCCACAGGTTGGCCATTCGGCCGGATGCCAGACCCGTGCAACAGAAGAAAAGATACACGACGGTCGAACAAAGGGACTTCATCAAGGTTGGAAGTCACTACCCTGCTCAGCATACGCTACATTCAGCCTGTTATGCACGTGGAGTGGCTATCCAACGTCGTCCTAGCACCCAAGGGGCCCACATTGCGGATGTGCGTCGATTATTCTGATCTCAACAAAGCTTGCCCAATGGATCCCTACCCAGTGCCGATGATTGATCTTCTGGTGGATGAGACCGCGGGTTGCGAGCTGCTCAGCTTCATGGATGCCTTCAGGGGGTATCACCAAGTTTTCATGCATCCGGATGATGCTGAAAAGACTGTTTTCGTCACATCGGACGAAGTGTACTGTTATGTGGTCATGTCGTTCGGTTTGAGGAACGCAATGGCCACCTTCCAGAGGATGATCGGGATATTGTTCAAGGACGTCCTTGGGAAAATCATGTAGGCGTATGTGGATGATATTCTGATCAAGAGCAAAAAGAAGGAAAACCACGTCCAGGATATGGATAAGGTTTTCACCATCATGGAGGAAGCGAACATGAGGTTGAACCCGAAGAAGTGTGCTTTTGCCGTCAAGGGGGGGTGGGGGGGAATTCCTTGGCTACATGATGAGCGAGCGGGGAATTGAACCTAACCCGGAGAAAGTAAATGCTATTATGGATATGGAAGAGCCCCGGAATTTGAAGGATGTACATAGACTTATTGGATGGTTGGTGGCTCTGAGCAGGTTTATTTCGAAATTGGCTGACCGGGCAATCCCTTTTTTCCAAATCATGAAGAAAGCCAGTCCATTTGAGTGGACCCCGGAGTGTGAGGTAACATTCGAGGATTTCAAGATGTACCTCTCCTCGTTGCTCGTCCTTACCAAAGCGGATCCCGGGGAGCAGTTGTACATGTATTTGGTAGTGGCAGATCTGGCGGTAAGCTCTGTCCTGCTAAAAGAAGAAGATGGCGTTCAACGGCCTATATACTTTGTGATCAAGGCACTGAACGGGCCAGAGACCAGGTACACGTTGATGGAAAAGAAGATCCTAGCCCTAATTGCATCAATAAAGCGCTTAGCACCGTACTTCCAGGCACACCCGGTAACGGTGTTCACCACTCAGCCATTGGCCACTATCCCTAGGAATCCAATGGTGAGTGGGAGAATTACGAAGTGGTCCTTAATGATCAGGTAATACAATGTGGAGTTTAAGCCAAGGCCGGCGATCAAGGGGCAGGCATTAGCAGATTTCATTGCCAAATGTACGGCACACACGGAGGAGGGGAAGTATGGCAGCAACAACTTTGATAACTGGTGGGAGATGTACACCGATGGAGCAGCGAGCGCAAAGGGGTGCAGGGGGGAGGGGGTGCAGTCATCACTTCCCCCGAGGGTTTCAAGGTTTATTACTCTATGAAGTTTGAATTCAAGGTCACTAACAACGAGGATGAGTATGAGGCGCTTATCGCAGGTCTGAAGTACGCGAGGGACCTCGACGCAGTTCGTCTGAAGGTACGGATGGATAGCGAGTTGGTAGTCACGCAGATGAATGGTACCGCCGAAACCCGGGAGGAGCGGATGAAAGCTTACAAAGGTCTGGCAGAGGAGCAGACTGCGCAGTTTGAGCAGGTGATCATCGACCTGGTGCCACGGGTAGAGAACGCCAAAGCTGACATCCTGTCTAAGTTAGGCAACCCTCTATCCGAGGATCAGGCGATGCTCGTCCCCAGACACGTCGGGGGCTTCGCCAGACAGGAAGTGCTCCTCTGACCAGTGACAGAGACGATCCAGGTAAATGTTGTTTCTTTTGCAGATCCTAGCCGGATGAAGGAGGTAACCGATTATCTTAAGGATGGAACTTTTGCCCTTGATAAAGACGGACGAACCTCTAGAAAGGCCCCGTGGATAAAAAGACGAGCGGTGAGTTTCGAGGTTATCAATGAAGAACTATACAAAAAGACGTTCGGCGGACCAAACCTCAGGTGCTTACCGCTGGACCTAGCTGCAGCAGTCATGGAGGAAATCCACGAGGGCATCTGTTCCAGTCACCAGTGACCCCGAACGTTGGCAAGGAAGATCATCCTGCAGGGGTACCACTGGCCGACCATCCAACGAGACTGTTTCAACCACACTCAGAGGTGTGCAGTGTGCCAACAATATGCACACATGCCAAGAAGGTTGGCCAGCTTCTATACCCCGATGACCGTCGCCCTACCATTTGCAAGATGGGGGATAGATCTGCTAGGGCCTCTACTTAGGACGATCGGTGACAAGAAGTTTATAATTGTGGCCATTGACTATTTCACCAAGTGGGTGAAGGTCGTACCATTGAAGAACATTATAGAGTTCCAATGCGAGAGCTTCATCTGGCAGAACATATTATGCTAATTTGGCATCCCGGAGCAGATCATTACTGACAATGGCCGGCAGTTCGTCGGCAAGGGGTTCAAAGCATATTTGGCCAAATGGGGCATCCGACATTCCAAGGCCTCAGTTGCGTATCCGCAGGCGAACGGCCAGGTGGAGAACATGAACCGGACCATCATGGATGGTATCAAGAAGAAGTTGGAAGATTACTCCTCAACCTGGCTGGAGCAGCTGAACTATGTTTTGTGGACATACAGGACAACTCCGAGGACAGCATCCGGAGAAACGCCATTTGCATTGGCGTACGGTTTCCAAGCCAAAGTCCCTACCGAAGTGCTCGTGCCCACACACCGAACGTTGCATTTCCACCCAGAACAAAACGAGGAAAATTTGAGGGCCGAGCTGCACTTCATCGAAGAAAGAAGAGACCTAGCCGCACGACGCATGGAGGAGTACCATCGGGCAATAGAGAGATATTTCAAAAAGGCAGTGAAGGTCAGGGAAATCAGAGTCGGAGATTTGGTACTGCGGAAACGAGAGAAGAGCAAGCCGCTCGAGGGCAGCAAGATGGCCAAGAACTGGGAAGGGTCGTACAGGGTGTGCGAGAAAAGGTTGGTGGCGGGGACGTTCCTCCTTCAAACCATGGAGGGACACCCCGCTGGCATGTGGAATGTGGAGCACTTGAGGAAGTTCTATCAGTAAGTTCCCAAAAAAAGGGGAACGAGGAGCCAAAAGGAAGTTCAGGTTATACAGTGTAACGGCAGAAATTAATGAGAAAGAGCGGGCTTGGACATTAGCCTAAAAAGTCCCGTGGTTTTTCCCTTTCCGGGTTTCCACGATAAAAATCATTGTGTACATCGTCATCATAAAAACACTACGAACCTCCCAGAGGAGATAGACATTATCATTAAGCAGTACCAACCCTCCGTACGATACCACCATCGCATTGAAGACCCCTCAAAAAAAAATCCAGAGGGGCACTAGGGAATCTCCAAAGGGGATAAACCCGTTCCGCATCACAATCACGGCCAAGCCTAGCACAGGATCCAAAGGACCGGGCCAAATGGGAAGGTAAGACGAGCGGATTACGGAACGAAGAAACGTGGAATCTCCAAAGGGGATAAACCCGTTCCGCATCTCAATCGCGGCCGAGCCCAGCCCATGATCCAAAGGACCGGTCCAAATGGGCAGGTAAGACGAGCGGATGACGGAACGAAAAACGGGGAATCTCCAAAAGGGATAAACCCGTTCCGCATCACAATCGCGGCCGAGCCCAGCCCAGGATCCAAAGGACCAGGCCAAATGGGTGGGTAAGACGAGCAGGTGACGGAACGAAGAAATGGGGAATCTCCAAAGGGGATAAACCCGTTCTGCATCACAATCGCGGCCGAGCCCAGCCTAGGATCCAAAGGACCAAGCCAAATGGGCAGGTAAGATGAGCAGATGACGGAACGAAGAAACGGGGAATCTCCAAAGGGGATAAACCCGTTCCGCACCACAATCGCGACCGAGCCCAGCCTAGGATCCAAAGGACCGGGCCAAATGGGCAGGTAAGACGAGCGGATGACGGAACAAAGTTAAGCCCAAAAAAATGGGTTGGGGAATCCCCAAAGGGGGATGAACCCGTTTCCCACCGCAATCGCAGCTGAGTCCAGCTCAGGATCCCAAGGACCGAGCCAAATGGGCAGGCGAGACGAGCGAATGGTGAAACGAAAAGATAAAAGAATCCCAGGATGGATCAAATGAATACGACGATCAGCCGGAGAATAAAAAACGAAGGATCCCAGAAGGGATCAAACAAAGGAAGAAGACTAATCCTCACAAAGGGAAGGAGGCCGTTCCTCGCCAAATAGGTTGGCATCGATGAATGGACGAAGAAGGATCGAACAAGAGATAAAAAGACGATCATATCAATTAAGTGCTGCATTTTATTCATCGGCTCTACTGGCCGGAAAGTACATATCATACACGAGTTCGAAGTGAAATCAGGAGTACAAAATAACGGGAGCTATCATGTCCTATGGGGCTATCCTTGAATATAGATGTGTCTGCAAGAGCTTTCTATGAACCCAAACTGATGCCCGGCTACAGACCAAGATCGTTTAAAGGCCAAAAGAGTTCTTAGAGGCGTGAGGGTTAAAGTAAGCCACCTTCAAAACTTTAAGCGCTATAACATATTTGGATTGTCAACACGGCCTGCTAGTCAGTCAAAAAGGCCAACAAAGCTGCAGAACCCGACAAACTCCCTCAGCTACAAGAAGGGTCGTCCGTCTTCTGAGATTTCTCCTTCAAAGCCTCCTCATAAGCCTCAACAAACGAAGCATTGAAGCCATCAGCTTCAGGATCAAACAGAGTGGGGAGAACGCTCAAGGGCCGGAAGGTTGCCAGCCAAGAGGCCGATCATCCCCTTGGCAAAAGCATCGTCGGCGAGCTCGACAAGGAATTCCTGGCCTGCGGGGGTCTTCGATATCAGCTCGATGCCGTCCTTCACCATGTCAGGGCTCTTAGCCAGGTACTCCCTAAGGCTCTGGGCAAGGCGCTCCTTCACATGTACATTCACGACATCAACATAGGCCTTGGATTTTTGAAACTCGATGGATCCAGCTTCCTTGATCTTGGAAACATCGACCTCGAAAACCGGAACAGCCTCCTCCGCGCCAACCCGGTGGAGATGCACGTCGGACTTCTCCACGGCGGCCATCTTGGCACGGAGAAGCTATAGTTCCTCGGCCTGCTTCATAACCGTCTCCTGGAGAGAGGTACTCCCCTTAGCAAGCCCAAGGGCGACGTTCAGGTCCTGTTGCATCTTACGCAGACGCTCCCTGGCCTTCCTCACCAAATCCTCGGCATCATAACGCACCTGGGCAGAACCGCGCCTTGCAGAAATAAATGGCGGACTTATTGAGGGTGCTAAGGCCGCACTCATGAAGATCCACCGGGCTCTCACGAGCGGTAAAATCACGGGGGACCCTCAACCCCAAAGAGCACCAGATGAAAGAGGCCGTCTGACCAAACAGTTTCTTCGACTCCGCACGTGGACCCAACCCGGAGAACTTGATGATATCAGAACAAGACTCCTCAGAAACGGGCGGAGGAGGATCTCACAACACCTTGCCCGTTGAGAGAACGAGCTACATCCTAGGATGGGAGGCGGCCTCGTCATCCAACCCATCAAGAACCACCACGGCCTTAGAAGACCCCTCCTCATAACGGGGCTTCTTGGGCAGCCACTCATCCCCAGCAAGATCTTCGGCCTTAGGCCTCTTCAGGCCCTGATCATCGCCGACGATTTTTTTCCCCTTGTTGGCATCAGCCCGACCCCAGGAGGGGGTGGCATTGGCACGGGGAACCATGGCGGGAGGCCTGGGAAAAAGTCCTGCACAGAAGAAAATGTAAAAGTCAGAGCAAGGCTTGGAATTCATAGCGAGAGAATCCAAAACCCGGGCCACAGCAAGGACGTACCTATGTCGGCCTTGTTCAAATTGGTATCATTCACCAGCGAACGCAAGTTCTGGACCCCCTCATCGGCAATACGTGCGGCCTGCTCCAGCTTGGTCGAACCCAGGACCAGAGGCTCAAACTTGACGGGGTAAGCATTCCACCGATCAGAGAAGGGAGGAGGGGAGTCAACCTCAGCGAAGAAGAATCTCTCCTCCCAGCCGTTCGGGTTCGAGAGGTTGTTGGAAAAAAGAACCCTCCAAGGTCGGTGTAACACCCCGACCCTGTAGGCCCTGAGGTAGTTACTTCTGACCTCTAGTACTGTCCTCACAAACCGCCACTAGCCTTTTCCGCGCACTTTGTCCTCACTCGTGCGCGCCCTGAGAAACTTCCTAGGGGGCCACCCATCCCAAGACTACTCCCGTGCAAGCACGCTTAACTTTGGAGTTCTTGGCTAATGAGCTCCCTTAAAAGGAGATGCACCTTGTTGGTATGAGTAGTACTATAAATCCATTTAAATTAAATCTCAAGTGTTACAATCACCCCCCACTTAGGAACGCAACGTCCTCGTTGCGCCCATAAACCAATCTCAATCATATCCCGGAATCTTTTCCCCTGTTAAGTGCCCGCCCGATATCCAACAGGATCAGCACACTGTCGCAGGGTTGCTCTGATACCACCTATAACACCCCGCCCCGTAGGCCCCGAGGTAGTTACTTCTGACCTCTAGTACTATCCTCACAAACCGCCACTAGCCTTTTCCGCGCACTTTGTCCTCACTCGTGCGCGCCCTGAGAAACTTCCTAGGGGGTCACCCATCCCAAGACTACTCCCGTGCAAGCACACTTAACTTTGGAGTTCTTGGCTAATGAGCTCCCTTAAAAGGAGATGCACCTTGTTGGTATGAGTAGTACTATTAACCCATTTAAATTAAATCTCAAGTGTTACAGGCGGGCCACGAAACTAAGGTAACCTGTCTGGCCGTACGGGGAAAGCCGGAAGAAATGCAGGAATAGTTTCACGGAAGGTTCAACCCCCTCATGGTGGCACCGAATAATAATAACCGGCAAGGATCCGGTGGGAGTTCAGGATGAGCTGCGCCGGGGCGACACCTAGGCCCCTGAAAAGAGAGATGTGGAAAGGCAACAACGGGAAGAGGAAGCCCGCAGCCACAGAGTCCAGATGGACGACCATGTGACCAGATAAATTCCGCATATGATGACAGAGAAACCGTGCGTCCCATCCCTGTGAGGGGGGGAATAGCTGGGGAATCAGATTCCTCTCACTGGAAAGCAGACGTTGGTGTTGATGTCGAATGAGGTGGAAGTTCAGAGAATAGCGATGAGGCTGGGGGCATCCCACGTTGGTAGACCGAGAGGTCGTCCCCTGAGTTGCAACCGTCATCAGATGAACCTTCAGAACGGCCGCGGGGAGTTTGCATGGGGACAATAGAAGTCATAGCAAAGAGCGGATGGAAAACGTAAACTTACAGGGAAGGTTGGAGGCTTAGAGAGAGAAAGCAATCTGGCAGAATAACGACCAAGGAAGGAAAAGGGAGAATTCCCCCTTGGTAGCGGGGTATTTATGGACAACATCACCGTTTTTTTTCGAATCACGGAAAGACACGTGGCGGACCGTGTTTGGTACATCCTGTGGCTGACGCGACGCTTCGAGATCTGTGCCGCCGGATGCATGTGCTAAGGACACCTTCTCCGCAACAAGACGAACGTCCCCATTCCCTAAAAAGGAGAAGGGAGGAGTATGTGTAAAAAGAAGAAGAAGATAAAAGAAGAAGAGGAAGACGTCCTTCATTAACTACGATTGGCCACGCTCAGCCTAGGATCCAAAGGACCGGGCTAAACGAGCAGGTAAGACGGGCGGATAGACGAGCAAACCAAAAAAGAACCCCTAGACGGAGTAAGGAAAAGAATCTAAAGGGGAAAGGGTCGTTCCTCGCTAAAAGCGGAGAGGAACGGACAAGGAAAGATGAAGATGAGCAAAATAAACCATCAATCAACAATGAGCAAAAGGGAAGTCTTTATTCTTCGACTCTACTGGCCGGAACATACAAGTAAACAAAAAACAGAACAGTAAGGAATCACTCCAGGAAACCATGAGTAGGGGAGCGCTGGGCAGAGGACGGCGGCTCTTCGAACTCGTCAAATGGTGGCTCGGAGGTCGGGGGATCAATGATCTCACCCCTCTGCATGGCTTCGATCCGTCGCTGATCCCGATCAATTTTCCCTATCACTCGCCGGAGTTCCCTTCCTTCGTATAATCCTCCACATTGAAGGAGGGACCGCCGACCAGAGGAAGGACATCCTTGAGGTCCTTTACGCCCTGATAATACCCCTTGGCAAAGGCGTCATCAGCAACCTCTGCGAGCCACTCATCACCGAGCGCAATTTTCCTTAAGATCCGCACCCCGTGAACCAAACGCTCCTTCTCCGGCACAGACTCGAAGACCTCCCCCGCCCCCCGACAGTATTCATGCGCGGCCTTGAGGAATTGGGACGTCTTCTTGAACTCCTCAACATTAAGGACCAGGGTTAGAACATCGCCAGAGACGGCCCCGCCCTCAGGACTCAGGGAAGGGACAACGACGGGGACAAAGGAGATCCCGTGCTTCTCAGCCAGGGCCACCTTAGAAAGAAGATCTTGTTTCTCCTTATGGCTCTGGTCCCGGGCGGCCTGGAGCTCCTGTTGGGCCTGGACCAACGCAACCTGGAGTTTTTCCATCTCGACTTGGGCAGCATCCCTCAGCCACACGGCCTCCCGCTCCTTCTTCAAAGCCGCATCAACTTTCCTCTTGAGCTCGGCAGCATCCTTCTCCTGAGCGGTCCTTGCCTGCAATAGTTTCAACCCAGCCTACAAGGGAACAACAGGGAATCAGGAGGAGACAGATGGCAAACTAAGTAGCAAGAGGGAGGAAGAAGATGACAGGAACGTACCTCAAGGTTCAGAAGCAGGGCATGATCAACAGAATCGCTGGAAGAACGGTCCGGCAGCTCCAGCCCGGCCTGAAGAGCCATGTCTTTCCGTATCTCAAAAATCGGATGGCCTGCAGAGGGCAACACAGTCTCAATGGGCTTGGGGCCGGAGGGATCAACACACTGCCTCTTCATTTTCTTCCCCTTATCCTTTTCTTCACCAGCAGGGATGGCAACACCGATTGGCTTCACATTCAGAACCTGGTTATTTTAAACGTGTCGGGCCTCAGAACTCTGCCCGGTCACTTCAGCAATCAGATGCTTCTCGGCAGCTTCAACGCGCCGGTCTGCCTGAGATGCGGCGGAAGAGTTGGCTTTAGAGGACTGATTGGCCCCTCAGGCCTTCACCTGCGCCGCTCGTAGCGTAGCAGCCTTGGCCTCACGACGAGCTTTCATGGCTTCACGATCCATCTGATCCTGAGTAGGGGGAAGACCTGAAACAAAAAAAACAAGAGCGAATGCTAATCCAGGGATCACAGGCGGTACCTATCCCTGCGTCAGAGAGTTCCTGGATGGTCAGGAATTCCTTCAGCCCCTTGACACCGCCCGGTTTCAGCTTATCTATGGCGCCTTGCAGTTCTTGAGTCAGCTCCGGTGGCGTTATCTTTGGAGGGTACCCGTTCCACCTCATAGGAAGCCGCTCGTCCGAATAGCGAAGGAAGAAGAAAAGGTTTTTCCAATCATGAATGGAAGTGGGGGCGCCCTCGAACAACTTCTTTTTGGGACGTGCGACCACACTCAGAAACCCATCGGCGTTTTGGGGGGCGACTTGAAAGAAATTGTGGAAAAGATCCAAACTAGGGGTGAGTCCTTGCAATTTGCAGCGAACAATAAAGGCGGAGATGAGACGATAAAAGTTCAGCATAAACTGAGCCGGAACGACACTGTAGTACCCGAAAAATCGAAATAGAACTGATGGAGTGGGGAGCGCAGCCCAGCCTTTAGGGAATTGATGTGAGTTTTCTCGCACTTAAAAAGATTGTAATATAGCGGTGAAAGCACGAGTATCGTCTCCACAGGGACGGTAAAAGGGAATTAAGAATTAACTAAAATCAGCGATCAAAATAAATAAAACAAATGCGGTCGTGCGAGAATTGGTTGCTTGAGAAAACTAAAATTGCAAATAAACGATTAAAAGTAAATGATTGGGTTCTTCTTAATTAACAACGAAGGGAACAAGGATTGATTCCGAGGTAATCAGATTTCTGGCAGATAAGGCTTAATTACATGAATTTAATTTAATTGAGCCTAGCTAATCAATACTAAGTTCTTACCGCTCTCGCGGCGTAGAGTACAATAATTTAGGCGACCAGGCTGATCTCTCATGCGACATGATCCTAAATTATTGCCAAGACGAACGAGCTTACGGTCCCTTAATCGCTACTAATCTCTTAGTGAACGATTAAGTGTGTGTGAATGTGTCCTAGAACAAATTAGATATCTCTTAATTTATTCTATAAGCAATTGTAATTCTAGTGGTCATTCTAGGTTACAAAAGATATCAATTAAATTATTCAAACACAAATTAAACGACATTCATGCAATTTACACCATCAAGAACCTAACCATACATCATGATTAACCCCTTCATCAACCCCAAATCCCTAATTAAAACTACTCCCTATTCATAATTGAAGAATCAATAGAATTGGGAAGAATAGAAATAATTGTCATTAATCAAAAAGGAGGAATTTACAAAGAATGTTAAGGAATTGAAAAACCTGACTGAAAAAGCTCTCTAATCTCATCCTTAATCTCTCTCTAAAGTTCCACCCCCCTTAATAAGGGTTAAGGGGGTGATATTTATAGGAAACATAGCAATTTGAGCTGAATTAGGATAAAACGGGGTCAGGCACGGCGCCAGACACGGCCGTGCCTGCGACCGTGCCTGCGGAAGAGACCCGCTAAACGCGTCCAGGCACGGCGTGCCTGACTGCCAGGCACGACCGTGCCTGACCTCCAGTAACTTTGTTCCTTCATTTCACTTCAGGCACGGCGTGCCTGACTGCCGGGCACGACCGTGCCTGGCCTCTGGTAACTTTGCTGCTTTAAACAAGGCACGCACGGCGTGCCTAACGCCGGGCACGACCGTGCGTGACCTTATTCTTCATTAAATCTTCGTTTCCTTGTTCCAAATGTTCCCGGATGCATACGAGGTCAATCAAATACTCGTTCTTCATCAGAATTTCGTCGTGAATCTCCCGATGACCTCCAAATCTCTCAAATCTTCTTTGAATGCCTCCAAATCCTTTCCGAATGCGTCTCAAGCGCTGATTGCCGGTCTCTAACTTCTTCAATTCGATTCCAAATGCAAAGAACTCGTCCCAACGCCTGATAATCGCAACTTGAGCTAAAATTGAGACTTGCAACACCTTAAAGTTAGGAAAACCATCAAAATCCAACCTGAACACGCACCAAATGCGTGTTCAAATACGGACTTATCAGACTCCCCCACACTTGAGCTTTTGCTTGTCCTCAAACAAATTGAACAACGGGACTTACGATAATCACCACACATGATTTAAAACAGTCAGCATGCACACGTAGTTAAAGGGATATTCACAGAACATACAATAAAAATCAAGAAAATTCTTCCCTAAACTACATCTTTGTACTAAAGCTAACTATTTGACAAAATTATTCACAACATCTTTCAAGTAATGGCAGCAAACACAAATAAACTGGCTATTGATCAGAAGGACTTGTGAAGGTGACAGTGAATGGTGAATGGTAACAACAGTCCCTTTCTTTTGAGAGATTGGAATACTTTAACAAAGACTTAATGCATTCGGGAACTTCAGGGCTATTATTAGGATCAAGGAATTCAGTAGGCCACAATTTAGGAACAATCATCTAAACCTATGCAAAGAGTAGACATGGTGTACAACTAAGCTAAACCGCCGCGGCACATTGGTGCTTTGACGTATACTTGAAGTATGCGGAGGACTAAAGCTGATTGTGCTAAAGCCTCCAAGTTCAATTAGTTAAGATCTGGTTTCCTTGTCATGTTGGCACGAGAACGCCATTTCTTTCGAAAGATACTCAAGTCTCATCTTATTGTGCGAACACTTACGCTTTTTGACCGGGGCTCCCATTCTCTTTTTCGCGAGGCAAGAGGTCTAGCTATATTAATTTTTCACCTTTCGGATTCTTACTAGACATTACCCCATTCTAATCTCGGCCTCACCAAGGAAAAATAGCAATTAAAGTTTATTAATTAATGTGAATCCATGCCTACAATGCAATCCTCGAAAGTATCAAATTCCTAAAAAGTGACTGCTTTTTACCTCATTTGGGGCATAGGAACAGTGCCAACAGTGGCTTCTAAAAAAATTCCCTAAACTTAGCAAATTAATCCCTTAGTTCCCTAAACATCAAGACTAAGTCAGAAATATTCACGGGTAAGAAAACAGGCCATTTGGCTATGGAGCTCAATTAATTGGGTAAACAAGGAATGGTCAGGCTCAAGATGGCTTCTCCTAAAGGAACTTATTCAGGTCAATGGAGAAAATTGTTAATTATTACGTGGGTGACTAATGCCTTCATCCTTTCAACAACTAGATTATAGTGCAAGCAATTTAAGCCTAAACACTTCAAGGACATTTTAAAAGCATAGTCAAACGCTAACTAGCTCACAAAGACACAGTTTAAAGAAAAATTTTCAAAAATTTTGACATGTATTTCTTATGAATATACAACTAACATCTGCGCATGCTAACTCTAATAATCACATGTAACGACTACTGCCTGACTGCCCAATTCACTCCCCCATACTTAAACTTTGGCATCGCCCTCGATGACCAAAAATGCACTATGCACAAGGGGGTAAAGGGAAAGGGTCACGCGTGCTCAAAATCAACTCAAGTCATAATCACGAGTACAAGAGTCAAAGAAACTTCCTTATGCTGCTGGTCGGTGTAGAACTCAACTGGGGTCAAATGAACTCAGCAATTCATCCAATGAACTTGTAAGCTGCAATCATCAATCCAAACACAACATCCAAGCAATAAAGAGAAAGAGTAAAGAGTTAATGTGGGTGAGTGTGAGAGTGAAAATAGAGGTACAGTCATCCAACAGTATCTAAAAAAACTACTGCTCAGGCGGGGGAGGGGGTGGGTGTCCATCGAAGAATGAATGCCAGCTATAGTCCAACGAATGAAGGTGCTCATCAATCTGCGTGTACTGAGACTGCAGCTGTGCATATTGCATCGCCTGATCCTCCCGCATCTCCCTGTAGAAGTCCTGCTGCTCGAATCTCAGCTGATCAAATCGCTCATGCTGCTCTCTGGAAAGCTGACGATAAACAACATCCTGATGCTCGTGCAACCCCGCCCAGGTATCTGGAAATGCGTGGCCATAAGGGGGTGCATCCAATGGGACATCGTGCTCTGCTTCCTCCATTCCCTCACCGTTCTCTTCCTCATCATCTTCATCCTCATCCTGCTGCCCTCCTGCTGCTGCTGCTCTTTGGTCAGCCTCCTGCTGAAGTCTCGCCCCAAGTCCCGTATTCATGGACGGGAGTGTAGTGAGCGGAAGGAAGCTGGAAGAGACCTCCATATCTCTGAGCCGGTCTCCATAACCCATCCCACGCAGAATACGTGTAATGTACGGACCAGAGAAGATGGACTGAATATGGTTTGTGGACTGGCGATGGAAAACACCAGCAATGATGGAGCCCATGCAGGGCTTCTTGTTATGAACCATGCAATAGAGACACAACAGATCAGTGACAGAAACCTTGGTCCCGACCTCGGCCCTCCCGGTCACCGTAGAAGCAAGGAGTGCATGAATGACCCGGAACTTCCGAGGGTAAAGAAGTGTAGCAGGGGCCTCCCGGGGCTTATAGGTCTTTCCCCCTCTACTTATTGATTCCCAAAATTGCTGTCTATTCACGTGAGGGGGAAGGTCACACAGGCCGATCTCCTCCCGTTGCTCTCTCTCCACAGCATCAAAACCTAGGTAGCGTTCAATCTGAGCAAGAGAAATCGTATGCTTCTCTTCAAAGGCTTGAAATCTGATTTGCCTTTGAAGATAGTCCCTTTCCGGTATGAGCTTCGGGAGGTGAATTGTTGCCAGCACCTCACATGTAACTTCTTTGAAAGTCGGCTCTTGGATGCCAAAAAATGCATGGTGCCACCATCCTCTTCTTATCAAGTGCATCACCTCATCCCGCAGTGTAGGATCTACTGCAATGAGGGTGGGCTCATCGGGGTAGTACATTGTGCCCACCTTCTTTTGCAGCAACTCAAGGTACGTCAGCATGTCCTTATCAGTGTCAAACTGAGGCTGGTAACGTGCGCCTCGTGCGCTATGGCCACGGCTAGAACTAGCGGTTTCGGTGTTCGTAACGCGTGTGGAGTTCTTAGTGCGAGCCATCTGCAAAAAATAGTCAAAACCAAAGAGTTCCAACGGGGCTTCAAGGTGTTAGAATAAAGCACAATAAAAAGAATAGCCCCGTCAGTTATACTGATCCAACAACATCTGAAAATGCCAAAGGAAAACTCAAGTTTAACCAGAATAGTCAAAAATTTGGACTTTAATCAAAGAAAAATTCTTTGAATAAAAGTCAAATTTTCAACGACACACGGTGTAAACAAGGTCACAAGCAAGAATTATAACTCACCACAAGTGTTTAGAAAGGAGTTTTCCCTGAATGCATTAGACATAAAATCAAAAATTGGGGGAAAACTCTCAATTCTAATTTTTTTTACAAAGTCTAGGTTAAAATTTGGGGGTTTATGCTAAAAAGAAGTTAACAAATATCATGCATCCTCATAGAAAGGAAAGAAACCAAAACCCCCAAATTAATGTCACATTGGCATAATTTACCCTAATTTGGAAAAATCAACTCAAAAATTAGGGATTTCAAGCAAAAGAGGCAAAATCAGTAAAGTAGAACATTAATAGCATCAATACAAGCCTCAATTTAATCATAGACAAACGAATCCCTAATTTTCAAGCTCAAACAAATTTTTACAATCAAAGCTTTAAACCTCCATTAATGGAGAAACGAAGGAGAGGGAGGAAGCAAGTTATCTTGTTTGGAGTTGAGAAGAGAGAGAGAGGGGTGCGGTGGTCGGCGGAGAACTGCGGTGGTCGGAGGAGGGGTGCGTTGGTCGGCGCGGGTTCGGTCGCAGGGAGGAGGTGCTTGTTCTTCGAAAAAAAATGCTTAAGGAGAAAGGTTGTCTGCGTTGGGGTATAAACTTACGCAGGGGTGATTTCGTAAATTTCGCCAGGCACGACCCTGCCTGGCCTCCAGAGAGTTTTGTTCGCTTCAACAGATCAGGCACGGCGTGCCTGACTTCCAGGCACGACCGTGCCTGGCCTCCAGAGAGTTTTGTTCGTATCAACAGAGCAGGCACGGCATGCCTGACGTCCAGGCACGACCGTGCCTGCCTCCCAGTAAGAAAACGCCCAAATTGTCGAATCAGGCACGACCGTGCCTGCCTTGTTTTGCAAAAGATCATGGGAAAACGGTAAAAAAAAACTAAGGAAACACAAATTACGCTCGAGTTACCTCCCGAGAAGCGCTATTTTTAACGTCGTTTGCCCGACGCAACTACGCACTCATTTCTCAAAATTCGTGACAAAGGTCACCTCACGTTCGCGGTCTAATGGTCCTCCGTAGTACTTCTTCAGGTGGTGGCCGTTGACTTTAAAACGGCCTTTCTCAAGATGGTCTATCTCAACTGTACCGTATGGAAAAACTTCACTTACTACGAAGGGGCCAGACCACCTAAACTTCAATTTTCCTTTAAAAATTTTCATTCGGAGATTGAATAGCAGAACTTGATCCCCCTTACGAAACTATTTACCCTGTTTGATATGCCCGTCGTGATAGGCTTTAGTACGCTCCTTACTAATCTTAGAGTTCTCATAGGCCATAAGCCTCCACTCATCCAATTCGTTGAGCTTCCAAAGCCGCTCACGACCCGCCAATGAAAGATCTTTATTCAACGTTTTCAAGGCCCAGTAGGCCTTATACTCAATCTCTACCGGAAGGTGGCACGCCTTCCCATAAACCAGGTGAAACGGAGTAGTGCCAATGGGTGTCTTATACGCTGTACGGAGTGCCCACAACGCATCATCTAACTTATCGGACAATTCCTTCCTATGGGTCTCAACGGCCTTCTCAAGGATGGTCTTAATGTCTCTATTTGAATTCTCAACTTGGCCACTAGTTTGAGGGTGATATGGGACGCCCCCTTTATGAGTGTCCCCGTACTTTGCCAGAAGGCGTGTCATGGGATCATTCCTAAAGTGGGTGCCCCTATCACTTATCAAAACTCGTGGCACTCCAAATCTAGAAAACAATTTCTTCAGAAAACTAATTACAACTCTAGCGTCATTCGTGGGCAGAGCATCGGCCTCAACCCACTTAGAAACATAATCCACAGCAACAAGAATGAATTTATTACCCTTAGAACCCGGAAACGGTCCCATGAAGTCAATGCCCCAAACATCAAATACCTCACAAGCCAATATAAAATTCTGGGGCATCTCATCCCTCTTGGTAACCGCCCCGGTGAGTTGACACCTGTCACATTCCTGCACAAACGTTAGAGCATCTTTAAACAACGTGGGCCAGAAGAAACCACATTCCAAGACCTTACGGGCTGTTCGGTTAAAAGAGTAGTGTCCCCCGGTTGGTCCTGAGTGACAATGTTTAAGAATTGCAGCTCCTTCACAAAGAGGGACACATCTTCTAACAACCTGATCAGCACAAATACGAAACAGATATGGTTCCTCCCAGAAATAATATTTCAGATCAGCAAAAAATTTCCTTAGTTGATGAGGTGTATAATCAGAAGGAACAACACCCCCAACCAGATAGTTGGCGATGTCTGAAAACCAGGGCACCTCATCAACGATACGCAAGAGTCTCTCGTCAGGAAAGGTACCCTCAATATCTCTCTCACTCAAGGAATCAAGAAAGGGGTTCTCTAACCTACTCAAGTGATCAGCTTCTAAATTCTCAGCCCCTTTCTTATCCCTTATCTCAATATCAAACTCCTGGAGTAGTAATATCCACCGAATCAATCTAGGCTTAGCATCCACTTTTTGCATCAAATATTTAAGAGCAGAATGATTGGTGAATATCACTACCTTAGACAAAATCAAATAGGGACGAAACCTGTCAAGAGCAAACACAACAGCAAGCAATTCTTTCTCGGTGGTAGTGTAATTTTCCTGGGCACTATTGAGTCTTAGAAGCATAAGAAATAGGCTGAAAATGTTTCTCTCGACGCTGCCCAAGAACGACTCCTACTGCAAAATCACTAGCATCACACATAATCTCAAAGGGCAAAGACCAGTCAGGAGCTACTACCACCGGTGCCTTGACCAGTTTCTCCTTCGAACACTCAAAAGCCTCTAAACACTCCTTTGAGAAGTCAAACGGTGCGTCCTTCTCAAGGAGCTTAGTCATGGGTCGGGCTATCTTAGAAAAGTCCTGGATGAACCTACGGTAGAAACCTGTTGATGTACTTATATTTTACACACTTTTTAGGCTTAGTTTGTTATTAATTTTAGTTATTAAAATTCTACTTTTGTACATATTTTTATAATTTGTCGTTAGTTTGTACTTGTGCAGTCCTACACGGGTATTTTGTATTTTCAGGTACTTTTGATGCTATTTGGATACATTAGAGTGAACAAAAGAAGAAAAATAAAAGTTCAAGTTGGAGGACAATAAAAGTGGAATTTCCTTCAAAACAAATAAGGAGTAAATTGAAGAAAAGAATCAAAACTAAAAATGATGGAGGTGGGATTCGATCCCTGGAAAAAGGGTAGAAGAATGCCTACTATAACCAGTGTGCTAAGTGATCAATGTTGTACATATTCAGCTGGCAATTGTTATATTCCTTCTGAACGCGGCAAAGAAAAGAACAAAATGTTAAAGTCGAGAATTGATCCCACGATCTCCGAGTTTTCCTCTGAAGTGCTTATCCGTTGAGCTACCTGCCACTTTTGAAACTTTACTGCGCTTTGTTGTACATAAACTCATCTGTTCCGTAAATTCCAGCAATTAATGATTAATCACCTTATCATTATATTGCCTTAATCCATCTTCCTCCACACATAAGCTCGGACCAACCTCTCTCTAAACATCCCAGAAACATTTCCTCCTCCTTCTCTCTTCATTTCTCAACCCCAAATCATCAACCCATCTTCAACCATAACTAATCACTTTCTCATCCAAGATTAAGTCAAGATTAGCATCAAAGCTCCAAGGATTGTCATCAATCACAAGTTTGATCTTCCTTATCTCATTAAATCTTGTACTTTAATCATGGATTCATCTATTTCTATGTTTCCCAACATGTATAGCTAAATAAATTTGGGGCTAGAAATTGGTTAATTAATTGTTCTTATAATGTTTTAATTTGTATTGATTTTAATTGTTAAGTTTATTCTATTTAGATTGTTGTGTCCAGAAACTTAATTATGTTGTGTTTATGATATATATTATGAGTACTCAATCATAAACATATTGTTTGTTAAATACACAAATGAACACTTTCTGAACACACCGTTAAACTTCTTTTACCTTGTCCCGGATTGAAGTTTTACGGGAGAATTTAATTATTTAACTATATTATTTACACCACGGGGTTGGGTAAATAATATAGTTAATAATTAAGGTTGTCGTTGCACTTAAACAACTAGTCTCGTTTTGGCCATCACTGGGAAATGTTGACTAGTTACTTATTTTAGGTGACTTGTGTTGGGTCCTAAAATATTTATCTACAACTTCTCACAATCTATCTAAGAATAAAATTAGCAATTATGTCTTACAAATGAGCATTGAACAATTAGTTGCCAATTTCTACCCCTACTTGCTATTGGTTGAACTTTGTGTTGATAAAAGTCTCTTCTCTCAATCACTTTTATTTAATTACTTTTCCAAGTAAACAAAAATCAAAAGAAACGCATTCCCAACTTTAATCCTTAGTTTGTGCTTAATTATTTTATTTCCCGCTTCTCTGTGGTTCGACACCCTACTTCCTTGGGTAAAAAAAATAGTTGTGTGCCCATTATATGCTACACACCAACTTGGCGCCGTTGCCGGGGAAGCGGTTTTGAAAAAAAAAATTGAGAGCATAAACTTTCGATTTTAGTTATTGTAAATTGTGTGTATATTATTTTGTTGTTATCTTGTTTACCTTTGCAGGTTAAAAAAAGTGATTAATTAAAGTTCAAAAAAAAAAATCAAAAAAATAAAATAAAAAAAAAACAAAAAAAAAATCAAAAAAAAAATGGACTGTGATTAATCATCTTGCCTGAGCATTGGAGTTGGACTTGTTGACTGAACATATCTGGACATTCAGACCATTGAACATATTGTTACATTTTAATTAAAAGGATACTCTTCCTATATGGTCGGACCGCTTACTTGTACATTATAATTCAAAGGATACTCCGCCTATATGGTCGGACCGTTTATTTTTCTTTTTATGGTGGTTCAAACCCCAACTTTTTAATTTCTGCACTTTAATTATCGCAATTTAATTTGTGCACTTATATTATCGCAATTTAATTTCCGCACTTTAATTTCAGCATTTTTTTTAAATTTTGCATCCCCAAGCTTGTAGGCCGTGTCCACTTGTTGGTGGAGTGCACTTTTTATTTTTATTTTTTTTTCTTAATAATCCCCAGACTGTCGGCATAGCTGCATCTTGGTGGAGACTGTATTTATTACTTTAGCTATTTTTTTTTCTTCCCTCAAATCACCATATCTGTCGGCCTAGCCGCATCCTGGTGAATTACTGTATATATTCATACTGCTTTAAGGGCTCACTAGTCTTATTCGGTTTATACCAATTGACTACGTGCGAACCTTAATTAATTAATAATTCTGCATTTATTTTTTCTTTTCATCTCTCTCTCTCTCTCTCTCTCTCTCTCTCTCTCTCTCCCCAATCCCAATTCCCTTCTGCTTATGCTCACACGTTCACATGGTGCGAATTGTGAATTGTTATTCTTCTCTGACATTGAAAAGCACATACGTGAACAGAAAAAAATAAAAAAAAATGTCAAACGATATTGTTGTTAATGAGCAGGTACCCGATCAACAAATCGTGGATCAGGTTATGAGGACCAGAAAACCACTGTATGATTATGTTACGCCTCCCGTGGATGAGCATGACAGTGTTATTCCACCAGAGGTTAACATGAATCACTTTGAAATCAAGCCTGCTATCATTCATATGGTTTCAAATACTCAATTTGGCGGAGCGCCAACGGAGGATCCAAATAATCACATCACAAAGTTCCTTCGAGCTTGCAACACCTTCAAAATCAATGGTGTGCCAACTGATGCTGTCAGACTACGCCTGTTCCCATTCTCTCTACGGGATCGAGCTCAGAGTTGGCTTGACTCTTTTCCGGATAATCACTTCTCCACTTGGGATCAACTTCATGGTGAATTTCTCAAAAGATTTTTCCCCCCATCTAAAACGGCGAAAATTCGAAGAATGATTCAAAATTTCAAGCAAAATCCCAATGAGCCCCTCTACGAGGCTTGGGAAAGATTCAAAGATCTTCAGCGACAGTGTCCACATCATAACATCCAAAACTGGCACTTGATGACGGCTTTCTATGAAGGCCTACATGAAAATTCTCGGATACTAGTGGACGCGTCAGCAAATGGATCATTCATGTGCCTGGAACTTGAAGAGGCAGAAGAATTGATGGAGCGTATTTCATCAAATGGATCAACATGGTATTCTGAGCGATCATCTGCTCCACCAAAAATCGGAGGCATGTATGAAGTTGATCAAATGTCGGCCATAACCACAAAGGTCGATAGCATGATGAATCTTATCCAAAAGATGACAAAAGTCTCTCTTGTGCAAAACTCTACATCAACTCCAGCTCCCATTCCCGTTCTTATGTGTGAATCTTGCGGTGGACAACATAATCAGTCTACTTGTCCATGGGAAGCAATGGAACAAGTTGACTATGTCAACTACAACAGGCAGCCCCAACAAAATCAATTTGGTAATTTCAATCCTCAAGGAAGAAACCATCCCGGTTTTTCCTGGAGCAATCAAAATGGAGCTGCTAATCCACAACCATCTTACCGGAGTGCACCACCCGGTTTCCAAAACCAACAACAGCAATTTAGAGGTGGCCAAGGTATTGTGAACCAACAACACTATAAACCCACTCAAAATCTTCCATACCCTTCAAGTCAACAGCAAAAACCACTTCTCCCCACTCCTGAAACAACCCAAACTCCTGTTCTAGAAAACATTGTTGACCAACTTCTCAAGTCCCAATTATCTCAAGCTGAAACCCTGAAACAAATCACCGAAGAACTTGGTCAACTTCGAGCTCACAACAAGATGCTTGAGAATCAAATTGCTAATCAAGCATCCACATCATCAACTAAGGTGACAGGTAAGCTTCCTGCTTGTCCTGAAAACCCTAGGGAGCAAATCAATGTCGTCACTACTCGGAGTGGGAAACAACATCAATCCTCGCCCCGTTCTAGTGATGAACAAGAACATGAAGTGTTGGAGGAAAGGGCCGAGCAACAACAGAAAGGTGGAAACAACAACAATGAACTTGATGTCGGTACCATGCCGAAACCATCTGATGATCGTGAAGGGTCGAAGAAAGAAAAAAGCAGTTCGGTAAGGAAATATATTCCCCCAGTTCCTTATCCGAACAGATTGAAGAAAGCTAATATGGAGGAGCGGAGAACTAAATTTTTGAATGTTATCAAACAGTTGGATATCTCAATTCCTTTGCTTGATGCCATTACAGAAATTCCTTCATATGCTAAATTTCTCAAAGATATTCTCACAAAGAAGAAGGAGAATCCAGCCACTGTTGCAATGAGCCAAGAATGTAGTGCCATAATCCAAAACAAAATTACACCCAAGTTACGTGATCCTGGAAGCTTCTCAATTCCATGTATCATTGGTGGATCTAAAGTTAACAAAGCTCTTTGTGATCTTGGTGCAAGTGTTAGCTTAATTCCCTATTCACTATGTCAAAAGCTACACTTGGGGGATCCCAAACCAACAACAATGGCGTTACAATTGGCTGATCGATCTGTCAAATATCCTATCGGCATTCTTGAAGATGTTCCTGTCAAAATTGACAAGTATTATATCCCGGGAGACTTTGTTGTCTTGGATATGGAGGAAGATGCTCGAGTTCCTGTTATTCTCGGGAGACCCTTTCTAGCTACGGCAGGAGCAATTATCAATGTAAAAAAGGGTACCCTTATCCTTGAGATTGGGGATGATAAGATCGAATTCAATGTACAAGAGCTGAGTAAGGATACACCTTGTGTCCTTGATGGTTACTATGCTGATGTTATAGACTCTTGTATCATAAAGACATTTGATAAGTCTTATTGGCTTTCTAAAGATCCCATGGAGTACACTATACGAGAATCTATTGCAGATGAGCAAGCCAATGAAATGGTGAATTTATGTCTCGAAATGTTGCAAAGCATATCTTTACCGATGCCTAAAGCACTTAAATTTGAAGTGCTTAATCTTGAAGATCAATCCTTGAATGTCAAAGGAAAAGCACCTGATGTAGAACTCAAACCACTTCCATCTACTTTAAAATATGCTTTTCTTGGCCCGAATTCCACTTATCCTGTCATTGTGAATGCTGATTTGGATCTTCAACAAGTGGAAAGAATATTGCAAGTCTTACGAAGCCATCGCAGAGTTATTGGCTACACCATTGATGATATTGTTGGCATAAAGGCATCTTATTGCATGCACCGCATTTACTTGGAGGATGATCACAAGCCGAGCATTGAGCACCAAAGACGCCTCAACCCGAACATGAAAGATGTTGTTAAAAAAGAAATTCTTAAACTATTGAGTTCGGGTATCATTTTCCCCATTTCGGACAGTAAATGGGTAAGTCCTATCCATGTGGTACCAAAGAAAGGAGGAATTACTGTTGTAAAGAATGACAAAAACGAGCTGATTCCTACACGAATAGTCACTGGATGGCGCATGTGCATTGATTACTGCAAGCTAAACAAGGCTACTCGGAAAGATCATTTTCCACTTCCCTTTATTGATCAATTGCTGGAGAGGATGGCTAAGCACAAATATTTCTGTTTTCTTGACGGATTCTCTGGATTTTTTCAAATCCCAATTCATCCGGATGATCAAGAAATGACGACATTTACATGTCCTTATGGTACTTTTGCATATCGCAGAATGCCGTTTGGATTATGTAATGCACCAGGAACCTTTCAAAGATGTATGCTAACTATTTTCTCGGATCTTGTCGAGGAAATTATGGAAGTTTTTATGGATGATTTCTCGGTTTATGGGATTTCATTTGATGATTGTCTTGAACATCTTGATAAAGTGCTAAGCAAATGTGAAGAAGCAAATCTTGTCCTCAACTGGGAAAAATGTCATTTCATGGCAACCGAAGGAATTGTGCTTGGGCACAAAATTTCTGAAAAGGGCATTGAAGTAGACCCGGCAAAGATAGAAGTAATTGATAAATTGCCACCCCCTTCTTCCATCAAGGGGATTCGCAGTTTTCTTGGCCATGCGGGATTTTATCGACGGTTTATCAAGGATTTTTAAAAAATATCAAAGCCTTTAACCAATCTTCTCTCAAAAGATGTGGAGTTTAATTTTGATGAATCTTGCTGCGCCGCATTTTCAAAACTCAAGTTGGCCTTAACTACTGCACCAATTATTCGGCCACCTGATTGGAGTCTTCCTTTTGAACTCATGTGTGATGCAAGCGATTATGCCGTGGGAGCCATTCTGGGTCAACGCAAAGGCAAAGAAGTATATGTCATTTATTATGCAAGTCATACTCTTGATGATGCCCAATCAAATTATGCCACAACTGAAAAAGAGTTCCTTGCCATAATTTTTGCCATTGAAAAATTCCGATCTTACCTTATCGGTAGCAAGATTATTGTCTATACCGACCATGCGGCTATCAAATACCTCATCAACAAAAAAGATGCAAAACCGAGGTTGTTGCGGTGGATCTTGTTACTACAAGAGTTTGACATGGAAATCCGTGATAGAAAAGGATCTGAAAATGTTGTTGCCGATCATTTATCTCGACTGGAGATTCCTTGTGATACCAAGATGCCAATCAATGATTATTTCATTGGGGAACAACTTATGACTGCTCAAAATTTCGATCCATGGTTTGCCGATATTGCAAATTACCTTTCTCATGGGGTAATTCCACATGGTGCTACACATACTGAAAAGAAGAAGTTAAAATATGACTCCCGCTACTATCATTGGGCAGAACCTTTTCTCTATAGAAGGTGTGCCGATGGAGTCATTCGACGGTGTTTTCCCGAAGATGAAGTTTCAAATGTCTTGCACCATTGTCATTCCTCAGCATATGGGGGACATCATGGAAGCTCTCGTACTGCTGCAAAGATTTTACAATCAGGTTTCTTTTGGCCCACTATTTTCAAAGATGCAAGCAAATTTGTGAAAAACTGTGATCGTTGCCAACGTACCGGCAATATTGGAAGAAAGAATGAAATGCCTCAACATGGCATACTTGAAGTCGAATTATTTGACGTGTGGGGGCTCGATTTTATGGGGCCATTTCCAAAATCAAATGGGAAAGAGTTCATCCTTGTAGCTGTTGATTATGTTTCTAAATGGGTAGAAGCAGCTGCCACACAGACAAATGATGCCAAAGTGGTGATCCAATTCATTCAGAAAAATATTTTCTCCCGATTCGGAGTTCCACGATCTTTCATCACCGACAATGGTACTCATTTTTGTAACAAAGCATTGGAACGTGTCCTTTCCAAATATGGGATTCACCACCGACTCTCAACTCCATACCACCCGCAAACAAATGGCCAAGTGGAACTTTCAAACCGAGAAATCAAAACAATTCTCGAGAAAGTTGTTAATCCTTCCCGAAAGGATTGGGCCGAAAAGCTTGATGATGCACTATGGGCATATCGCACTGCTTACAAAAATCCCATCGGCACCTCACCATTCAGATTGGTGTATGGGAAATCATGTCACCTTCCTGTTGAGGTTGAACACAAAGCATATTGGGCAATCAAGACACTCAACATGGATCTTGCATTGGCGGGTGAGAAACGACTGTTGCAGCTAAATGAACTTGAAGAATTCAGACTTGCAGCTTATGATAGCTCAAAACTCTACAAGGAGAGAACAAAAGTTTTGCATGACCGGGTGATCAGCCGAAGAAAATTTGAACGGGGAGATAAAGTTCTTCTATTTAACTCACGTTACAAATTCTTTCCCGGAAAGCTAAAGACCCGATGGTTGGGTCCATTTGAAGTACTTGAAGCATTTCCATCCGGAGCAGTCCAGTTGTTAAACAAAAGCGGCCAAAAACTCATGGTAAATGGACAACGGTTGAAACTATACCATGATGGTGAGAGACAAGAGGCAACTTCTGTGTATTGCCTCACTGATCCGAAATATGAATGAAGAGGCATGGGTCAAGCTAATGACCTTAAACGAGCGCTTCTTGGGAGGCAACCCAAGTTTGTAAATTTCAAAAAAAAAAAAAGCAAAAAAAAAATGTCTAGGTTTTTGTTTTTGGACTCTAAAGGGGCCACATCCGCTCGAAAAGACATCTCAACATCATCCGTCCGCAATTCAGGGAAGTTTTCTTTACACTCCTTTAATTTATTTTCCACTGAGGACAGTGCAAATTTTAAGTGTGGGGGAGTGGGTAGTTCGACCCTAATTTCTTGTGTGAATATTTTTTCTTTTTCCTTGCTTGTTTGTGTGATTTTATTTTATTTTTTTTTATTTTGTGTGTTTGTTTGGAAAAGTAAAGACCAGTCTTGTCCAAAATACAACAATAGACAAACAACACATTAGTTTACACTTTTTGTTACTAGTTACTTCCATAACTTTTTAAAACTATTCATTCACCTCTTTTGACGAAATGTGGTTTGAGTTTGAGAAGTGTCACTATAATTTTTTGAGAGTAACTTAGTATTAGCTTTGAACTTGATTCTTTTTAACACTTTAACATTAAACACCCTAGATTTTATTTTTCCAATTTATTGGTTAATAGTTGAATTAGTGAAAGTTTATGCAGATTAAGATGTTCATACATTTATTCTCCTTGAAATTTTATTTGAACTTGACACATTTAGAAATGATTTAGGCCATCTTTGTTTACCCATGAAGCCAAACACTATCCCTTTGTAAATAAATAACACTTTCCATAGTAATCCCGTTCGAGCCTTTTCAGTGTACAAGTGTAAAATATCTTACTTCACTTGTTACTAATTCTTTTTTTTTGTAACCTTGTAAATACATAACCTTCTGAAGCCCTATCCAAAGTTAATCTTTTCTAATCCTAGAGTAGATTGTCTTGTTACTTGTGAGCGAATAAATGGAGCTACTATTAAGTGTCATATGAGTGAAGTACATATTTGTTTGTAAATTTTGGGGTTAATTTTTCATTGTAATGTTCAGTGTGTGCCCTCTTTGAAAAAAAAAATCAAAAAAAAAAAGAAAGAAAAAAAAAGAGAAGAAAAATTGAAAAAAAAAAGAAAACAAAAACAAAAAAAAAACAAAGAGGCACATTAAATTCTTGTTGTAATTTCTTTTGTAAAACCCCATTTTTTTTTACTTTTCATGTTTATATTTCTCATTGTTTTGTATGCTCCAAGTTTTTGTAAATTCTTGTGATGATCCGCTCACTATTAGTACAATCTAACTCTCTCTGTATATTCTTACACCAAACTTTCCTTCCAACTAGCCACACTCATTAATCTCGCCACTCACCGAAAAAAGTCCTAATTGATCTATTTGTGTCATTTTTTGAATTTAGCGGATTGGAGAAACTTGTTCTGCATAACCCGAACTAATTTAGATCTATAGGTGTTTGTGTTAAAAGTTTGATTTGAAAATCTTAGTGATAGGCACAAATACTCAGTTTACTCTCATTGCGTTATTTTGTGACATTTCAGGGTATTGGACCGTTTAGTGGACATTAGAGATGTATGAGTGATTTGTTTAGTTATGTTTGTAAATTTTACAAAATTGTGTATATTTTTGTGTTTGTTGTTTGTTTTACTTGAGGACAAGCAAAAGCCTAAGTGTGGGGGATTTGATGTACTTATATTTTACACACTTTTTAGGCTTAGTTTGTTATTAATTTTAGTTATTAAAATTCTACTTTTGTACATATTTTTATAATTTGTCGTTAGTTTGTACTTGTGCAGTCCTACACGGGTATTTTGTATTTTCAGGTACTTTTGATGCTATTTGGATACATTAGAGTGAACAAAAGAAGAAAAATAAAAGTTCAAGTTGAAGGACAATAAAAGTGGAATTTCCTTCAAAACAAATAAGGAGTAAATTGAAGAAAAGAATCAAAACTAAAAATGATGCAGGTGGGATTCGATCCCTGGAAAAAGGGTAGAAGAATGCCTACTATAACCAGTGTGCTAAGTGATCAATGCTGTACATATTCAGCTGGCAATTGTTATATTCCTTCTGAACGCGGCAAAGAAAAGAACAAAATGTTGAAGTCGAGAATTGATCCCACGATCTCCGAGTTTTCCTCTGAAGTGCTTATCCGTTGAGCTACCTGCCACTTTTGAAACTTTACTGCGCTTTGTTGTACATAAACTCATCTGTTCCGTAAATTCCAGCAATTAATGATTAATCACCTTATCATTATATTGCCTTAATCCATCTTCCTCCACACATAAGCTCGGACCAACCTCTCTCTAAACATCCCAGAAACATTTCCTCCTCCTTCTCTCTTCATTTCTCAACCCCAAATCATCAACCCATCTTCAACCATAACTAATCACTTTCTCATCCAAGATTAAGTCAAGATTAGCATCAAAGCTCCAAGGATTGTCATCAATCACAAGTTTGATCTTCCTTATCTCATTAAATCTTGTACTTTAATCATGGATTCATCTATTTCTATGTTTCCCAACATGTATAGCTAAATAAATTTGGGGCTAGAAATTGGTTAATTAATTGTTCTTATAATGTTTTAATTTGTATTGATTTTAATTGTTAAGTTTATTCTATTTAGATTGTTGTGTCCAGAAACTTAATTATGTTGTGTTTATGATATATATTATGAGTACTCAATCATAAACATATTGTTTGTTAAATACACAAATGAACACTTTCTGAACACACCGTTAAACTTCTTTTACCTTGTCCCGGATTGAAGTTTTACGGGAGAATTTAATTATTTAACTATATTATTTACACCACGGGGTTGGGTAAATAATATAGTTAATAATTAAGGTTGTCGTTGCACTTAAACAACTAGTCTCGTTTTGGCCATCACTGGGAAATGTTGACTAGTTACTTATTTTAGGTGACTTGTGTTGGGTCCTAAAATATTTATCTACAACTTCTCACAATCTATCTAAGAATAAAATTAGCAATTATGTCTTACAAATGAGCATTGAACAATTAGTTGCCAATTTCTACCCCTACTTGCTATTGGTTGAACTTTGTGTTGATAAAAGTCTCTTCTCTCAATCACTTTTATTTAATTACTTTTCCAAGTAAACAAAAATCAAAAGAAACGCATTCCCAACTTTAATCCTTAGTTTGTGCTTAATTATTTTATTTCCCGCTTCTCTGTGGTTCGACACCCTACTTCCTTGGGTAAAAAAAATAGTTGTGTGCCCATTATATGCTACACACCACCTGTGTGTCCTAGAAAACTCCTAATGGCACGGACCGAGGTAGGGGGAGGCAATTTAGAAATTACATCAACCTTAGCCGGATCAACCTCAATCCCCCTACTCGATATCTTATGCCCTAGGACCATCCCTCACTAACCATGAAGTGGCACTTCTCCCAGTTAAGCACCAAATTCACCTCTCGACACCTAACCAGGACTTTCTTCAAATTCTCTAAACACTCATCAAAAGTGTCACCATACACAGAAAAGTCATCCATGAAAACCTCCATAAACTTCCCAATAAAATCCCCGAAAATAGCAAGCATACATCTCATAAAGGTAGCAGAGTCATTACATAATCCAAACGCCATCCTCCGATATGCGAAGGTACCGAATGGACATGTGAACGTGGTCTTATCCTGGTCCTCTGGGGCTATGGGGATCTGGAAGTATCCCGACATCCCGTCAAGGAAACAGTAGAACTTATGCCCTACTAACCTCTCTAAAATCTGATCAATGAAGGGGAGGGGGAAGTGGTCCTTCCGGGTGGCGGCATTTAATTTTCGGTAATCAGACCCGCCATCCGGTGACCGTACGCGTCGGAATCAACTCATCTTTCTCATTTTTAACCACAGTCATCCCCCCTTTCTTGGGAACCACCTGGGTCGGGCTGACCCAAGGGCTGTCTGAAATCGGATAAATAATGCCTACATCTAACAGACAGATGACTTCCTCCCTAACCACCTCCTGCATGTTAGGATTCAGTCTTCTTTGTGGCTGCACTACCGGTTTAGCATCATCTTCCATCAAAATTTTATGAGTGCAGAAAGCATGGCTGATTCCTTTCATGTCAGAAAGTTTCCGGGCTAGAGCTTCCCTTTGTTCACTAAGTAGATCAAGACATGCAAATTTTTGGGATGGCTCAAGCCCGAATGCAAGAATAACAGGGAGGTCAGGACTATCATCAAGAAAAGCATACTCAAGGTGGGAGGGAAGAGGTTTTAGATTTAATGGAGAGGGTGTTATAATGGAAGAATCAGTTTGCAAATTTTCCTTCTCCACCTCATCTAAATCTTCTTCCTTCCCCTTCACATCACTAGCATCACTTGAGTCCTCCTCTCCACCTATCATGAGACAATCAAAACTAGGGAGGAGCTCAAGATCCTCTGCTGAAAGACTCTCATCCAAAAGAAGATCAAAGAAGGCTTCATCAGAAAGCATGTTAGGAATGCAATCTTCCACCAAAGAATCCATCACATCCATGTAAAAACACTCTCCACTATCTTGACAGGGCCTCTTTATTATTTTGGACATGTCAAAGGTGGCAGACTCATCCCCAACGCGGAGGACAAGCTTACCGTCTCCAACATCAATAAGCGCTCCGGCAGTTGCCAAAAATGGTCTGCCCAAAATCAATGGTACCACCCGATCCTGATCCATGTCCAAAATAACAAAGTCCACCGGAAAAATAAATTTGTCCACTTTAACCTACACGTCTTCAATAATCCCTTGGGGATATTTTACGGATCGATCAGCCAACTGAATGCACATACGTGTAGGTTTAAGTGGACCGAGTGCAAGCTTTTCATATAAAGCAAGAGGCATCAAATTAATGCTTGCACCCAAATCAGCCAAGGCCCTATCAAAAGTAAGATGTCCTATAAAGCAAGGAATAGTAAACGAACCTGGATCCTTAAGCTTCTTCGGCAAATCTGTCTGTATCACGGCCGAACACTCCTCATTAAGCGTCACAGTTGACGCTTCTTCCAGTCTCCTCTTGTTCGTCAGTAGATCCTTCATGAATTTCGCGTACTTGGGCATTTGTGCTAGTGCATCCACGAATGGTAAGTTAATTTGCACTTGTTTCATGAGATGCAAAAACTTACCAAACTGGTCACTATCATTCTTTCTAGTCAATCGCGCCGGATAGGGGAGAGGTGGGGTGTAATTCTTGACTGGAACGGGCTGTTTTGGTGCAGCCGCCACCTCTCTTCCTTCATCTCTCTCTATTTCTTTTTCTCGGACAGCTGGTTCACTTTCAACTTCATCGGGCTTCTTTTTCGTGGCAGCAGGCTCTAGCTCTTTTCCATTCCTCAAGGTGATTGCCTGAACATGTTCTCTTGGGTTTGGCTCGGTATTACTAGGGAGGGATCGCTGCGGTCTTTCAGACATTGCTTTAGCGAGCTGCCCAATTGTTTTTTCCATGGTTTGCATCCTTGTGTCCGCTTGCTGTTGACTTTGCATTTGTTGCTGCTGAATTTGCAATAATTTCTTGAGTGTTTCTTCTATGCTAGAAAATCTTTGTTCAGTCTCTCTCCTAAAGCTCCCTTGCACTGGTTGTGAAGCTTGTTGCTGGCCTTGAGGTGCTTGGGGTTGATTATAGTTTCTAGACTGTTGCTGCTGATTTCCTTGCCCGTAATTTCCTTGCTGCTGCTGTCCGTAGGGCTTATTGTAGTAGCCCTGTCGCTGATAATACATCACATCCACTTGCTCTACTCCAGGGGCTGCCGAGTGTGCCATCATAGTACATTCATGTGGCGAATGGAGTCCCCCACACATAGTACAAGAGGGACTAAAAGGGCCGAGGGCTACCATGTTTACACTGGGCACCGAGTGAGCAAGTTCCATCTTCTTCTGATTATTTTCCACAGTGGTAGCTAGCTTCTGAATCATACTAGTCAAAGTATCTACCCTTGCAGAAAGGGCAGAATTATCACTGATCTCATACAAACCCGGGGCCTTCTGGTGAGTTGTACTCCTATCGCTGTACCAGGATGCATTGTTCGAAACAATTTTCTCCACTAGTTCCCCCCCACCTCGGATGGTAAATCAGGAAAGGCTCCACCACCCGAAGCATCAAGCATCATCTTCCCTTCATTGCCGAGCCCACTATAGAAATAGAAAAGAACCTCACAATCAGTCAAATTGCCCTGAGGGCAAGCTCTCCTCAACACCTTGAATCTTTTCCATGCTTCAGCTAAAGTCTCCAGCGATCCTTGTTTGAACTCTTGTAGCTGCTTCTTCAATTTCAGAGCTTTTGATGTAGGGAAGTATTCTTTAATAAAGGCACTATGCAGCTGGTCCCAAGTCTGGAGGTGGTGGTGAGGATTGCTGTCCAACCACCTCTGTGCATCATCCCTCAGTGAGAACGGGAAAAACATCATTCTGACCTGATCATCAGTTAACCCAGATATCTTGAAAGTCTGGCACATCCTCAGGAAACGGGTAATATGCGCCATTGGGTCTTCTGTAGGGCCTCCTCCAAATTGATTATTAGATACCATGCTTATCACCGCCGGCTTGATCTCGTAACGGTTGGCAGTAATTCCCGGTACTTGAATACTATCGTACTCCGAAACGTTTGGTGTAAGGAACTCTGCAATGGTCTGGCGCTGATAGAGTGGATTATTGTGCGGTATATAGGGATTGGGTGGAGGCTCCTGATGTCTAGGTTGAGGGGCTGGTTGTGGCTGAGTAGGTGGGACTTGAGTGTGGTTTTGAAATTGATTGGGGTATGGGTTTTGGTACTGGGTCTGATTTTGGAATGTAGGTTGATTGATTGGAGGTGGTGTTGGGAATATTTTATGGTGTTCAATCTAGTTAGTTATCTTTGTATTTATGTAGTTATTAATTAAAAGTATAATACGGGCCACAAATGTGTATCAGCCCGTGGGCTTCCTTGTAACCCGTAAGTTAGCCAACTTCTCCTATAAAAGGAGGCTAACTTACGGGAACCCCAACTGATCGATAGAGGCTTAGAGACGCAGAGGCGTAAAGATAGAGAGAGTAGGGTTGCCGCTGCTCTCCTTCTCCAGGGAGAGCAGCGGCCAGTTCATACGGTATACCAGATTCGCGTTCAATCTTCGACATATCTCTCTATCTGCTTCTTTATTACTGCTTATGATTGTATGAATGTTAGTATTATGGGTCTAACATTTGGTATCAGAGCCGAGGCGTGAAACAGATTGTATCTATCTGCGATTTTTGTATCTAACGAAGAACTGCTCTGTTTTTTCTTCTGTTTTTCTCTATGTAGAGATTTGCTCCTGTAACCTCGTTTGTGAACGAAATTTTGTAAAAATCATACTGTTGGATTCGCCTTTCAAAACCGATCCAGCAGCATACCTCTTTTTTCGTTTTCTGCAATTTTTGTTTTTCGAAGATCTCTACATTGAGATCTCGAAATCCTCTTTTTTCACTGCTGCAGAAACGTTTTTGGCTTGAAACTGGTACAGGAGAATCTCGACTTTCAGGGCTATTCAGAACAGGTTTCAGATTTTCAAAAATCAATGTTTTCGTTTTGCAGGATCTCGACATTTAGGGACTCGATTTCTTCTTCTCGACATTTGAGATCTCGAGATTTGCATCTCGACATCTTGATCTCGAGATTTGCATCTCGACATCTTGATCTCGAGATTTGCATCTCGACATCTTGATCTCGAGATTTGCATCTCGACATCTTGATCTCGAGATTTGCATCTCGACATCTTGATCTCGAGATTTGAATCTCGAAATCTTGATCTCGAGATTTGCATCTCGACATCTTGATCTCGAGATTTGAATCTCGAAATCAAGATCTCGAGATTTGAATCTCGAAATCAAGATCTCGAGATTTGAATATCGAAATCAAGATCTCGAGATTTGTGATCTCGAGATTTGGGATTTCGAGTTTAGGAATTTCGAGTTTTGGGATTTCGACATTTGGGATCTCGATGTTTTGGATCTCGACATTCTGAAGATTTCGAGAGTTTCAAAATTTCTCGATGTTTTGAATCTTTCAAAGTTTGCAGTTTCTTGGAACTCATAATTCGAATCTTGACATCCTTTGCAGTTCATCGAAGCTTTACATTATAAGGATCTCTAAATGATTCCCTGCTTATATATGTTTCATGAGTTTTCGATGTTCTGATGTTTTTCAAACAACAAGTTTTCGAGATTATGAGGTTTTCGAAACTCCAAAGTTTTCGATGTTCAAACATTTTGAAATTCTGCAGATTTCGATATTCTGAGGTTTGTTTTGCAGGTGGATTTGGCCATTATTCTTCGAGGCAATCTCTAGAATTTTGTTTAAAATCCACCTGCTCTCGACATTCAACATCGAGCACCTCATCTTCGAAGAAATTCCTCAAAAACTCAAAATTAGAGATTTTTTGCGACACCGCACTGTTTTGGCCATAACTTTTGACTCCGTGATCCGATTTGAGCAAACTTTTTTTTGTTAGAAAGCTAACGAAAAAATCTACATTAATTCCGGGCTACGCCCCAGAACTCATTCTCACGCGCCCTCACTCGCAGTCTTTGAGGGTCAAAACATTAGTTTTCCGACAAACATTGTAAATCACCGATGTTCAGGTCAAAACTTAGGCAAATCTGTTCAAATTCTTTCATTGTCAACCCTGAGGTCAAAACTTTTTTAAACTTCAATGTAAAGGTCTGAAAATCGTAGATAATTCAATTTACCTCGCGTCAACGGTCATCTTACAACAATCAACAATCAACTGCTGAAGCCTCCCCTGACTCATCAACATTATGTGATCATCAACATGCTGAAATTCTACATGGTGAGTTCAGGAAACCGTCATGTGTGGTACTTGTTCAGATTGCTCCACACACATGGCGGGGATGACAAGCTGTGAGCAATCAAACCTTGCACATTCTGAGGGGGAGTTTCAGTTTTCTCCTCCTGGCGCCTTACACCGACAAAGCAAGGAATCTCTCAAAGGATGCAACATTTTAGGGGGAGTGTTCAATGTTATCCTCCCCGGCGCCTAACAATGACAAAGCATTCCGAGTGCTCCAGTTGAGGGGGAGTACAGAGAGAAAATGAAGAAAGTAATGAGAGAACATGTCTCTATGGCTTAGTAAACCCAACTAAGCCTACCCAAGGGACAAAGCCGAGCGTAAGTGCGTAAGTGAGCGAGTGAGTGAGTGAACATTATGAGCATTAGGAAGCAGAAGGCTCAAGTGAGAAGAAAAACAATTATCAATGATGAGTCTGCTACCTCAATTGCCTGCTATGAATTGAACATTTGCTCCTAGCCACTAAAATACTCTGGACTATCCCCATAGGTTCAGGACTGAATTTATTCAGATCCCGGGTAGAAGTCGCTGCATTTTGTCCAAACGGCGCATGCACAACCCTACCCTAGACCACTCACTTGTCTCCCAACAGACAGGTGTTTAATCATAGTTCACGGGGAACCGCATCTCTCATTACTGTCTCCTTCCGAGGCAAGTAATACTGACTACAGTGGCCTCAGCCCCATGCCACTGAACTTTCATTGATCACGTCGTGTCTAGTTACTCACTCCCAAATGTTTTGAAATTTTCTAGGACACAGACGCAGTTTTAGAGTCAATTGCAGGTCTTCATGACCCGCGAGAACTTCCATAGGGCTCATCTATTACAGATGTAGACCAATAATTGGAAGGAAGTCCTGCTGTTGCAACATAAGAATCACCAACATTTTCAGGCCATTACTTTAGAGTTTATCTCTATAATGATGATAACGGGTGTCTTCACGACCCCGGGGGGCTACGTTATCTTCTTTAGATTCTGCTTGTTTTTTCCTGTTTTTATTTCCGCAGAATAAACGAATAAAAGCATGACGTCCCGATTAATCGGATCGTCATGAGGGGGAGAGTGGTCCACATGCTGTTAACACTGAACAAATCATTCTGGGACACTTCACTCCTCCATCACAAAATTCAACACCCTCTCTACTATCTCCACAACTCAAATCAAATGGTCAGCTACACTCACAAATCAACCATCATTATGTTCCGCTGTGCCACCGACAACGTCTCCTCAAATGCATTCATTCCAAATAGTCAAAAAGACTACATTGTGGAGGAGACAGAGGTCAAATACTCGTGTCCTGAAGATGAATTCCATGAGCGTCTCCTATTCTCCAAAGAATATTCATTCTAGAGGCGTCACCGGACTTCATCCAAGCTGATCAAGAGCAACTTCTGGAAGGCAAGGACTACATGCAAGATACAGAAGGTCCCTCAACCCCCGGCATCAAAGATCAAATTGTCAAGAAGACATCAAAAGGGAGATTGCAAGGATTTCTTCAGATAGCCTTCCTCAGAAGTCAAGTTCAAAGACAAAGGAAGCTCAATAAACAACAAAGACAAAGATATCTGCGCTGCAATCCTGATTCAACACGATTGATCACCAAGGGGGAGATTGTTGGGAATATTTTATGGTGTTCAATCTAGTTAGTTATCTTTGTATTTATGTAGTTATTAATTAAAAGTGTAATACGGGCCACAAATGTGTATCAGCCCGTGGGCTTCCTTGTAACCCGTAAGTTAGCCAACTTCTCCTATAAAAGGAGGCTAACTTACGGGAACCCCAACTGATCGATAGAGGCTTAGAGACGCAGAGGCGTAAAGATAGAGAGAGTAGGGTTGCCGCTGCTCTCCTTCTCCAGGGAGAGCAGCGGCCATTTCATATAATGTTAGACCCATAATACTAACATTCATACAATCATAAGCAGTAATAAAGAAGCAGATAGAGAGATATGTCGAAGATTGAACGCGAATCTGGTATACCGTATGAACTGGCCGCTGCTCTCCCTGGAGAAGGAGAGCAGCGGCAACCCTACTCTCTCTATCTTTACGCCTCTGCGTCTCTAAGCCTCTATCGATCAGTTGGGGTTCCCGTAAGTTAGCCTCCTTTTATAGGAGAAGTTGGCTAACTTACGGGTTACAAGGAAGCCCACGGACTGATACACATTTGTGGCCCGTATTACACTTTTAATTAATAACTACATAAATACAAAGATAACTAACTAGATTGAACACCATAAAATATTCCCAACAGGTGGGTTCTGTCTCGGTTGGAAAATGGGAATACTTTGCCCTGCTCCTTGCATCCCATAAACTTGATTTTGAAAATTGGTTTAAGGAGCAGTAGGGGTATTTTGAAAGAGGTGAAATAATCGAGGGAGATTAAATTGTGGTGAAGGCTGATTTTGGGAAAAAACCGGAGTGCGGTAATTTTGAAAACCTGGAGGGTTTCTAGGTGAAATTGGTGGTGAAGATTGGGGTGATGTGTTATGATAGAAATCTGGCTGAGTAGTAGGGTTAGGGTTACTAGATGACTCTATGTTTCCAGATGAAGATTGATGGTCCATGGTAAATTTCTCTTTGTGAGCCTTGCGGTTCTGTCTGGCGAGCTTTTCAATCTCTAGATTAAGAGGGATTAATGGTTCTCCCCTCTTGGAGCGTGTATGCATAAACAGATCTGACCTGCAAGGTTAGTAGAAAAAAATCCTACGAAAACTAAAAACGAATCGCTGAGTAAAATTAACCCTTAAGACCGACACCGTCCCCGGCAACGGCGCCAAAAACTGATGTGAGTTTTCTCGCACTTAAAAAGATTGTAATATAGCGGTGAAAACACGAGTATCGTCTCCACAGGGACAGTAAAAGGGAATTAAGAATTAACTAAAATCAACGATAAAAATAAATAAAACAAATGCGGTCGTGCGAGAATTGGTTGCTTGAGAAAACTAAAATTGCAAATAAACGATTAAAAGTAAACTATTGGGTTCTTCTTAATTAACAACGAAGGGAACAGGGATTGATTCCGGGGTAATCAGATTTCTGGCAGATCAGGCTTAATTACATGAATTTAATTTAATTGAGCCTAGCTAATCAATACTAAGTTCTTACCGCTCTCGCGGCGTAGAGTACAATAATTTAGGGGACAGGGCTGATCTCTTATGCGACAGGATCCTAAATTATTGCCAAGACGAACGAGCTTACGGCCCCTTAATCGCTACTAATCTCTTAGCGAACAATTAAGTGTGTGTGAATGTGTCCTAGAACAAATTAGATCTCTCTTAATTTATTCTATAAGCAATTGTAATTCTAGTGGCCATTCTAGGTTACAAAAGATATCAATTAAATTATTCAAACACGAATTAAACGGCATTCATGCAATTTACACCATCAAGAACCTAACCATGCATCATGATTAACCCCTTCATCAACCCCAAATCCCTAATTAAAACTACTCCCTATTCATAATTGAAGAATCAATTGAATTGGGAAGAATAGAAATAATTGTCATTAATCAAAAAGGAGGAATTTACAAAGAATGTTAAGGAATTGAAAAACCTGGCTGAAAAAGCTCTATAATCTCGTCCTTAATCTCTCTCTAAAGTTCCACCTCCCTTAATTAGGGTTAAGGGGGTGATATTTATAGGAAACATAGCAATTTGAGCTGAATTAGGATAAAACGGGGTCAGGCACGGCGCCAGGCACGGCCGTGCTTGCGACCGTGCCTGCGGAAGAGACCCGCTAAACGCGTCCAGGCACGGCGTGCCTGGCCTCCAGTAAATTTGTTCCTTCGTTTCACTTCAGGCACGGCGTGCCTGACTGCCGGGCACGACCGTGCCTGGCCTCTAGTAACTTTGCTGCTTTAAACAAGGCACGCACGGCGTGCCTAACGCTGGGCACGACCGTGCGTGACCTTATTCTAAATTAAATCTTCGTTTCCTTGTTCCAAATGCTCCCGGATGCATACGGGGTCAATCAAATACTCGTTCTTCATCAGAATTTCGTCGTGAATCTCCCGATGACCTCCAAATCTCTCAAATCTTCTTTGAATGCATCCAAATCATTCCCGAATGCATCTCAAGCGCTGATTGCCGGTCTCTAACTTCTTCAATTCGATTCCAAATGCAAAGAACTCGTCCCAACGCCTCATAATCGCAACTTGAGCTAAAATTGAGACTTGCAACACCTTAAAGTTAGGAAAACCATCAAAATCCAACCTGAACACGCACCAAATGCGTGTTCAAATACGGACTTATCAGGAATCCATGTGCACCATAACCATTCCCGGACGTCTTCTGAAGAGATTGTCCGCACCTCGGAGGCTGTAATAGAACGGTGGAGGGAGGAGAGTTTACAGCTCTTTCAGGGCCCTCCTAGAGAAGACCTGGTCGATCACAGCGACGTTGGGGATAAGCACGAGGTGCCGATGGTTGTCAATGGGGAAACCGAGCATGAACACCTGAAGGTCGTCCCCCTCTTCGTCCTCTTCGCCGGAGTCATAATCGGCAGGGCGCTCCGCCTCCGCATCTGGTTGCGCCACCGCCGCTGCGGCATTCTCAGGGACGACGTCCATATCAGTATCCCCCCTACAGTCAAGGGGGCAGCCTCACTCGCCGCCACGTGGCCCACCACCGTGGAGGCGCTAGAGTGGCCAGAACTACTTGTCCCCTCTGAAGAACGGGACCTAGAGCTCGTCACAGAGGAAGAACCGGCAGAAGAACCGGTGGAAGAACCAGAGCCAGTGCCCGATTGGAAGGAGATTTCCATGGAGCAGGCCATGGGGGAAGGTTACGAGGGGAAAGAAGAGGAGTTCAAATCGAGAAATTACCTTAGAAACTTGGAAGCAAAGACGAACGCGAGAACCGGGAACACTTGCAGGGGAGCGCCCTAATCTAGGAAGGAAGCGGAAGATGGAAAACCCTAATCTTTCCAGTGATCCCGGTATTTATAGGGGGATACACCCCTCCAATGGCCAACCCATAGAGGACACGTGGCGAGGAGCGTACCCAGGGACACATGTCACGCTGAGACGGACAGGTACGAAATGATTACTTTTACATCGGAAGTTGAACCGGCCAGCATAACTGTCACCTAGAGCCCCGTGAACAACGGAGGAGAAGCAACCGTCACATCGGGGAAGGGGGGCAGCGGTTCAATGCAGTACGGCGAAAACAAATTACTTCTTTATGTCCCGCGCACGCTCGAAACATCAGAAGTGGGGGACTTGTGTTGGGTTAATGGCCCAATAAGGGCTGGCCCATCAACCCTTAAGGATCACCTACGAGCGTCCTACTAAAGGCCCAAGAAGAAGGTCAAGCACCAAGGGCCAAGGGACGTACGTAGTCCATCACCAGCTAGTACCAAGGCCCAAGGGCCAGGGGACGTACGTAGTCCATCACCAGCTAGTACCAAGGCCCAAGGGCCAGGGGACGTACGTAGTCCATCATCAGCCAGTACCAAGGCCCTGGGTCCCTACGAGGTACTTGGGGACGGACGTCCCTACCTCTTGGTAGGGAACCAAGGGCGGCCCAAGGATAAGTCAGGGATAGTAGCCTCAACAGAAGACGAACGTCCTTTCTCTCGTTGATAAGGAATCGAGATCCCAATAGGAGACAGCAGCCAAGCCCTAGGGGACGAACATCCCTACCCAATGGCGGGAAACCAAGATTCTGGCGGGAAGCGCATTTAATGTGGAAGATTTGGTGGTTGGGATCATGCCGCCCACATCCTACCACGTCGACATAGCCAACTACCCATTGGCGGTATAAATAGTATCATTTATTTCACCGAAAGGGGTTGGCAATCTAGTATTCTAGCATTATAGCAGTTCGTAGCATAGCACAGTACATTCGGCCTTTCGACTTGTAACAGTTTGAGTGAGTGGATACAATCGTTTGGCCCATTTCCTGCTTGTTCTTCATCTTACTTGTCCATTACCCATCCGAGACCCCCAGGTTACGTGTTGAGCCTGCGGGTTGAGGGAATAAACCTCAACAAATTCAGAATCATAAATTCAAACAATTTGAAGAAGGAACTCAAGAGGAGTTCCTAAAAAATCCTACACTTTATAGAAAAGTGATTGGAAAATTGATTTACTTAACTATTACAAGACCCGACATTTCATATGCAGTTGGAAGAATGAGTCAATTCATGGAAAACCCCACAAGAACTCATATGAAGGCACTGCTAAGAATTGTCAGGTATGTGAAAAATAATATAAGACATGGCTTGTTCTATAGCTCAGATGAAAATTTGGAAATGAAAGCTTACTGTGACTTAGATTATGCTGGTTATCCATACACCAGGAAATCAGTAACTGGGTATTGTATCCTAATAGGAAACTCACTTGTCAGTTGGAAGTCAAAGAAACAACAAACCGTGAGCAGATCATCAACGGAAGCAGAATATAGGTCAATGGCTTATACCGTTGTGAGATCACATGGTTGAAATCACTACTCAAAGATTTTCACATCAAAATTCAAAAACCAATAGATCTATTTTGTGATAACCAATCAGCAATATATCTCACCAAGAATCATGTCCTCTGACGTGCACTCGTCGTTAGGTGCACTCAAAATAAATAATCAATACAACACTAATACGTAGTATAGTGTAGTAAGGTTCGTATCCACAGGGAAAGGAATACTTTTTCTTTTATATAAATAATAACAAGGGGGGTTTAGATTTGTTTGGTTTAATAACACTAAGATAAACGACCTATATGAGTTTAATTCAATGAGATGGGGACTTGGTTTTGCTTTTATCCACTTAATGAAATGTTCGTCGATCCCGGTTATATCTTTAACTATCTTCCTCTCGAATACTCAATCGAGGAGTATATCCAGTTCATCGAGGGTAGTTATTAATAACGAGATGCGTTCATTAATAAAACTTACTATCGAGTCAATATAGAACAAGCGCCGTATATTAACTTGATAGTAGCAATAAACTTAAGATGAAAACGATTGAGATTGATAACCTCAACACAAGCGGTTTATTGGTTTAATCAATATAGTTAATTCCCCTTGGCATATTAACCATGATATGCATGCATTAATATTCCAAGTTTACTACCGTTGAAAGAACCGGATTAATAACAAGCGTATTAACCGATTGATTCTAGTAATAATTAATATGAGAAACAATACTAGTTGATACTTTAAGTAATGTTTAAGATATTAACATGAAATATGAATAGGAATTAATCAATACTCAAGGAAGAATATTAAAATATATGAATCCTACTATGATTAATATCAAGATGTTAACTAATTGTCATCTTAGTAACACTCCCCAATATTATCATAGAGGAAGAAATAGCTATTACTATAACCAATGTCAAGATGTTAACTAATTGTCATCTTAGTAACACTCCCCAACTTTGATATAGAGATAGTATTTTGAAAGAAAGAATTAATATTCAAGGAAGAAGATTAAAGAAAATAACTCACAACTTACAAATTCATTAAGCTTCAAAGTAGCAAAACCAAGATGGAAGAGTTTAGCTCCTCATTTGGAGACTAAACATGATGAAAAATATAAAGAAAGAGCTATTCTATACTGAGCTTAGATGTACAAGGGATTGGATATCTTTTTGTGAAGGAAAGGAGGTGTATTTATAGGTTTTTGGGATGGGAATCGGGTACTCGATCGGGTATATACATGGTACCCGATCGAGTATGTGTGTAACACCCGATCCGAGGTATACTCGACCGGTTTCAGGCTATTTTCTAAGTGTATACCCGATCGAGTATATATGAATACCCGGTCGAGTATGCTTAGAAAGTGGTATTCGGGCTATACTCGACCGGTTTCAGGCTATTTTCTAAGTGTATACCCGATCGAGTATATATGATTACCCGGTCGAGTATGCTTAGAAAGTGATATTCGGGCTATACTCGACCGATCTTCGTTTGCAATTTAAAGGCATACCCGATCGGGTATGTCGGTCTACCCGATCGGGTATAGACATAGAATCGTGGCCAAAATCTTCCCTACATGTTCCTTTGTCTTCGGATCTGATCCGATTTGAAGTTCCAACCTAATACACGATCGAGTATAGCTAATACTCGACCGAGTATAGACCAAAATTCAGGCTCTTCTTTTGTCTTTGAACTTTTGCACCTTCTCTTCACTTTTTGGGTTCACCAACTGTACTTTGGGTGACCAAAACCTGCTTAAGCTCAGAATATATCTAATCTAACCTATTTACAAGAATTTAACAATCTAATCTATTACACCAAAAGTGTGTAATTTCCAAAGTAAAAGTCAAGCAAAACTAATTAAAAACATAAACATAGAAATGGAAATTACGAACGTATCAACTCCCCCACACTTAAACCTTTACTCGTCTCGAGTAAGATCAAATGTTTACAAGTGTCAATGTTTGTCCAAAAGTTCCACAGTTCAACAAAAACATAATACAAACACAAAGACCACCAAGGATTACAAAGAAAAATGAGTTTTGAACTCAAATTACAAAAGAGCATCTTGGGTTTAATGGCCTTCTAGTGTTGTCTTCTTTTCTCCTCCTCTCTTCTTCTTTATCTTGAATCTTCATATTCTTCATAAGGATATAATGAGTGCCTGCAAGAACAAACATTTCTCTCATATCTCTCATTTTGCCTAGGAGCCTTTTCAGGTTTTCATCCTAGCACCTCTTTTCATTTTCCATTCTCTCCAACTCACTCATTCTTTTTTATAAGCCTTTTTTTGCTTAGATTGCCCATTTTGTTGGGTTTTCAACCTAACTAGCATTTAATTTCTTTTGTTTTTTTTTTTTTGTGTGTAAAAGTTCAAAAGAATTACATGCATAGTGCTAGGTACAAATGAGAATTACATACCATCATAGTGCTAGGTTCAAAGTATTCGGGCTATACTCGACCGGTTTCAGGCTATTTTCTAAGTGTATACCCGATCGAGTATATATGAATCCCCGGCAACGGTGCCAAATTTGACGTGCACTCGTCGTTAGGTGCACTCAAAATAAATAATCAATACAACACTAATACGTAGTATAGTGTAGTAAGGTTCGTATCCACAGGGAAAGGAATACTTTTTCTTTTATATAAATAATAACAAGGGGGGTTTAGATTTGTTTGGTTTAATAACACTAAGATAAACGACCTATATGAGTTTAATTCAATGAGATGGGGACTTGGTTTTGCTTTTATCCACTTAATGAAATGTTCGTCGATCCCGGTTATATCTTTAACTATCTTCCTCTCGAATACTCAATCGAGGAGTATATCCAGTTCATCGAGGGTAGTTATTAATAACGAGATGCGTTCATTAATAAAACTTACTATCGAGTCAATATAGAACAAGCGCCGTATATTAACTTGATAGTAGCAATAAACTTAAGATGAAAACGATTGAGATTGATAACCTCAACACAAGCGGTTTATTGGTTTAATCAATATAATTAATTCCCCTTGGCATATTAACCATGATATGCATGCATTAATATTCCAAGTTTACTACCGTTGAAAGAACCGGATTAATAACAAGCGTATTAACCGATTGATTCTAGTAATAATTAATATGAGAAACAATACTAGTTGATACTTTAAGTAATGTTTAAGATATTAACATGAAATATGAATAGGAATTAATCAATACTCAAGGAAGAATATTAAAATATATGAATCCTACTATGATTAATATCAAGATGTTAACTAATTGTCATCTTAGTAACACTCCCCAATATTATCATAGAGGAAGAAATAGCTATTACTATAACCAATGTCAAGATGTTAACTAATTGTCATCTTAGTAACACTCCCCAACTTTGATATAGAGATAGTATTTTGAAAGAAAGAATTAATATTCAAGGAAGAAGATTAAAGAAAATAACTCACAACTTACAAATTCATTAAGCTTCAAAGTAGCAAAACCAAGATGGAAGAGTTTAGCTCCTCATTTGGAGACTAAACATGATGAAAAATATAAAGAAAGAGCTATTCTATACTGAGCTTAGATGTACAAGGGATTGGATATCTTTTTGTGAAGGAAAGGAGGTGTATTTATAGGTTTTTGGGATGAGAATCGGGTACTCGATCGGGTATATACATGGTACCCGATCGAGTATGTGTGTAACACCCGATCCGAGGTATACTCGACCGATTTCAGGCTATTTTCTAAGTGTATACCCGATCGAGTATATATGAATACCCGGTCGAGTATGCTTAGAAAGTGGTATTCGGGCTATACTCGACCGGTTTCAGGCTATTTTCTAAGTGTATACCCGATCGAGTATATATGATTACCCGGTCGAGTATGCTTAGAAAGTGATATTCGGGCTATACTCGACCGATCTTCGTTTGCAATTTAAAGGCATACCCGATCGGGTATGTCGGTCTACCCGATCGGGTATAGACATAGAATTGTGGCCAAAATCTTCCCTGCATGTTCCTTTGTCTTCGGATCTGATCCGATTTGAAGTTCCAACCTAATACACGATCGAGTATAGCTAATACTCGACCGAGTATAGACCAAAATTCAGGCTCTTCTTTTGTCTTTGAACTTTTGCACCTTCTCTTCACTTTTTGGGTTCACCAACTGTACTTTGGGTGACCAAAATCTGCTTAAGCTCAGAATATATCTAATCTAACCTATTTACAAGAATTTAACAATCTAATCTATTACACCAAAAGTGTGTAATTTCCAAAGTAAAAGTCAAGCAAAAACTAATTAAAAACATAAACATAGAAATGGAAATTACGAACGTATCATCCTCCATGAGAGAACAAAACACATTGAAGTTGGCTGCCATTTCATCAGAGAAAAGGTAGCACAAGGAATAATTGATGTGAGATAAATTCAATCAAAAATGCAATTAGCAGTTATATTCGCAAAGGCAATCTCCGGAGAAGATCTAGAGAGAATAACGCACAAGATGTGAATGAAGAACATCTACAATTCCATCTTGAGGGGGAGTATCAAAAATTGATCAAATTTAATGGCCTGCAAGTTCAACTACCAGACAAAATAATAGACCACTTGCTGGCTCAACTATTTAAAAGATAAGATAGCAAGCTGATTGTAACTTTTTAATTATTAGTTTTTGGTTTGCCTATAAATAGAAGGCCTTTAAGGCACCTTAGAGTACCGATTTTCTATCACTCATTACTCAATAGATTTCATATTCCACTCCATTTCATCTTCTTGTTTACATTTTTACTTTTAGTTTTATTACAAATAAACTTCAAATATGTGAATATCCAGAATAACCAATTCAACCGCAGTGAACCAGCCATTAGCATTTCGATCTAAATGACATAAGAATGATGAAGCTCTTCAATTCTGGACTTGAAGTATCATTCATGCAATGGTTTTTCAAGTTGAGACAGTAACACAAGAGTGGAGTTATCCTGTTCATGTATTTCAAGCGATTAAGGTTGTTCACAATACCAAATACAATTGTACGCTTTACCAAATCCTTGTAATATTATAAAGAGATGGATCATTAATTTCAAATTGAGATTGGGGTCACCATGTTCATTAGAATTGACTGATATTCACCAGCAACCTAGGGCACGCCAATCATTATAATGTCAAATTGGTCCTTTGGTTTAAGCAAATGTTGACTTGATAAAGATACCTTGAAAATAGGTTTCCCCGGTAGAGGTACCAACAACAACAAACCCCTCTTCAAAACTTGGGATCTGCATATTTAGCAAACCTTTTCTTCTGATTACCAAACTAAGCCTCTTGTTGCCTTGTTATGCTAAACATAGGATCTGCATTCTTAGTAGCAAGTCCCTTGAAGAATACTGGCACCAAATTATGATGAGAATCGGAACAATAACTGAGATTGATCTATACAAAATAAGAATATGGTGAAAATTCTAGCAACAGTTGCCTTGTACCCTGGATGGTAGAATGGTAGTAGAGCTCGGTGAGTTGATCTATACATAACTTTAATATGCTGAGAGTAACTCAATGTTTTGTAAGCAAGAGAAAAAGATAGGAAAGAAGCTATTTCAAACTCAAGACATACAAATTGTATCCCCTCAATAGTTTATTAAAACATTGAATACAAAATCCAAATAAAATTCTACTAACATGTCAAATCATTGAAAACAAATAACCTTTTTACAGTAATTTATGAGTAAGTGGAAGCGGTCCAGCCCAGCTGGTCGCTGACTCACTCTCCCTTACGGGAGGTCTCAGGTTCGAAATTCAGTGGAGTGAGTTTCAGCCTTTATTACTCCAGGCTCCCCCCAGCCCCCTCCCCCAGATTCCCCTTGGAGTAAAGAAAAACAAAAAAAAAAGTAATTTATGTATAATCACATTTGTCAATTTAAAGACAGAGGATATAAATAAACTATCTTTACCTATCTTTACCAAAACCATCTTTAACTTAAAATTTATTGTTCTCAATGTGCTTAGAGTTTATGTAATAACTTTTGTATATGAATTAAGAATTGTGGAATTACCTTGATTAAGCTTCTTCAATATCAAGGAATAGTTGTAATCAGCCTGCAAGTAAACTAAAAAAAGATGATCAACTCAATGAAGTTATAAACTGAGATTTAGTCATCCATTCAAACTAATTCAAAACTGAGATTCCTTTTAACTAAATCCGTACCTTGAATGTGAATAAACATGTTTGTTTCTCTGTTTTTTGTCCTTTCAAATTGTTACGATCTCTAGTCATTCTGGTAAGGAATATTTAGTGAGTAAACTGTTGGTGGAATTGGTCGGATAAACCTGCAAAAAAACGTTAGAAAATAATATAGCTCGAGTCGCGTAATCGCTGTCCTCAAGAAAGTATTTCCGACTAGCGAAAACCTTTCCCCAAGATAAAACGAGCTCTTCGGCGTAAGCCGGTAACAGAACAACGAGAGTAGAAAATTATTAATCCAGCAGAGAAAAAATAGAAGGGATGTTTTAGCTCAAAAATCTTTTTCTTAGCCACACCTAGCATGGCCGAACACATCTATATATATACATAAAAATAGAACGTTGCAGCACAAATGAATAACGTTCCAATACATATTAAATATGATTAACGTTAGGATAGATTAATAGGCTTCAATGTTGAAAATTCTTGAGAGTAAATGCCCTGTGCCCAACCGTTTAAATTGATCAACACATCATGAAGGCTCAATTAACAATTGAGTTTAGTACTCTGTAATAATACACACTAGCATCTCACAAACCGGTTTGAAAGTAACGTACAACCTTTTACTTGTAAAATTGATTAAATTAAAATGTTTTCAAAGTAATTAGATTAATCATGCTTTATTCATTTGAAATACTCCCAATTTTTCCAACAATCCCCCACATATTTCAAATGAATATTTTGAGAATTTTTAAAATTAGTTTAGAAAAATATCTGCTGGATTAAAGGAATAAGACTTTAATTTAGGTGTCCGTAGACTTGAAACCCAACCGAGGCGATTAACTCTTAATAAACCAAGCTTTTGGTGAAACGTATAATTTCTTGAAACCAACAAGCTACTATTGGTAAATCAGGGTCTTAACGGTCGTGTCTCACCCCGCACAATTTCTCCTTATTACGCCGTTGTGCGCCGTAAGGCCATGCGCGTGATTGGTTTTCATGAGTGCTCTAGAAGTTTTGTCATGCTTCATGGAGGCGGCCCCACCTCACACTCATATAGGTGATATCATCAAGTGTGAACCGCTTTTGCACACCACCCTAAAATTAAGGGCTATGATAATCATTAAGAGCTTTTAGCTCACCCTATCAAAGAATGCGGATTCTAGCCTATATCTCACATCATGGAAATGGGCAATTTTAGTTAGGCTAGCAGAACTAAATGAAAGACTTGTTATTACCTATTTGAACTTGCTTCATGGGATCTCCAATCACACAAGTTGGGTTCCCATCCCCATTTGTTTCAAAGTGACACAAGTCCCATTTCCTTAGATGTTTCGGTTATCAATTTTCGTCCTAGGGCTTTTGTCAAAGGATCCGCTAAATTTCCTTGTGACCTCACAAAATTAATGGACACAATTCCATTCTTCAATAACCGTTTAATGACTTTATGTCTTAAACGAATGTGTCTATTCTTCCCATTATAACACATTTTCTTAGCAGTATCTATTGCACTTCTGCAATCACAATGAATAGACACAGATGGTGTTGGTTTTGTACCAACCGGAATTTCTGCTAAGAAATTTTTCAACCACTCCGCTTCACTACTAGCCACTTCCAAAGCAATAAGCTCGGACTCCATAGTAGATCTAGAAATTATAGTTTGTTTGGTTGATTTCCATGTAATGGCACCACCTCCAAGGGTGAATATATATCCAGTATTGGATTTTGTCTCATCTGAGTCAGAGACCCAATTAGCATCGCTGTATCCCTCTAGTACAGTGGGTAACCCACTATAAAATATACCATAATTAATGGTACCTCTCAAATATCTAAGTAACCGCCTCAACGCGGTCCAATGATCCCCACTTGGATTATGAGTATATCGACTCAATCTTCCGACAACATAAGCTATGTCGCGCCTCGTATAATTCATCAAGTGTAATAGACTTCCAATAATTTGGGAATACTCATATTGAGCCTCGGGATCACCTCTATGTTTTTTCAATTGTATATGAGAGTCATAAGGGGTGCTCACGGGGCTGACATCGAAATGTCCAAACCTCTTTAGGAGTTTTTCAGCATAATGCTCTTGAGACAGTATAATACCATCATCCTTCCTTATGACTTTCATACCCAAAATCACTTTTGCTTCCCCCAAGTCTTTCATAACAAATTTTGAAGCAAGAAAGGATTTTGTCTCATTTATTAGCTCAAGTTTGCTACTAAAAATTAACATATCATCCACATATAAGCAAATAATAATGCACACACCATTTTCACATTTAGTGTATACACACTTATCTACTTCTAGTGAGGTAAAACCATGAGCAAATAATACTTCATCAAATTTTTCATTCCATTGTTTTGGAGCTTGTTTCAAACCATATAAAGATTTGATCAACTTACACACTTTGTGTTCCTGACCAATAACTGCATGACCCTCCGGTTGCACCATATAAATTTCTTCCTTTAGCTCACCATTTAAAAACGCAGTTTTAACATCCATTTGATGGACAAAAAGTTTGTGAATAGAATCCAAGGCAATTAAAGTTCGAATGGAAGAAATACGTGTTACCGGTGCAAATGTATCAAAATAATCAACATCTTGTTTTTGAGAAAAACCTTTCGCCACAAGCCTCGCCTTATATTTATCAATTGAACCATCCGGATTTAATTTCCTTTTAAAAATCCATTTGCATCCGATTGGTTTACAACCTTTTGGTAAATCGGTTAAAACCCAAGTTTTATTTTGTTTGATTGACTCAATTTCATTTTGTATGGCCTCAAGCCAAAATGGAGCTTCTTTTGAAGAAATAGCTTGTGAATAAGTTAAAGGCTCATCGTTAACAAGATATGTATAAAAATCATTTTCAAAAGATTTTTCTATCCTTGGCCTCTTACTTCTTCTCAAAAGAGAAGGTTCTTCATTAAAAGTATCATTTTCTTTTAATGGATCACAATCACTAGAGGAATCATCATTAAAGGTTTCATTTCCTTGTAATGGATCATACTCACTACATGGTGCAATGGTCTTGTGTTCACGTTTCAAAGGAAACACATTTTCAAAAAATTCAGCATTTTTTGTTTCAACAATTGTATCACATTCAAGCACATCACTTTGCAAAACAAGGAATCTATAGGCATCACTAGATTCAGCATAACCAATAAACATGCAATCAGAAGTCTTAGAACCAATTTTTCTCTTCTTAGGATCAGGCAATAAGACCTTAGCTAAACACCCCCACACTTTCAAATATTTCAAATTAGGTGCAAACCCTTTCCACAATTCATAAGGGGTTTTCTTATTGTGCTTACGAGGAATCCTATTTTGTAAGTGACAAGAAGAAAGAATAGCCTCCCCCCAAAGATTATCAGGTGCACCGGAACTAATTAAAAGAGCATTCATCATCTCTTTTAGTGTCCTATTTTTTCTTTCAGCTATTCCATTAGATTCGGGTGAATATGGCGGAGTGACCTCATGAATTATCCCCTCTTTTTCACAAAATTCATTAAATAAAATATATTCACCCCCTCTATCCGATCTAACTCTCTTAATCTTTTTATTTAATTGATTTTCTACCTCGGATTTATACACTAAAAATTTATCAAAAGCCTCATCTTTATTTTTAAGCAGATAAAATTTAGTATATCTAGAAAAATGATCTATAAAGGTGACATAATATTTTTTGCCACCTCTAGTGATGGTAGTTTTTAAATCACCTAAATCCGTGTGAATTAAACTAAGCAATTCGGATTCCCTATACGTGGAGGGACAAGGTTTTTTGGTTAGTTTAGATTGAACACAAACATCACATTTTTCTAGTGTCATTTTATTTTTACTAGAAATCAAGCCACAATCATTTAGCATTTTAATATAAGAATTACTTGCATGTCCTAGTCTAGCATGCCACACATTGTAAGAATCAATTAAATAAACTGAAGCATTATCATGCAATATTTCAGAAATACTAAGCACAAAAAGTCCATTCTTACAATAGCCATTTCCCACAAGAACGTCATTTTTTGTCATAACAAAATTGTCACAACCAAAAGAAACTTTAACCCCAACTTTTCCCAAGAGAGAAACGGAAACCAAATTAGTCCGAATCTCGGGCACATGCAGCACATCATTTAGTGATAAAGTTTTCCCTGATGTGAGCTTCAGAAGAACTTTCCCTTTTCCATGCACCTTAACGATTTTAGAGTCCGCTAGGTACATGAGCTCTTCACCATCTCCTATAATAGTATAAGAGGTAAAAGCATTTTTGTTTTTACAAATATGCTTGGTAGCCCCGGAGTCTACCATCCACTCATTCACATCATTAGTTTCACAACTTTGAGAAACAACCGCGATAATATTATCATCACTACAAACCAAGTTTAAACTTGATTTGAGTGGGTTGTTGTTTTCCCTAGTTTTCATTTTACCACTAAATAAAAGAATAACATTTTTCTTAAAAAGTGGTGTTAAAGTATGGCTTATTGTAAGTAGGAAAATAAAGAGAGTAAACATTATACGTAGAGATATATCCAAATACCAGTCTAAATCAAACCACACATGCAAAAATAATATAGCCGCGATGAGTGCGACAGCGACACCTTGAGAGATCATGTGTGCAGGCATATCCAACGCCAGATACTTTCTTGAGATTGTTGGTGGAATTGGTCGGATAAACCTGCAAAAAAACGTTAGAAAATAATATAGCTCGAGTCGCGTAATCGCTGTCCTCAAGAAAGTATTTCCGACTAGCGAAAACCTTTTCCCAAGATAAAACGAGCTCTTCAGCGTAAGCCGGTAACAGAACAACGAGAGTAGAAAATTATTAATCCAGCAGAGAAAAAATAGAAGGGATGTTTTAGCTCAAAAATCTTTTTCTTAGCCACACCTAGCATGGCCGAACACATCTATATATATACATAAAAATAGAACGTTGTAGCACAAATGAATAACGTTCCAATACATATTAAATATGATTAACGTTAGGATAGATTAATAGGCTTCAATGTTGAAAATTCTTGAGAGTAAATGCCCTGTGCCCAACCGTTTAAATTGATCAACACATCATGAAGGCTCAATTAACAATTGAGTTTAGTACTCTGTAATAATACACACTAGCATCTCACAAACCGGTTTGAAAGTAACGTACAACCTTTTACTTGTAAAATTGATTAAATTAAAATGTTTTCAAAGTAATTAGATTAATCATGCTTTATTCATTTGAAATACTCCCAATTTTTCCAACATAAACCTGATGAAGAACATGAAAGGAATAACTTCTTATTACTTGTCTTTGTGAAAAATAATTGGTGTCAGACTAACTGTTTATTGGTGATGTGTTGATTTTCCTCTTCTTATGACTCAGGAGTTGTGTTTCTTTTACTATTCTAGTTCAATCAAATGAGTTAGGTTATTATTATGTTATTAGTATTATACCACTGTACATGTGAAGCATATTTTTTCCTAAGCTAATCTATTAGCTATTTCCGTGCAGATTTAAGAAGTTTTCCAGTTCATTTTAGTTCTTTCCAGCACTATAAAGCTGGAAATTTGTTGTATAACAGATGTTCACATAATCAGATGGAATTCAAAGGGCCAAAAACATCAAGGTGCAGATTTAAGAAGTTATCAGCACTCCTTTATTTCTAAATAAACTCTCTACTGTACTCCTTTATCAGTAATATATGTATTGGCTTAAAGTTTGATAGGAGTTTAAATGACAATGTGTGTGCTCATTCCGATTCACTATGGCCATATAGAAGAGTAATTACTTAAAGTCTAATATGACAGTTTTGTCTTTGAAAAATCAATACTGAAGTAGCTAGAAACACTAAAAGGAAAATTAGGCCCTACGATGAGGATAAAAGAACTACGGGCAGAGAGATTTATAAATAAGCATAGCAAGTTATTATTATACCAATTAGTAATGCTCCTTAGTTCCCTTCCACTGTGGATAGGTTAGTGAAGAATTCAATTGTGAGCAACATCCATGAAGTTTCCTACACATCCAAGAATGACAAAGGAAGCTTCAACTCACCTAGGAGTCACCTTCCTCACACCTCCATTGAAGCTTCCTCATAACTTCAACACATCTTCCTTCCAACTTCATAGTACCTAGTTTTGGTGCTATAAATAGAGAGTTTGGAGAGGCTTTCTATCATCACGTAAATAAGAATAGATCATCATAGCACAACCAAGAAGAGTTGTGAATATCCTTGAGAGATATGTGAGGTGTTGTTTTTGAGAGTTTTTAGTTAGAGTTTGTATGTCTCTTCTTTCTATTCTTGAAAGTAATAGAAGTGTTTTTCTCTCATATTAGCACGATCCTGTTATTCCCAACAAGTGGTATCAGAGCCTGGTTGAGCTTTTGATATTTTTTCCCAGATTTTTCAGACAAAATTCTACTTTCTGAAAAATCGAGTATTTTAGTATTGCTCGGAATTGCAATCTGAATATACTGTTGGATTCGTCTTGTTGAGACGAGAAAACTGGAATTTTGGGGGATTTTTTTGGCCACCGGAAGCTGCCGTACGCGCCGCCAAACGCCGGCGAAAAACTGCCTGCATCATCACGCGCAGTACGAACAGTCCAGAGGTAGAAGACGATTGACGTCATTGCTGCCGTCGTCAGCCAGCCAGAGCTGCGTCAGCAACATGTCAGCGCCACGAGTGCAGTTCCAGTACAGTCAGCCGCCACATCACCAGTCACTACCATCTTCCACCAGCGCCCAGTCAGCTGCCACGTCAACGCCCAGTCAGCGCCACCACAATGCCACGTCATCTGCCACGTCACCGGTCAGTTTTTAAATTTTGAAAAATTGCAGTTTGGTCTCTCAATTTTTGGAAAATTATAATTTCCATCTATAATTGTTCAAAAATTATATCTTGACCCCAAAAGTGTCTACCCCACCATTTTCGGCCGTTCCGGATGCAACTGTGCTGCCCGTTTTAAAAAATTCTGCTCCGATTTTTCTAAAACAGAAAATCAAAATTATTTAGAAGGTGAAAATGACCTTTGACGAGTCAACTTCATCTTCCGGAGCTATGATTATGCTCACGGCTACCAACTACACGCTATGGAAACCTCGGATGGAAGATTTCCTTAGCTGTAAAGACCTTTTTGATCCAATAGAGATGAAAGGTATTAATCCTGACCCGCCCAAGTCAATAGAGTGGAAGAAAATTAATAGAAAAACTATTGGTCAAATCCGACAATGGATCGACCATAGTGTCTTCCACCATGTTGCACAAGAAACCGACGCTTATTCCCTTTGGAAGAAGTTAGAAGATATGTACCAAGCCAAGACCGTTAGGAATAAGGCCCTACTGATGAGGCGCCTTGTCAATATGAAGCTCAAAAGTGGAACTTCTGTTGCCGAACATACTAGTCAATTTCAGAGTCTGGTAAATCAACTATCCTGTGTAGAAATGCCACTTGGAGATGAAATGCAATCTCTATCACTTCTTAGTTCCCTTCCTGATAGTTGGGAGACACTAGTTGTTACACTCAGCAACTCAGCCCCAGATGGCAAACTTACCATGTCCGTGGTCAAGGATGTGTTGTTCAATGAGGAGGCAAGAAGGAAAGACATGAACACAGATCAAACTCATGCCCTTGTGACGGAGAATCGAGGAAGATGACAAGGAAAGCAACAAAGAAACAGTAGAGGAAAGTGGCAAAGCAGAGGCAAAAGTCGGGGGAGATCATCAGATGGCCGGAAACCTTCTTATACCTGCCACCATTGCGGTATAGAGGGTCACATGAAGAAGAATTGCTATAAATTGCTAGAGGAGCGAGGCATGATCAATTCTCAAGTGAAGAACAAGGGTGGTGAAGCGCTCATCACAATCTAAGGTGATGTGACGTATTGTACTATCAATGATGAAACATGCCTTCACGTCTCAAGAGAGGACACCGAATGGGTGGTAGATACTGCAGCTTCCTACCATGTTACTCCCCACAAGTACTACTTCACAACTTACAAAGCTGGAGACTTTGGAGCAGTGAAGATGGGAAATTCCAGTTCCTCTGGAATAGCTGGAATTGGTGATGTACAAATAAAGACGAGTACTGGGAGCACAATCACTTTGAAGGATGTCAGACATGTTCCAGACCTTCGGCTCAATCTCCTATCTGTGGTATGTCTTGACGAACAGGGGTATGACAACCACTTTAACAGGGGCACCTGGAAAATGTCAAAGGGCGTTTTGACAATCGCTCGAGAACATGTTTGTGGCACATTGTACAAAACCCATTTGAGGATTTGTACGGATAGCCTCAACATTGCAGAGGAGACTTCTCAGAATATGTGGCACCTGAGGCTCGGTCACATCGGTGAGAAAGGGTTGACTACCTTGATGAAGAAGAACCTTATCAACATTGACAAGAACGCTGCACTGGGTCCTTGCAATCATTGTCTGTTTGGTAAAAAACATAGAGTATCATTTAGTTCTACTTCAACTACAAGATCGGAGTTGTTAATTTTGGTACACTCCGATGTCTGTGGTCCTTTCGAGGTGGAATCGATTGGTGGAAGCAGATATTTTCTGACTTTTATCGACGATGCTTCTCGGAAAGTGTGGGTGTATTTCCTGACGACGAAAGATCAGGTGTTCGAGTTCTTCAAGAAATTTCACGTCTTGGTGGAACGTGAAACAGGAAAGAAGCTGAAATGTCTCCGATCTGATAATGGAAGCGAATATACTTCCAGGGCATTCGATTCATATTGTAGAACATATGGCATTCGACATGAGAAGTCAGTACCACGCACCCCTCAGCACAACGGCGTTGCAGAAAGAAAGAACCGGACTATCATGGAGCGTGTCCGGGGCATGCTAAATATGGCTAAACTTCCGAAGTCATTCTGGGGAGAAGCAATCAACACCGCATGCTATCTTATCAACCGATCACCTTCAGTAAAACTGAACTTTGAAGTTACAGAGAGGGTATGGACAGGTAAGGATCCTATATACTCACATCTTAGAGTATTTGGTTGTTCATCATATGCACATGTATCCAAAGAGCTCAGGCAGAAGCTCGATGCAAGAACTATCCCATGCATTTTCGTTGGCTATGGAAATGAAGAGCTTGGATACAGGTTATGGGATCCTAAGGAGAAAAAGGTGTTCAGAAGTAATGACATTGTGTTCCACGAAAATTTGACAATAGAAGACATTGAAAAACCCACAATGTCTCGGAAGTCAAATGAGGGTGCTCAAGTTTCAAATGAAGCACCTGGATTGTTCTTGAGAAACAATGACGAAGTGCATGAAAACAACTCAGAAGCAGAAGAGGATGAGGAGACAGAAGAGAGTGCAGAGCAAGGGGAGTCACAACCCACCTCGCCAGGCACAGATGATGGTAGCTCTTCTCAAATGGTTCCAACTGTTCCTAGATCTGAACGAGGCAATATACCATCAAAAAGGTACACATCATCTGAATATCTTTTGTTAACTGAAGATGGAGAACCGGAGAGTTTTCAAGAAGTTATGTCTCATAAGGATAAAGAAAAATGGCTAATAGCAATGCAGGATGAGTTAGAATCTCTGCAGAAAAATCAAACTTATGAGATCGTGGAACTTCCTAAAGGGAAGAAGGCACTGAGAAACAAATGGGTGTTCAAGTTGAAGAAGGATGCAACCGGACAAGTGGTGAAACACAAAGCTCGGTTGGTTGTCAAAGGATTCCAGCAGAAGAAAGGAATTGACTTTGATGAGATCTTTGCAGCAGTTGTCAAGATGACCTCAATCCGAGTTATACTTGGCTTGGCAGCAAGTATGAACTTGGAACTTGAACAGATGGATGTGAAGACATCATTTCTTCACGGAGATTTGAAAGAAGAAATCTACATGCAACAACCATAAGGTTTTGAGAACTCAAATGATAACTTTGTGTGTAAGTTATCTAAAAGTTTGTATGGCTTGAAGCAAGCACCAAGGCAGTGGAATAAGAAGTTCGACTCATGCATGAAGAGTCAAGGCTACAAGAAGACTACTGCAGATGAGTGTGTATACATCAAGAAACTTCCAGACGGTACCTTCATTGCTCTTCTACTGTATGTAGACGACATGTTGATCGTTGGGAAAGATGCAATGAAGATTAACCAGCTGAAGAAACAACTCTCTAAGTCTTTTGATAGGAAAGACTTAGGACCAGCTCAACAGATTCTTGGGATGCAGATCACCCGAGACGGGAAGAATCGCAAGTTATGACTATCTCAGGAGAAGTACATTGAACGGGTACTTGAGAGATTCAACATGAATGATGCCAAACTAGTTAGTGTTCCACTTGCGAATCACTTCAAGTTGAGCAAAAGAACATGTCCCACATCTAAGGAAGAGATCGGGGAGATGTCAACAGTTCCATATTCTTCAGCAGTTGGAAGTTTGATGTACGCCATGGTATGCACAAGGCCAGACATTGCACAGGCAGTGGGTACAGTGAGTCATTTTCTCTCTAACCCCAGGAAGGAGCATTGAGAGGCAATCAAATGGATTCTCTGGTACTTGAAAGGTACCACGAAGTTATGTCTTTGTGACGGAGGAGCTGATCCAGTCTTGAAAGGCTACACAGATGCTGATATGGCCGGAGATATTGATAGTAGAAAGTCTACTACAAGATATATCTACACTTTTGCAGGGGGAGTTGTTTCTTGGCAATCAAGATTGAATAAGTGTGTCGATTTATCTACAACAGAAGCAGAATACATTGCTGCCGCTGAAGCAGGTAAGGATATGTTGTGGCTAAAGCGCTTTCTCCAAGAACTTGGGATCCAGCAGAAAGAGTACAAGGTACATTGTGATAGTCAGAGTGCTCTAGACTTGAGCAAGAACTCCATGTACCATTCTCGTACAAAGCATATTGATATTCGGTATCATTGGATACGGGAGACGATTGATCAATAACTATTGAGACCAGTGAAGATCAATACAAAGGAGAATCTATCAGACATGCTGACAAAGGTGGTGACACGAGATAAGCTAGAGCTGTGCAGAGACATAGTCGGGATGCTTGTTTTGAATATGTCTGGAAGGGGAGAATTGAAGAATTCAATTTCCAGGACGTATCCAAGTACAAGCAAATTGAAGAATCCAATTGATGCACACTAATTAGTAGTGCATAATTACATGTTTTTATGTTTGATTTATGTTAATTGTTTGACGTTTTATTTAGTTTGTAAACATTTATGTGATTTCAGTTGTAATTGTATTTTAGTCTTTATTTGTCAGTTGTAAAGTTTAGTTAGGATTTGTGGTATTGGAAAGGAAGACTTCGAAGTGAAGAAAAAGAAGATTTGGCTGCCCAGGAGCAAATACCCGACCGGGTATAAACCCTGACCCGGTCGGGTAAGAAGTGAAAAACGAAAATGCAAAGAAAGTGCATGGCCCGGTCGGGACCACTACCTCACCCGGTCAGGTGAGAAGTGACCGGGGACAACCCGGTGTGCAAAGATCACCCGAACGTGAAGAAAATCCGATTTTTGCACTCACCCGGTCGGGTCCCTTACTTGACCCGGTCGGGTCTGACTTGACCCGGACACTTTAACATGCCAAAGATCACCAGAACGTGGGGAAATATCTGATTTTGACCGGACCCGGTCGGGTGAGTACTTGACCCGGTCGGGTACCCGGCCAAAGGTGTTGAAAAACACCTATAAATAGCACACTTTTTCTTCTCTAAAAATCATCCCTTCTTCCATACTCTTTAGCTCAGTTTAGAATAGCATTTCTTTATATTTTTCTAGCTATGTTTAGTCTCCAAATGAGGAGCTAAACTTCCATTCTTGGTGTTGCTCTTGAAGCTTGTTGATTATTAAAGTTGTGAGTTATTTTCTTAACTTCTTTCCTTGAATATTAATTAATAGTTCTTTCCTTAATACCATCTCTATATTTATGTTGGGGAGTGTTGCTAAGATGACAATTAGTTAACATCTCGACATTAGTTAGAATGGTATTTTCTTCCTCTATATTAATATTGGGGAGTGTTGCTAAGATGACAATTAGTTAACATCTTGATATTAATTATAGTAGGATTCATCTTCTTTAATAATATTCTTCCTTGAATATTAATTAATTCCTACTCTTATTTCATATTAATATTTTGAACATTATTTAAAGGATCAATTAGTTTTGTTTCATATATTAATTATTACTAGAAACGATCAACGACCCGATGGTTAATCGTTGATGGTTTCACATGTAAGTAACTTCGGTTTATTAATGCACGGTCGTGGTTAATAAACTTAAGATGGATTAATTTTGTTGGTTAAACCGAAACCGCTTGTGTTGAGGTTATCAATCTCAATTGATTTCATCAAGGAGTTAGAAAGATTAAATGCTACTATTAAATCGGTATACGGCGTTGTTCTATATTTGATTAATAGTAAGGGTTATTAATGAACGGTCGTTGTTAATAACTACCCTCGATAAAGTGGATATACTCCCCGATTGAGTATTCGAGAGGGAATAAGTTATAGATATAACAATGATCGACTGAAATATATCAACAAGTGGAAAGTAGCAATGTCAAGTCCTTTTTATCTTTGAATTAAACACATATAGGTTGTTCATCTTAGTTCTTAATTAAATTAAATCACTCAATCCAAATCCCCCCTTTTACTAAGTATCATAAAAAGAGAAATATTTCTTTCCCTGTGGATACGAACTCTACTACGCTATACTACGTATAAGTGTTTAGTATTGAATTTATTTTGACGCACCGTGACAAAGTGCTCGTCACTAATTGTGAGCAACATCCATGAAGTTTCCTACACATCCAAGAATGACAAAGGAAGCTTCAACCCACCTAGGAGTCACCTTCCTCACACCTCCATTGAAGCTTCCTCCTAGCTTCAACACACCTTCCTTCCACCTTCATAGTACCTAGTTTTGGTGCTATAAATAGAGAGCTTGGAGAGTCTTTCTATCATCAAGTAAATAAGAATAGATCATCATAGCACAACCAAGAAGAGTTGTGAATATCCTTGAGAGACGTGTGAGGTGTTGTTCTTGAGAGTTTTTAGTTAGAGCTTGTATGTCTCTTCTTTCTATTCTTGAAAGTAATAGAAGTGTTTTTCTCTCATATTAGCACGATCCTGTTATTCCCAACAGTTATTGTTTGTGATGTATTTTATATCAATCATTTTTTTATTTCCCGACTTGGCAAGTTACGAATATTCATATTGTTTTTCTTCCTTTTTTGAAAATATAGAGAAGTAGATAAATTGCAATTTGCAATTGTATGGTAATAGTGCAGTCGTGTGGTCTTTGAAATGGGCAACACCAAAGTCATTGCTGCTGTTTATGGTAAAACGTAAACTCCGGAAATTAACTTAAAACACTCGAAAATTAGGTCAACTAATTGTTTATTTTGATAATTACAACTTCATTCTATATATCGATTTATACTATTTAGGTTCAAAACAGGATCCTAATTACAGTTTCATTCTATATACCGTTTTCTACTATTTAGGTTCAAAACACGAGCCAACAAAGCTCTCAGGTTCATTGTATCCAACTTCTACAATGAGTATTATATTTTGGTGATGATCTCTTAGGTCGCATGAGGGGTGACTGTTGATTGCTCTCTCTTTTCAGGGAAATACTAGCCTACACAAGTTGATTGCTATAGTCTTAAATTTACAGAAAATATATACTGTATATAGCTTCTAAGCTCACAGTGGAATATAATAATAGCCTATATAGATCAGAGGCAGTTCAATAAAATCCAATGTAAATAGTAAATGAAGAATCAAAAACATAAATTCTGTTGTTTAGAACATAAGAACAATTAGGGAAACAAGCTAAGAAGCAAGCGGCTAATATGAACTCCTTTAATAAACTACTGAGCTCTTTAGTAATTTTGTCGTTCTATACAGACTAAGAAATGTAAGTAATCATTTTAATTAAAACTAATCGGTTTACAGTTCCTTTTGTATTTTTATAAGAAAACAACTTTACTAAGTCATTTCTTTCCTCTCATAAAGTTTTCCAACATCCGAAGATGAATGCATCCTGTAAAAATCAATGAGCTAGTTCAGATGTGTTAGAAAAAAAATCGACTTTAAAGTAATAATTATTAAATAGTGATGCATTTATCTAGAATATTCTATGTAGAAAAGGCTAGAGATGATCTACAGAGTTAAAGTTAGAAGTATTCTAGAAAATTCTCTACTAGAACATTCTTATGTAAAATTTAGAGTAATTAGACATAGATGTAGAATACTCTGTAATCATAGCATTTAATAAGGATCTAAAATGATCCTCTAGCTCCTATAAATAGGACTCATTGTACTCATTTGCTCACTGAAGCAAACCAAGCAACACCAATACAATACTACTTTTCTAGAGACAAAAGCTCTACTCTAAAACACCTCTTCTACACTACACCTCACTAAAATCACTTATTCTACTCATGCAACCAACAACCTCTTCTATTTTCTAACAAGTGGTATCAGAGCTTGTTCGATCATATGTGGGCGTTATGACGACATCAAGCTTCTCGGTATCAACTCCGATGTTCAATGGAGAAAGCTATGACTATTGGAGTGTCCGTATGAAGACTTGCCTAGAATCACATGATCTCTGGAATATTGTTGAAGAAGGAATCATCATGCCGGAAAAAGGAAGCGACGACGCATCAACTTCCGAGGTACGTAACAAACAAAAGCAGCAAAATGCTAGAGCTCTCTATCTTCTTCAACAATCCGTTTGTGATACTATTTTCCCAAGAATAATTCGTGCTACTACGATAAAAGAAGCTTGAGATATTCTTAAGGAGGAATTTCAAGGAAACGAGAAAGTTAGAACTATTAAATTACAAAGTTTAAGAAGAGAGCTCGAAAATTTAAAGATGAGAGATTCTGAAATGGCAAAGGATTATTTCTCTCGGGTTATACATATAGTCAACGAAATGAGAACTCTTGGAGAAAACATAACCGACGAGAGAATAATCCAGAAGGTCCTAATCTGTCTCCCTGAAAAATATGATGCAGTAGTTTCGGCTATTGAGGAGTCAAAAGATCTATAAAAAATGTTCATCACTGAATTAATGGGGCTGCTAGAAGCACATGAGCAAAGGCTGAACAAACGACACTAAAGTTCATTAGAAAGTGCCTTCCAGTCTAAGCTCAACATTAAAAGGAATCACTCGAGAAATGGTGAAAACTTTAAACCACATAAAGATGGGAATTCTAACAACAAGGAGAGGAAGACGAACTTTCCACCATGCAAAATATGAAAGAAGACTAAACACTTAGAGAAAGATTGCTACCATCGAGGAAAGCCACAATGCAGAAATTGCAAGAGGTTCGGACATGAAGAAAAAGATTGCAGAGATAGAAGAAACTAACAGGCCAACTATTCTGAAGATTTTAAGGAGAAGGAGTACATGTTCTACGTATGTCACTCAGCAATAGAAGCAAAAGAAGAAGAGTGGTGCATCGATAGTGGGTGCAACAATCACATGACATCTAACGAGACCATCTTCCATGAGTTAGACACCTCTATCAAGACAAAGGTCAAGATTGGCAATGACGATTTGGTGGAGGCAAAGGGGAAATGTACCATTGTCATAGATACAAAGAAAGGTACGTGCTTTATTAGAAACGTTCTCCTAGTGCCACGCCTTGCACAAACTCTATTAAGTGTTGGCCAAATGATGGAAAGTGGATATGCCTTGCACTTTGAGAAAAATTCTTGCCGAATATATGACAAGAATAATAATCAAGAAATTGCTGAAGTAAAAATGGCAAATAATAGAAATTTTCATATTCAATGGCAATATCCACAAAAGGCGATGGTGGCTCAACTGAGTGATACGAGTCTATGGCATCGAAGATTTGGGCACTTCAATCTCAATGCCTTGAGATTACTACACCAAAAGAAGATGATGAGAGACATGCCACTAATGGATGAAAAAGAAGGAGTATATGAAGGATGTATAGTTGGGAAGCAGCACAGGCAGCCATTTCCAACAGAGAAAACATGGAGAGCCAAACAGATACTAGAGCTTGTCCACACCGATGTTTGCGGTCCAATGCGCACACCTTCAGTTTCGAAGAACAGATACTTCATAATCTTCATCGATGATTACTCTAGGATGACATGGGTGTATTTTTTCCAAGAAAAATCCAAGGTCTTTAGAATATTCAAGAGATTCAAGAACTTCGTGGAGAAACAGAGTGGTCATCAAATCATGAAGTTGAGAAGCGATCGAGGTACCGAATACAACTCAAAAGAATTTGACAAGTTCTGTGAAGATGAAGGTGTAGAGCATCAACTAACAGTAACATACAATCCACAACAAAATGGGGTATCCGAAAGGAAGAACCACACAGTCATGGAGATGGCAAGGTCTATGTTAGCTTAAAAAGGAATGCCTAAAACGTTCTGGGCAGAGGCAATATATACTTCAGTCTATCTTCTAAACCGGTGTCCAACTAAGGCGGTTTTAAACAAAACACCTATTGAGGCATGGTCGGGACAAAAGCCTTCAGCCAAACATTTGAAGGTCTTCGGAAGCATATGCTACATTCATGTTCCATCTGTTAAAAGGCACAAATTAGAAGACAAGACAAAGAAGGGCATTTTCCTCGATTACAGCTCCAAATCCAAGGGATATCGAATCTATAATCTCGAAACTAAGAAACTAGTGACAAGTCGAGATGTGGAGTTTGATGAGCAAGCCTCTTGGAATTGGGAGACAGAAAAAGTTGAAAGAAAGACAACTAGTACCCAATTAGAAGAAATCCCAGAAAAGGAAGATCACGGTCAACAAAGCCCCACATCTACACAAGGATTCTCTTCCGGAGCCAATACATCTAGCGAACCTGACTCCTCACCAGAATCCCCACCCCTTTGGGTAAGAACTCTAGCAGACTTATATGAGTCTTCCGACGTCTATGAAACATGCAACTTTTGCTCCTTGGAGCCACATAGCTACGCTGAAGCCTCCAAAGAAAAAGTTTGGATTAAAGCAATGGAGGAGGAGATCAAAATGATAGAAAAGAATGATACTTGGGATATGGTAGATTCTCCGCATAACAAGAAGGTTATTGGAGTCAAATGGGTGTACAAAACGAAGCTGAATCCCGATGGCTCAATTCAGAAACATAAGGCAAGACTGGTTGCAAAAGGGTATGCTCAAATACCGGGAGTTGACTACACAGAGACTTTTGCACCAGTTGCCCGGATGGACACAATAAGAACACTCATAGCTCTTGCAGCTCAAAAGAAATGGAAAATTTATCAGCTAGATGTCAAGTCAGCCTTTCTAAATGGAGAAATAAGAGAAGAAGTGTATGTGGAGCAACCGTAAGGATTCATCAAAGAAGAAGGAAAAGTTTTCCTTCAAGGGTTCAAATAAGCTCCACGAGCCTGGTATAACAAGATTGATGGATACTTCACCCGTCAAGGGTTCAGGAGGAGTAAGAACGAGGCTACAATATACATCAAATCTCAAGGTAAATATGACATTCTCATCGTCTCTCTATATGTTGATGACTTAATTGTCACGGGAAAGAATTCCAAATTAATTGAAGAATTTAAGAGAGACATGATGAACACTTTTGAGATGAGTGACTTGGGATTAATGCACTACTTCCATGGCATGGAGATAAGTCAAGAAGAAGAAGACATATTCTTATCTCAAGAAAAATATATTAAGGACATGCTAAAGAAGTTTAAAATGCAAGACTGCAAAGCCGTCGTTACTCCACTGGTTCCTAATGAAAAATTGAAGAATGAAGATGGTTCAAAGCAGACGGACGCAAGCAATTACCGAAGTTTGATTGGGAGTCTACTATACTTAACGGCTACGAGGCCGGACATCATGTATGCTACAAGTTTGCTCTCGAGGTTCATGGAAAGTCCAACTGAGACTCATTATGGAGCGGCAAAGAGACTCCTTAGGTACCTACAAGGAACCATCAATTATGGTATTTGGTACAAAACAATTCCTGACTCACGACTAACTGGATAGCGACAGTGATTGGGCTGGATCTCAAGATGACATGAAAAGCACCTCCGGTTACGCATTTAAGCTAGGTTCGGGAATTTTCTCATGGGGATCAAAGAAGCAAGATTCTGTTGCACTATCTTCAGCCGAAGCCGAGTATGTTGCAGCAGCCGGAGCAGCGTGCCAAGCTATATGGCTAAAAAGAATATTAGAAGACATGTGAGATTTGCAAAGTTCTGTGACTCAAATATTTTGCAACAACAAGTCAGCTATTGTGATGGCTAAAAATCCAGTTCAGCACAATCGTACTAAGCACATCGATATCAAGTATCATTTCTTGAGAGATGTCCAAGCTAAGGGGCATATTGAGATGAAGTACTGCCTAACAGAAGAACAATTGACAGATATTTTCACGAAGGCCCTGCCAAGAGACAGATTCCAGTTTCTGCAAAGAATGCTTGGAGTCACCGACAAATGCATCAAGGAGGAGTACTAAATAGTGATGCATTTATGTAGAATATTCTATGTAGAAAAGGCTAGAGATGATCTAGCGAGTTAACGATAGAAGTATTCTAGAAAATTCTCTACTAGAGAATTCTTATGTAAAATCTAGAGTAATTAGACATAGATGTATAATACTCTAGAATCATAGCATTTAATAAGGATCTAGAATGATCCTCTAGCAGTCTAGCTCCTATAAATAGAACTCATTGTACTCATTTGCTCACTGAAGCAAACCAAGCAACACCAATACAATACTACTTTTCTAGAGACAAGACCTCTACTTTAAAACACCTCCTCTACACTACACCTCACTAAAATCACTTATTCTACTCATACAATCAACAACCTCTTCTATTTTCTAAACAAGTTTATATAGGAAGCTACTCATATCATCTTCCAATTTATTCCGAACTTAATTGGTAGATGAGAAAAATATTACTTATCATCACTTATATTTTAGAAGACTTTAAAGTATTTATATAGGAACCTACTCATAACCGGATAACATCTTCCAATTTATTCCGAACATGGTAGATGAGAAAAATATCACTTATCATCGAGAATTAATAAGATCAATATTCAATTACGAGCGGCTAATGAGGTTTATAACTTTTAAGCTTTTTCCCAAAAAAAAGTTTAAGCTTTACAACATGGTGGAACTTCACATCTTCAGAGCATTTCGAGTTCTTATTCAATCATCATTTATCGGTTACGAGTTTTTGAGATATTTTTAAAATTTTTTATTTCAAACAGATCAAATAGTATCCGAGTTAGATAATACTCCCTCCATCCCCCTAATATTGGTACGGAAGGGAGTGATATGGTTTTTAAGAAAAGTAGAAATATGTGGTTGGTAATGAGTTGATAAAATGGAAATAAAGTAAAAATGAATTAGAGTCACACAAATGTTACCAAATATGGTATGAGACAATAATAAAGAGACATCCAAAAATGAAAAAATGAGACAATTATAGGGGGACGGAGGGAGTAGTAAAATACACGTCATACCAAACCAGAATCAGATGCGTTTGTGCTTTTTTACTATGATTGAAAATCAAATAGAAATCCACAGTTGTTATACCGTATGACCGGTATACGGTGAGCACCGTATACCGGCATACGGTTTTATTATTTTTTTACTTTTCTTTTTTTAAAAAATGGTAATAACTTTTTTAATTTTGATCTGATTTGTATAAAATGTATATCAACATTTTTGTTTTTCATGATCTTTCAAATGAGACCAATATTGTCTATGTAATTTTAACATATTATCGAACTATTATATTAACCTATGTAAAATATGTAATTTTACGTGTAGAAATATGTAACGCACGTCTAGTCAGGCCAAATGCAACGCGTGTGTATAAATATGTAACTCTACATGTAAAAATATATAACTTTACGTGTAAAAATATGTAACTCACGTTCAGACAGGTCAAATACAACTTGTATGTATAAATATGTAACTCGCCTGTATAAATATGTAACTTTACGTGTAAAAATATGTAACTCACGTTCAAACAGGTCAAATACAACTCGTGTGTATAAATATGTAACTCGCGTGTATAAATATGTAACTTTACGTGTAAAAATATGTAACTTTACGTGTAAAAATATGTAATCGCGTTCAGGCATGCCAAATGCAACTTGTGTGTGTATATATGTAACTATACACATAAAAATATGTAACTCACATGTATAAATACATATTACAATAAATTTTTTATATACACAATTTTAAGATAAATTGTGATTTACATAATTATTTTTCTGTATTAAATTTAGTTCGATTTTCCTTATAATCCAATACTCATTAATATAATAGTTCGATAATTTCTTAAAATTACATAAGCAATATTGGTCTCATTTGAAAGATCATGAAAAATAAAAAATGTTGATATAAATTTTATAAAAATTGATTCAAAAATAAAAAAGTTATTACCATTTTTTAAAAACAAAAGGGAAAAAAAGTCCGTATACCGATATACGGTGCTCACCGTTTACCGGTCATACGGTATAATTTGCGAAATCCACTCTTGCCTTCTTTAATGTACGATGTGAGATAAGGAAACTCCTAATTAAGCTGCAAAGATACCTTATACGGACTATATAAGAAGTTATTATATATTATGACAAAAAAATGTTGTTTCTAAAAAATGTGACCTCTTAAGTAAAGTGACAATAGTAGTAACTTTAGTAATAACTAATATCTTATATTCATTCATTTAATTGTGACCCGCAAATTATACCGTGAGATCAGCTCACCTTCTGCATGGTATGCCGATCCCACTTTAGGCAAGTTCCTTTTCTTTTTCTTTCTTCCTGGAGCAACGTAAATCCCTTTTCCATTGCTTTTCTTTATTTATTTTTCTTTTGTTCAACTCTTTTCTTTTTCGTCAAATTAAAATACTAAAAATGTAATGACAATCATACTTTTCTTTATCTTCATCTTAACTTATAATTAAATCTATTTTTTCAATTCTTTATCATTGCATAACAAAAAGTTTATTAATCTAAATAAAATAAGTATATTGCAATTAATATTCATACACTATTATTGTTTTTGTATTAATTTTTATATTCATATATATATTTTTGTAATATACTTTTTATATTCATACACTTTTTTGTTATATTTTTTATATGGACAAACTTTTTCTATAATATAACTTTTTTATCACTTTTATATATTTTTAGAGGTTTTTAAGACATTGAGTTTGCTTATTTTGATTTTTGAAGTTATATTTGATATTATATCATGAATTTATATCTTCTTCCGCGTGAGTTACATCTTATTGTACGCGAGTTACATCTTAATATACGCGAGTTACATCTTAATGTATGTGAATTACATCATGGAATAAACCCCTGCTATATCACTTTTATAACCATAATATTAAACATAAAACATATTCACTATTTAAAAAAGTAATTAAGCTATTAGGATCAATTTTTCATTGTTTTCATTGAAATCAATGTTCATGACATATATATTATTCTCAAACACACACACACACACAAAATGTTCAATTTTTCAACAAGTTACATTCAGTATACATCTAAGTTATATTTGCCATCAACACGATTTACATTTGTAATAACATGAGTTACATTAAAAAAATATTTTAACTCGCTATTGAAACATTTTTTTTAAAAAAAGTTATTTTTTATGGTCATGATATTAAAACAAAACATATTCACAATTTACCTAAAGCAATTTTGAAATTCGACTCTTTTTTGCATTGTTTACATTGAAATCAATATTGTATTTCTAATACTATGTATTTGACAAGTTACATTTTGAATGCACTTGAGTTACATTAATCAATACGTAAGTTACATATCTTTACTCGCGAGTTACATCATTCATGCTACTGGGACAAAAAGAAAGAAAAAGCAATTATTGTTCACGCATGTACTCTTTACGCGTGTACTGTTCACGCGATTTTTTTTTTAAAATTTTGCAAAGCTACGTCATTTTGGGAGTGGAGCACCATATTCACCGTGGGATGATCTCACGGTATACGAACTGATTGTGACCATGGCACTATCATAATTTTTAATTGTATTTTTTGTAAATAGATTTTGCTTCAGTGATATTTTTGATAAACCCCGATATATAAATCCTATATTATGATTAATTATTATTGTATTTTGTATAGACATTTAGCGACCTCACAATAATGTTAATATGCACAATATAAGGAAACTGTTCTAAAACCCAGGAAATGACAAGTGTGAATTGTTCATCCTTGTCATCATCCTTGTAAACAGGACACTAAGCTTCTTTCCATCCTTGTAATCATAGATAGACAGATGGCTAGGTTTAATAGTGTCAGCAAAATATGTAGAAGTAGTCTTTGATGATTCATCATCAAACTCAGCTAGTATAAATATGGCTTGATCAAACCTTTGTAATGTAACTCAAAAAAAACTCAGAAATTCAGAAAATATTCAGATATTAAGAAGAAGTAATTTAGAACTTTTTATCTATATATATCTATCTCTTAAATTTGATCTTCATCTTCTTCATTTCACAACACGTTATCAGCACGAATCTGCTCAAAACCTTCAAGAAATCATAATCTCCTGCAGTATCATGGCAAACATAAGCAAAAGAGAATTTGACGTTCTTGATCTATGCGGTCAAAAATATCTGGAATGGAAAGTTGATGCTTTAGCACATTTGAAGGCTAATGGCCTCGAAGACACTATTGAGGCTTTAATTTTAATCAATCATCTTCCCGGGATAAAGCGAAAGCTATAATTTTTCTCCGTCACCATCTCCATGAAAGTCTCAAATCTGAATATCTTTTGGTTGATGACCCAAAAGAATTATGGGACAATTTACAGGAGAGGTATGGCCATCAACAAAAGGTACTTTTGCCTAAAGCTCAATACAACTGGATCAATTTAAGATTCCAGGATTTTAAATCAATTAGTGACTATAATTCTGCAATGTTCCCAATAACATCTAAATTAAAGTTATGTGGACAAAAAGTCACTGATGCTGATATGTTGAAAAAACCTTTTCTACTATGCATATTTCTAATATGCTGCTACAGTACCAATATAGAGAAAATGGTTTTAAAAAATACTCCGACTTAATATCAGTATTATTGATAGCTGAGAAAAATAATGACCTTTTTGATAAAAAATCATAATCTGAGACCCACTGGTTCTAGTCCTTCGGTTTATGGTCCATATGGCCATAATTTAGCCACTGAATCAAATGCAACATACAGTGGCAGTAGAAGGCATTTTCAACGTGGGCATTTTAATGGTCATAAAAACAAGTCACACCAAGAATTCAAACAGGTCGAAAGACCAAATTATAAGGGCAAGGGCAAACAAAAGGCCCATCAAATAAATCGCCCTATAAAATCCTCGGTGAAGACGACTTGTTACAAGTGTGGCATGACGGGGCACTGGGCTAACGAATGCCGTACTGCAAAGCATCTGGTGGAATTATTTCAAGCTTCCATGAATTTGAACAAAAGCAAAAATATGGAAGCTAATTATGTCAATGACACAACTCCACCTCTGCCAAAATTTGACGTGTCTGACTTTTTCGCGGATGATGCCATTATGGACGATGCTTTTGCCATAAACCAAAATGCTACTAAATAAAATAGTAGACTCCTATTGTTGTACAATACTAGTTTTATGTACTTTTTCTTTCTTCCTCTTTTTATTTTGTTTTTAAATAAATATGTGTAATGTATATACTCTTAAGTTAAATAATATGCATAATATATGTATTGAAGATATGGATCACTCAAATGACAAAGAACTATGTCTGATAGACAGTGCCACAACGCACACCATTTTGAGAACTAAAATATATTTTTCTCAAATGACTTTAGTCGAAGCTAAAGTCAATACAATATCAGGTGTTGCGAAACTCATTGAAGGCTCTGGGAAAGCATATGTGATGATCCCTAACAAGACCAAAATAATTATAAATGACGCCTTATACTCCAGCAAATCGCAGAGGAATTTATTAAGTTTTAAAGATATGCGTCAAAATGGTTATCACATAGAAACCGTGAATGAAAGCCAAAAGGAATATCTTTGTCTAACAACAACTAAATCTGGCACTAAATGTATTTGTGAAAAAATGTCAGCATATTCCTCAGGACTATATTTCACATATATAAGTCCATTCGAAATAAATTTGGTTTCTAACACAAAGTTAGATGATCAGAAAATATTCATGTTGTGGCATGACCGTTTAGGTCACCAAGGCCAGGTAATGATGCATAAAATCATTAAGACTTCACTTGGACATCCATTCAAGAATATCAGGATTCCATTGTCAAGTGATTTTCCTTGTAAAGCCTATTCTCTTGGCAAAATGATCATCAGGCCTTCTATGAACAAAATTGCAACTGAATCCCCTGCATTTTTAGAAAGGATTCAAGGAGATATTTGTGGGCCGATTGCTCCACCATGTGGACCATTTCGATATTTTATGGTGTTGATTGATCCTTCAACATGTTGGTCACATGTCAGTCTTTTATCGACTAGAAATTTAGCATTTGCTAAACTCCTTGCTCAAATTATAAAATTAAGAGCTCATTTTTCGGATCATTCTATAAAAAGAACCCGACTTGATAATGCAGGAGAATTTACATCCCAATCATTTAACGACTATTGTATGTCGATTGGGATTGATGTGGAGCACCTTGTTGCTCATGTCCATACACAAAATGGTCTTGCTGAATCTTTGATTAAACGATTACAATTAATCGCCAGACCATTATTAATGAAGTGTAACTTACCTTCATCAGCTTGGGGACATGCTATTTTACATGCAGCAAATTTAGTTCGGCTTAGACCGACTGCATATCATGAATATTCCCCAATGCAATTAGTTACTGGACAAGAGCCAAACTTAGCACACATAAAAATATTTGGTTGTGTTGTTTATGTTCCGATTGCTCCACCTCATCGTACAAAAATGGGTCCTCAAAGAAGGTTGGGAATTTATGTTGGATTTGAATCTCCCTCAATAATAAAATATCTCGAACCGATGACTGGTGACTTATTTACAGCACGGTTTTATTTACAGCACGGTTTGCAGACTGTCATTTCAATGAGACAGTATTCCCAACCTTAGGGGGAGAAAAGAATAAATTAGACCCAAGTACGAAAGAGATAACATGGAATGCAACAGGGTTATCACATCTTGACTCAAGAACAAATATATGTGAGCAAGAAGTCCAAAAGATAATCCATTTACAAAATGTTGCAAATCAGTTGCCTGGTGCATTCACAGATACAAAGAAAGTGACAAAGTCACATATTCCTGCCATGAATGCCCCTGCCATGATCGAAATCCCAGCAGAGAATTCTAAAAAATCTCTTGCGAATGATTCTTCTATACGCAGAAAGCGTGGCAGGCCACTTGGATCAAAAGATATAAAACCAAGAAAAACTAAAAGGCAGGAATTGATTTATGATGCCAAAGATGTTCATCCTTCTGAACAAGAGAATGAACAATTTGATAATACTTGCATAGAAAATGATATTGACAAACCAAACATCTCAAATGATGATCCAACTTCCTTAAACGAGGAAGATATTCCAGATAGCGATAGAAACGTTGATAATTATGAAATTTCAATAAACTACGTTTCTACTAGAATGCAATGGAATCGAAAAAATATTGATATTAATGAGATATTTGTCTATGTTGTTGCCACAAATGTTATGAATGAAAACAATGACAATGAGCCAACATCAATTGAAGAATGTCAGAAACGACACGATTGGCCAAAATGGAATGAAGCTATTCAGGCTGAATTAAAATCACTTGAAAAACGTGATGTTTTTGGACCGATAGTCCCTACAAAAAGGCGTAAAACCAGTGGGCTTTTAATGGGTATTTGTGCGTAAACGCAATGAGAAAAATGAAATCGTAAGATATAAAGCCCGACTTGTTGCCCAAGGGTTTTCTCAAATGCCGGGAATTGATTATGAAGAAACCGATTCTCCAGTAGTTGATGCAACTACATTAAGGTTTCTCATTGGCATGTCTGTTTTTGAAAGGTTGTAAATGCGCCTAATGGATGTAGTAACTGCATATTTATACGGTTCACTTGATACAGACATTTATATGAAAGTTCCCGGAGGATTTAAAATGCCTGAAGCTTATAGCTCGAAACCTCGAGAAATGTTTTCCATTAAATTACAAAAGTCATTGTATGGACTAAAACAATCTGGACGAATGTGGTATAATCGTCTCAGTGAATATCTTCTCAAAGAAGGATATAAGAATGATCCGATTAGTCCATGTGTTTTCATTCGGCAATCAAATTTGGGATTCGTCATAATTGCAGTATATGTTGATGACTTAAACATTATTGGAACTCCCGATGAAATTGAAAATATTGCAAAATATCTTATGAAAGAATTTGAAATGAAAGATCTTGGGAGAACCAAATTTTGTCTCGGACTTCAAATTGAGCATTTGAAGAATGGATTTTTCATCCACCAATCCAATTACACCGAGAAAGTGTTGAAGAGATTCTATATGGACAAAGCTCATCCTTTGACTTCACCAATGGTCATTCGATCTCTCAACATACACGATGATCCATTCCGTCCCCGAGAAGACGACGAAGAAATACCCAGTCCCGAAGTACCATATCTGAGTGCTATTGGAGCTTTAATGTATTTAGCTAACAATATTAGACCAGAATCAAGCACATATTCCGTTATATACGTGGTACAGTTGATCTCGGCTTATTCTACCACAAAGATGCAAAAGCTGCTTTAATCGGATATGCAGACGCTGGATACTTATCAGATCCTCAAAAGGCGAAATCACAAACCGGGTACGTATTTACTTATGGTAACACCGCAATCTCATGGAGATCTATGAAGCAGACATTGACAGCTACATCATCAAATCATTCGGAGTTAATTGCATTATATGAAACCGGAAGAAAATGTGTGTGGCTGCGGTCTATGATTCAACACATCCAAAATGAATGCGGTATGAAGCCTATTACTTGTCACCCGACTGTGATCTACGAAGACAACACTGCGTGCATAGCTCATATTAAAGAAGGCTACATCAAAGGAGACAGAATGAAACACATATCACCAAAGTTCTTCTCTACTCATGATCTGGAGAACGAAAGGACGATCAAAATTCAACAAATCAGATCCCGTGAAAATACGACTGATCTCTTCACCAAGTCATTGCCCCCGAAGAAGTTCATAGAACTTGTACAGAAAATCGGCATGCGCTGCCTTCATAATTTATGCTAAATTCAGGGGGAGTGTTTGAATGCACTGCACTCTTTTTTCCTTCATCGGGTTTTTATCCCACTGGGTTTTTCCTGATAAGGTTTTTAACGAGACAGTACGTCCAAATACAATGACATTATAAGTCATAATTTTACCCCTTAATTTTCACACTAATCTTCACAATAAATTTTTTAATACAAATAACTATTTTCAAGGATGAACATTCAAGGGGGAGTGTTGTAAAACCCAGGAAATGACAAGTGTGAATTGTTCATCCTTGTAAACAGGACACTAAGCTTCTTTCCATCCTTGTAATCATAGATAGACAGATGGCTATGTTTGATAGTGCCAGCAAAATATGTAGAAGTAGTCTTTGATGATTCATCATCAAACCCAGTTAGTATAAATATGGCTTGATCAAACCTTTGTAATGTAACTAAAAAAAACTCAGAAATTCAGAAAATATTCAGATATTAAGAAGAAGTAATTTAGATCTTTTTATCTATATATATCTATCTCTTAAATTTGATCTTCATCTTCTTCATTTCACAACAGAAACAAGTATATCGAGCACACTCTCGATCTTGAGTATTGATAGGAAGAACAATCTTCAACATATTATAGTTGCCCCCTTGAGTGGTTAGCACTCCCATCCTACTAAAAGTAAGAACCATTATAGAGCCATAATTGATTTGATAATCTAAATTAGACTGGAACACAGTTATAATAATGGGAAATGTCGTATGACTAAAATTTAATGGCTTTCCCAATTTATGACTTAACTAGTTTTTAGACTTTGGTACGACCGAAAATCCAAAAAAAAAAGAAATCTCGTTTATATTTAAAGGTTGAATGACAAAAATACCCTTATTTAAAATATGTGCATTTTGCACTAATTCCGTCAAATTAAAATTACTGCACTTTATATTGTCGTTACTGCACGACATTAATGCACGACTTTACGGCACATCCGGTAATTATCAATGCACTTCCGCCAAAATTAATTTTCTTCTTATTAGGAATTTATTTATAGTTTTTTTTTAGATTTAATAATTTTATAAATTTTACATCTAATTAATTATATTGCATTTCGTGGTGCCATTACTGTTATGCATTACTGCACTACTGGTCATAATCACTGCACAACAAACTTTCTTAATGCATTCTTTCACTGCCATGTACAATATATCTAGTGCCATACACATTGCTCATACTCAACACTTAGGACACGTTTACTTCACGGGTTCGTAAACGGTGCTTATTAAGACTCGCGTTAATAAGCGGCACATAAAATAAACAATGTTGTAAGCTCGTTTTTACTTCAAAAGATTTAAAACACCGTTTAACATTAAAATGTCCAAAATAATCCTATAGATATATACACACACAAACATTCATGAACACAATTATATAATATAATATGTGGGGTCACCTCAAACGCTTAGTCACTTACTCACACACCTAACCCCCTACCCCCGCCCTATACCACCACCCCCAATTCTACACTCTTGACCCCTACCCCTTCCCTACCCCTACCGTTACCATGACCTTACCCTCCACCCCTACTCCCACCCATACCAACCCCCACCCTACTCGTAGGGGTTGGGTCGAGGTAGGGGCAGGTGATATGGGGTAAAGGGGTAGGGTTCGGGGTATGGTAATGGGAGTGGGTGGGGTCGGGGTCAGAGGTGGGGTCGAGGTAGGGGCAGGTGGTAGGGGTAAAAGGGTAGGGTCGGGGTAAGGGGTCGAGGTAGGGGCAGGTGGTAGGGCTAAAAGGGTAGGGTCGAGGTAAGGGGTACAAGGTAGGGGGTAGGGTGGGGGTAGGGAAGAGGGTGGGGGTAGGGGTGGGGTCGGGGTCGAGTCAAGGTAGGGGAAGGTGGTAGAGGGTAAAGGGGTAGGGTAAGGGGTGAGGGTGGGGGTGGGGTAGGGCAGATGGTGGAGGGTAGGGTCGGGGTAAGAGGGTGGTTGGGGTTGGGTAAGGTGGTGGGGGAGGGGTCGGGATTGGGGTGGGTCGAAGTAGGGGCAAGTGGTAAGCGGTAAAAGGGTAGGGTCGGGGTAGGATAAAGGTAAGGAGTACTAGTGGGGGTGGGGTATGGTCGGGTCAAGGGTGTGGGGTCGGGGTCAGGGGTGGGGTCGAGGTAGGGGCGGGTGGTAGGGGTAAAAGGGTAGGGTCGACGTAAGGGGTACAAGTAGTGTTGTAAACGAATCGAATAATTTTGATTCGATTCGTGATTCGAATTCGAAAATGCAGATTCAAATTCGAGTAAGTAGAATACGAATACAAATACAAATCTATTTTTTGATTCGGATACTTTACGAATACGAATACAAATACTATAAATTGAATATCATAGTATTTGTATTCGTATTCGTAAAGTATCCGAATCAAAAAATAGATTTGTATTTGTATTCGTATTCTACTTACTCGAATTTGAATCTGCATATATATATTCATACAATATATAATACTTCTTATGAATACATATAGTTCAATGTAAAAATATTAATAACAAAATATTCATGTAAATATTTTGCATATTTTAATTTAAAAATTCTTACTTTACCAGGTCAAAATAGCTTAATTTACAATTAAAATTCTCCGTTGATTTATCTATATTGATATTAAATTTGAAGTGACTTCTATAAATGAATTTTGTTTCCTATAAAATATGTAATATGAAAATTAGTTAAAAGGAGCAAACTAACATCACAATTGTAATTATTTTCACAAATTAACTTTAATGTTTTTTGAATTCGAATATTCGAATTCGATTCGAAAAAGATTCGAATATATCAAACGAATCGAATACGAATACAAAACAAGATTCGAATTTTAAACGAATACGAATACGAATATTCGATAATTATACGAATACGGATAATATTATCAAGTATTCGATTCGATTCGTTTACAACCCTAGTTACATGTGGGGGTAGGGGTAAGGGGTAGGGGTGGGTCGAGGTAGGGGCATGGGAAAAGGGGTAGGGTCGGGTTAGGGAAGGGGGTGGGGGTAGGGGTGGGGTTGAGGTGGTGTCAAGGTAGGGGAAGGTGGTAGGGGGTAAAGGGGTAGGGTAAGGGGTGAGGGTGAGGGTGAGGGTGGGTGGGGTAGGGCAGGTGGTGGAGGGTAGGGTCGGGGGTATGGGTAAGGTGGGGTATGGTCGGGTCAAGGGGGTTGGGGTCGGGGTAAGGTAGGGCAGGGCAGGGCAATGGGGTAGCAATAGGGTAAAGGTAAGGGTAAATTTGGAAACTGAAAAAGCTTAAAGTGCTGCTTAATTAATACATGGGGGGTGGTATGCTTAGTAAGCGGCACTTTAAGCACATCTTTCGGTTAGTAAGCAGCATTTTAAGCAACTTGCGTGTTTACTTCACCTGTCTTACTAATCTAATTGTGACTTTAGCAACGAAGTAAACGCCTCCTTATTATCTTGTTCCATGCCAATGTTCAATGCACATGTTTACCGACAAAACCGGGTGACAATATTGTTTAATTACCGGCTGCACTACTGATCCCAAATTTCAATCTCTGCCGCCCATAACCCATCTCCATGCTTTCATTGGCATCATATGACCATTGTCCATTCCACATTATCAAGATTTTTCTTTCGCCGAAATAGAATTCCATCAAAACACAACCACTTGGGATAAATTCTATTAAAACCAAAAAATATGCCGACACAATACGGATGAAAATATGATTCTATTAATGCACGATCGTGGTTAATAATCTTAAGAGGGATTAATTGTGTTAGTTTAACCGAAACCGTTGTGTTGAGGTTATCAATCTCAATTGATTTCATCAAGGAGTTAAGAGATTAAAAGCTACTATCAAGTCGGTATATGATAGTGTTCTATATGTGGCTGATAGTAAGGGTTATTAATGAACGGTCGTTGTTAGTAACTACCCTCGATGAATTGGAGATACTCCTAGATAGAGTATTCGAGAGGTGATAAGTTATAGATATAACCGGGATCAACAAACATATCAACAAGTGGAAAGTGGCAAAACCAAGTCTTTTATCTCATTAATTAAAATCATATAAGTCGTTCATCTTAGTGTTTAATAAAAGGGAAAATCGCATATATGGTCCCTCAGTTATCCACGAAAATAAAATCTTAGACTTGTATTTCTGAGATTGAAAATGTCACCCCTCAATTGTCCAAATTGTTGTAAATGTGGTCCTTTAAGTGGTGAAATGTACTCTCGTCCACATTGTATATTTCACCCCTCAAAAGGACCACATTTACAGCATTTTGGACAATTGAGGGGTGACATTTACAATCTCAGAAATACAGGTCTGAGATTTTAATTTCGTGGATAACTGAGGGACCAAATATGCGATTTTCCCTTAATAAAACTAAATCACACAATCCCAAAACCCCCCTTTTATTTACTAGTTTCAAAAAAGAAAAGTATTCATTTCCCTGTTGATACGAACCTTACTACGCTATACTACGTATAGGTGCTAGTATTGAATTTATTTTGAGTCACACAACGACTTTAGTGCCGTCAGTTTGTTTCATGTTATGGAGAAAGAGACACCGGAGAAGGAATAGGGCAGAAGAAAAGGAATACATGTTTTCGACTGGAGAAACGGTTGGCGGTGGATTTCCGACTTAGAGAGATGTGGGAGTGATCTAGAGAGAAAAGGAGCGATTTCGAAAACCATAAGCTAAAGCCTTAAGGGAGTATTTATAGGAGAAGCCGCTGAAGAGAGGTCCAGTCACAAAGCGACACGTGGCGAGAAGCGAACCCCAAAACACGTGTCATGCACGTGAAGGCGGGGAGAGTCAAGTAATCATGATGAAAATCTCAGGTGTCGAATCAGCAGCCGTAACGGTTGGAGCAAGAATTTGATAACATATTCTACATTTAAGAGACTTGACCGCGGCAATTAATGACACATTTATTAGGCTTAATGCTAAAGCTATTATAACAGTTTTATAAGTATTATTATGGCTATCAATGTAATTATAAGGCATGGGTTACTAAAAAATAAAAAATAAATAAAAAAATTAAAAAAAGGCATTGGTTACTAAAAATGGGCTGACCAAAATTAATGACGACATTGAATATCGTCATAACGGTCAAAACCGTCAGTAACGGACAAAAAGACATTAATTACCCTCCTATAAGTAGTTTTATGCTCTATTGTAATTAGGAGGCTGATAATTCGAATAACACTCTAAATTACACTTTATTTCGCTCAATTGACATCTTTCTTACTGTTCATTTCATTTTTCTGTCGCTCTTGTACGAGTCCCAACCTATATACAACTTTCAATTTAATTAGTTTTTAGCTTATTCAAATTATTTCTTAATCAGTAACCATCACTTCAAAATCTCGGGAACAATCAAGATAGGTGTCACTCATGAGTGTTGGGACCGCATGGCTCGGGGCTATTTTTCTCTACTTCCTTTTGTCTCGCGCATGCTCGGAACATCTAAAGTGGGGGACCCGTGTTGGGGTAATTGGCCCTGCATAGAGTAGGCCCAATACCCATGTGGATATATAAGTCTAGAAGTCTGTTAAGACCCCATGGCCGGGCGGCATCACTCGCACGACATGAGATCCTTGAGCAAATCATCTGGACCACTGTGGATGGACTCTCAACCTGCTACCCTAAAATAATTGGCTAGAGAGCAAGGATTTGGCGGGCAGCGCATTTAATGCACCATATATGAAAAATTTTATGGTTGGAGACTAGTCACTCTAGGCTCGCCACATCACCACCACCACCTATCCATTAATAGTATAAATAGTACTTCCTCTATCCCTTAAAACTTTGTACACTTTGACCGGCACGAGGATTAATAAAATAAAAAATTTGTGGTTGAAGTTTGTGTAGATGAGAGACAATTATCTAGAATCACAATTTTTTTACTGAAAAGGGAAAGTGACAAAGTTAGTGGAACATTTAAAAAAGAAAAGTTGACAAAGTTTTAAGGGTCCGAAGGAGTAGCATTTATTTCATTGCAAAGGATTGACAATTTGTATTCCAAAATATTAGCTTCTCTCTCTACTTCTTCTATATTCTCACATCTTAGAATAGAGGCTCGGGGCACGGCTCGACAAGAGTGTGTTGTAATCGTTCTAAGTCATTTATTAAACTTGACACACTTTACCTCCTACTCTTTCTTGCTATTGTTTGTGGCGTCACTTTGTGCCCTCGAATCCCTAAGCAACAACCAAAATATACTCAACCCATTAACTTGCAATGAAAGCCCAAAGGAAAATGTTGGACCTTTGAACCGAGAGGAATAAACTTCAACAATAAAGTATTAGACCAAATTAAGAGTGTCTAATTTCCACAACAAACAATGAAAACTAGTTAAAAATACAAACATACGTAATAAGAAATTCACATTATCAGTGAATAATTGAAATTACTTTATTAGAATGCAAATAATATCAATAAGGGATCTCTATAAATAACTTCACTAATATTAGAAGGACGTGATGTAGTAAAATGCTAAAATGTGACTGGTTTAAATTCACGAATTTACGAATGCATCGTGTAATTTTCCTTCATCTATTATGTCTTTGGCATATGCATTTGGCACCTAAAAACTTTATAAAGTTTTTATATTAGCAAAATAAATAAATACTAATCTCAACTATATCTCTTAGGATATATATTCATGAACTTTTTCAAACTAGTCACAAAAATGTAAAATATTAAGAATATGTACACTTGTGATACAAAAAACTATAAAATTATGTTTTCTTTCACGCATGATCATATTATTCAAGACATATTTATTTCATTCTCTTATTTGCTTTATGTTATTTGTTCTACCACTCTTGCATTTTTTCATGTGATATGTTTGTTTCACCCAAACTATTGCATCATTTTAAACCAAATGATATTTTTTCAGAAAAAATACAGAAAAACCGAAAGTTCCTCCAATAAATGAATGTATTAGATCCGCCCTGAATATGGAGTGTTGAGATCCCTTACTACATCGATTTTATTACGGATCGAGTAGGTACTTGATAATTAAGTGAGTGAATACTACAGTACAAAATAAAACAGAAAAGTATGTATTCAATTAGCAGCTAACCAGGGCGGTAATGGTCCAATTAATACAAGATTAACAATACATAATAATCTCTCCGCCAATTTGCGTGTGGTTAGAAGAAAAGGAAGATGAGAAATAGGAGAGAGGTCCAGATGGGGTGGTGAGCGGCGGCGGCGGCGGCAGCCCCCTTTTGTGCCATTTGCCAGACCTGGAGTGAAGCAGTAACGACGGCGTGGGTGGCATTGTTGAACAAATACAGTTTAGCCCCTGCACCAATTGCCTTTGTTGGATACACTCTTGATGTGATGCACGCTCTTCCTCCCTGACCAAAGCATTCTACTATTGAATGATCCACCTGCACATTCAATTGCCTTTGTTGGATCCGTCAACTTCAAAAAATTATTTGACTCTCCCCGATCCAATTTTGAACTGAAATTTTTTGTTGATAAACTAGGCTCGATGCGGAACATGCCCAAAAAATTAATTAAAAAAATCCACCGTGAAGTAACCCAAATGGCGATGTTCGGATTGGGAAGTGCTAGACATGATCATTTCTCTCTATATATACTATCGTATAAGTGTGTGTGTTTTTTCTCACTTTTTCTACAAGTGTATCCGGCCAGAATAGGTGTGAGAATTCATGGTGGACAAATATGCCTTTGTTCAAGAACTTTTTCAAACTAGTCACATAAAATGTAAATTAAGAATGTATACAATTGTATTTCAAAAATGGAAAAGTATTATTATCTCTCCGTCATACTCATATAATTCAAGATATACTAACTTCTTTTTTATTTATTCTAGTATACTCACATTTTTTATGTAAATATTTCATCCATCGACTACCGTATCATTTCAAATCAAATGACAATATTTAGTAACAAAAACCGAAAAAACAAACGGAACCAAAACAACCCATACCCATCAAACCGTTGTTTCAAGTTTTGAAATGTAAAAATGAACCGCAACCGAATCGAAGATTCTACTATGGTTATGTATTTGGTTTTTGGTTAAAACCGAATAGATAAAACCGAAACTACCCCTAGTACGTACATAGTAGGAGGGTAGAACCAATTTGACACTTTTCTCTTCTTTTATCATGACGGGAATCTCGCTAGAAATGTGTGATAATAATACTTGAACCACGGTACCATACGTTTTCATAGAGGATTAGAGGGCATATACATGGTACCGTAGTAGGAGGATAATTCAGTGATGACGCCATAGAGGGCATTTAAGCAAGCGGGGATGTATACTTGGTATTTAATGAAATATATATATATATATATATAATTAATTACCAATATTCTCATGAGCAGTCTTTCACTATCCAGTACTGGAACCATGGTACCATATGTTTCCTTTCTTACGTCTGTGGCTTGGGATGACCTGCAAATTACAAAACACATCAAATTCAAAAACTTCCGAGGCGGCCTGGGTCAAAATTTAATTATATACAGTATCAAAAAAAATGGTGATTCGTTATTAAACAATACTTGAGTTAAATAATGTTTCATATGTAGTTGAGATAAATGGTCATTTGATGAGACCTATTCAGTTATTGCATTCATATACTACTAATGAGTGAATAAGGTGTTTTATTTTTAAGGTGTTTTAAATTTATAATCAATATGAAACATCAAATTTTGCTCATTTCAAGTGAATATGATAATGTTTTTTGAGGAGTCCTAATTTTTTACTAGTAATGATCGAATTACATGACTCATAATATATCAAATTGAAGATATTTCACACTCTCAAACTTTAAGGGAGCGGGTGACCCCCTTGGTACTCCCATCCGGCCAAAATAACTCATGATCATATATACGTTTCTCAAATCGCATGCAATCACTTTGAGATCGAGATACAACGTAAAGCATGCATGCAAATATATAATGTGTACGTGAATATATGATAGATGGAAGAACTTAACATGGACGTACATGCGGCATACCTTAAATGATCAGCACAAAAGAATGTTTTGAACTTTCCTTTTGCATCCTTTGCAATGTAGAAGTAGATCGGAGTTTGCTCGGAGAATTCAAGGTTAGCTAAAACAAGCAAGCCAAACGGCCCAAAGGCGCCGCGTTGGGCGGCGCCACCACCACAACTGTACGGAACGTCGCTTCCTCCACCTGCCTTTCCTAATGCCTCATCTTCTACGACTTCAAATACACCCTCGATATCCAACTATATATTCAATTACTTAAAAAATTAAACCACAACTTTAATTCACTAGCTAGCTTATTCAGTGATTATAACCTATCACTATTACTGGACGTACTAATATAATTACATAAATGAACTCATTGCATGTTAAATTAAATATACTAGTATGCATGGATTATTCTATGAAAAAAGTATAATACCTTAGCTTGTATAAATTTAAAGTAAATAAAACGTACATACTATACGGAGTAATATATACGTACATAAAAGAGCTAGTATATATATTTTCGGACATAAAATGGATAAGTAATTTTACTGGTGAAATACAACAATCCAAACTATAGATTTTAGGTTACTATTTCTATAATAATTTTTTGGATTAAACGTTAGTTGTCAAGTGTTTGTTGGTGAAATACAAACTTCACCATTTTGCGGAAAGGCCTAATTAAAGATGGTATTAAAGTCTAGCTCCTCCCGTTGAGTGTTAGTTTATTTGTTTGTTTGACCCTCATTAATTTCTTGGAATAACTCAAATTTTCGATCTAATCCGGCCGCTGTGTGTTGCAGGAGAGTTAATTATCTCAGACTCAGACCAGACGTATACGCCATATTTGTGATATAAATTTTAACCTTTGGGAATCAATTTAAAGTACATTATATTACGCCGGACTCACCTAATAAATTTTAAGTTTGAGAGAATTCCGAGTGAAATATATTGAGGTTTAAAGATTGTTACAATGGATGTTGAGGCATTATTTAAGGAGGAAATTAATTAGTAGAAGTAATGAATAATAGAGAAAAAAAGTAGTAGGTATGGTGTAAGAGTATAAAAAGTAAAGATAATTGATTATTTCTAGAGGAAAAACTTGTCAAAATGAAAAGAAAGTTTAGCAAACATTTAAATGCAGAGAAACTGTTTTTGCCACTACCGCCAGTAGCCCTATCCTGAGGTTCAGCTGCCTGCAGCCACGACCAAATCCCACTGAACTCTAAATTAAACCCCTAATCCTAATTAAACACTAATAAGTGTTTTTGTCTACACACAATTTTACTTCTATTTAGGGAAATCAAAATATTAACACAAATTTTAACATTTGTGTTATGTTTTACTCCTATTTTATGCAATTTCTTAAATTTTTGTAAATTCCTCCCACCATGAAATTTAGAATCGAAATCCAGTATCCCAAACAAGTTGTCCACGTAGAAACTTTCATTTTCTGTGTCACTAAGATTCTCTCATATCAAATTTAGTAAATTCTTAGTTTATCAATTCAATATCAACCACATAAACCAACTTATCGTAATAAGTTCATCACATCCTCATGTTCCAATGATAGTGGGACAAACATGATAATAACGTTTTACTACATACTATTCATTGAAACATTGGACTTTTTGCACTATTCACATATTCTTGTTTGACTATATTTTATTTATCAATATATTATAAATTAAATTTTCAAAAAATATTGATAAATTCTTCTCATTTGAAATTTTCAAAAATCTGAATTTTTTAATTTTTTTACTAATAAAGAATGAAAGGTATTAATGGTAAAACTTGTGCGTTGGAGAACGTGAAAAGTGGATTGTTGCAATTAAAAAAGAATGAAGGAAGTATTACTTATGTATGCGGATGCTGCTACAAAGTGAGGACAGCGATGCCGCTAGAAGAGACGATGACGCCATCGAATGAGGCATGGACAACGATGGATATGGCGACAACTGTGGTGACCGATGGCAAAGACATCTTGCAACGGCAACGCCGCCGACGATAGCTGATGCAAGCAGTGGGTGGTGTCGTCATCGACTTGTGGCGATGGTTGTACATGAGAAGAGGAATCCATTATTTTATACGACTAGATTTTATTTTATTACTCCGTATCATTATTATACTACATATTTTGTATTTTTAAGAAATCAATTAGGGTTTTCATTAAAGATAGTTATGTCCAACTCCACCAGTGCAGTTTTACTCTAAGAAACTACAAGAAATTTTGGAACTCCTATTTTTTCACTTTCATAATGTTTTATTTCTAGTTGGCGAATTTAGTCTTTTGTACTTCTACCTCCGTCCTAAAAAGATTGGTCAATTGGCTTTTCTTGGTCAATGATGTCAAAGTTTAAACGATGATTGTATGTATTTTATTTGTATGTAATTTATAAATTTTATACTTTTTATAAAAGTTTTTTATTAAACAACATGTTCATTTCATTTTCATATTTTAAAAAATTTTGGGAAATTAAAAGGGTCAGATAGAGTCTGGAACTTACAAAAAAATGTCAAATAAGGCCTTATATAGGAGGTTCTGTCCGGACGACGCCATTTGGGGTGGTTCTGGTGGACTTTTTCGATGAAATTTTGTGAGTATCATACTCATTAAGTCTAGTTTACTCCAGATTTCAGCTAAAACTTCAATCGGGAAGGCATTCAAATAAATTCGTGAAGATAACTGTGCTTTTAACTGCGCACTTATCTTCAAGAATTTATTTGAATGTCTTCCCGATTGAAGTTTTAGATGAAAATTGGTATGAGTAAACTAGACTCAATGAATAAGATGATCAAAAAGTTTCATTGAAAAATTCCACCGGGAACCGCCCCAAATGGTGTCGGCCGGACAGAACCTTCTATATAAGACCTTATTTAACATTTTTTTTGTAAGTTTAAGGCCATATCTAACCCTTTTTCCAAAAATTTTGCATTGCAAAATATCAATAGTCAAACTTGACATGGATGGAGTAGTTGAAAAAGACAAAAGAAAAGGTAGCGGACCTGATTGGCATCCCCCACATCGAGGTGTACAAGGGAGCCTGGTTGAAGCTCCACCACCTTATGAAATCTGGACTTTTCACTTCTGAGCATCTCAACCTCCTCCACCGGCCACTGTAGCAGGTGTGTACCGGTTTGATTGTCAAGCAATATTGTTCTTGGAATGGCCTGGAGAGAGGCCCAGCCCTTTTGTAGGTCGGCAGATTCAGTGTCGGTTTCAGAAATCCAACCCCAATTAACCCGTCTGCTCTTGACGGGGTCATGGAAGGATTTGGAGGCGTAATAAGTGCCGTAATCGTAGCGCAAGCCGATGCCGGCGTCCAGAGACGGGTGGTCCGGGGTCCAAACATGGGCCTCGTACCGCCCTATCGCGTAGTAGTCCTTCCGCTCATCGTCCAGGCTCGTCTTCAGCACGTGCTTCATCACGCCCCCATCGGCGCAGCCGCCGCTGCTGTCCACCCCGCGGGAGCTGCACACCGGGTACAAGTCCACGCACTCCCACATCCCCGTCCCGCCCACCCCGTGCGCCTCGCGCTTCACCAGCCGGAAGTGCACGAAGTCCTCCGTGTCGAACACCATTGCCACCCCCGTGGTGTTCACCTTTGACCCGATCATGATGTTCCACCGCCCCTCCTCGTACCACGCCGTGGTCGGGTCCCGGAAGTCCCGCACCCCAATGCCCGGAGGGGGCACCAGCACAGGGTTGCCCTGGTACTTGGCCCACTTCACTAGCAGCGGGTCCGACGGGTCCGCGGGGAAGGCGAGGTTCTGCACCTGCACCAGATCCTGGGTGGCCCCCGTGTACAGCATGACCACCTCGCCGGAGGGAAGCACGGTGGCGGAGCCCGTCCACACCCCGTTGGCGTCGTACCAGTGGTCGGGCACCATCGCGATGGGGAGGTGGTCCCAGTGGATGAGGTCCTTGGACACGGCATGCCCCCACACTATGTTTCCCCACACGGCTGACTCTGGGTTGTACTGATAGAACAGATGATACCATCCCTTGTAAAATAATGGTCCTGCATGCATGCGTCATACATCATCATCATCATCATCATGTTTAAATGGTTAATTAGCTCATACGTGACATTTATGCAAAAGTCCATACGATTTGAAGGAAGGATCTGAGCTGAGGGAGTATCATTAGTACCAAGTCGATCAAGTATTTTATTTACCTATATATAGCACTAGTATGTTAGGTTGTAAGAACTAGTAATTAAGAACTGGTCGGATTGGGAAGGCATCCGGCAGGAATGCCGGGTCACGGGTTAAGTTGGGGTCAACCACGTCATTGCCGGAAACCCTACGGGTCAACCACTTATTAATACTACCTCTTCTCGGTCCCGTTTTACCTAATTATCGGTGTGTCCCACTAAGATTATCTCATACCAAATTTGGAAAACTTTGTGTGACTCTAAATCATTCTTACTTTAGGCTTACTTTATCAATTCAATATTAATCACATAAATCACTTTTTATTGATTTGCATTTCACTCCCTCTTGTCCCATTGTTAGCGGGTTGGAGGGAGTAGCAAAGAAAGTTATTCTTCATATTTTCAAATATGTATGTAATAAGTACAATATTTACGTACTCCACAATAGAAATTGTACAAGTAATATATACAGATGAAGTACTATATATACTTCCTCCGTCTCTCTTTAGTTGAATCGGTCAACATTTCACGTTTGCCAACGCACAACTTTGACCGTCATTATATTTAATTCTGTATTAGTAAAAAAATAATAAAAAATAGATTATAAAACTTAGTAATGAGATGAATTTAACAACATTTTTCAAAAAAAATAATTCACATACATTAATAAATAAAATGTAGTCAAAGTAAAGTACATGAATAGTGTATATATTCCAATGTTGCAATTATTGAGATGCAGAAGATAGTATGTAGGATAGGATGAAGTGGAGTATATATTACTCACCGTTAGGGTCTGACCATCGAAGATCGAGTCACGTTCAGGTCCACACCATCAAAGCCGTCATGCATACCAAATGATCCAAAGCACAATGTAAATTAGGTACGGAGCATTATATATATGGTGTGACAATTCCGATACCCATTTAAAAAGTGTATTGAAAACATTTTGCTTCCTATGTATTGAGAACAATTTCTATAATATTATTATTATTACCATGCGCATATAGTGTGTACATACCGTTCATCCAGTTTTTATTGGGCTGAAAATGGAAAGAAGTTCTCTGCCAACTCAGCATTTCTTGCGACCATCTAAATGGCTGATATGATCCCCCCGGCGGCAGGCTAAAGGACTTATTCGACACTCCTTGCGGTACGCCACGCGCCACCGGCCTGCTAGTTGAAACCACCACTCTGTTACCCTTTCCGTGGATGTAGTTGAACACCACAGCAAAGAGTAACGCAACGGAAAGAATCGCCGCTAGGGCTTTGGAATGGCGGCGCCGTCGAGTGCCGCCCAACAAAGGGGTGTGGGGAGATGTCGTCGCCTGAATAACAAGTATAGCGTCGGTTGATTCGTTTTGGGACTCCATGCATGCATATACTAGCTAGCTAGCTAGGTACTATATTTTATTTCTTTCTTACGTACCGTCGATCAGTAAGTGTTCATTTGGTAATTTCTTTTGTTTTGTTTTCACTGCTTTTAAAGTATGAGTTAAGCGAGTGTGGGCGGTGAATTAGGCTTTTCTATAGGTAGTGCGAGGCAGGGAGTTTGTCACTTCTAACATCACCACAGCCACCATACCGAGTCAATCGGATAATAATAATAATAATAATTATTATTATTATTATATTAATAATAATCATAATAATAAATATTATTATCTTTATTATTATAATTACTAGCTCCCTCGGGTGGCACAGAAAAAACTGAATGACAATTATGTCCATCTTTAGTTCTTTATAATAGGTGTCATTAGATTGACTTTTCAATCCTAAACTACAAATTTTTCGGGTGGAATTTCTTGAAGTGCTTCGTGATGGTTACTTTTATGAAAGTTTATGACCAGGTTCTCTATGAATTATAGATTGTGTACACAAAATTTTAGTTTAAAACTCAATATCACAATCAGTTAATAAACTATTGAAACCACGGCATTTTTATGCATATTTTAACGTAACGTTTTTCAATAATTTATTTAACTGATTTTCCGGTTGAATTTTAAACTAAAATTTTGTGTACACAATCTACACATCATAGAGAATATGCTTATAAATTTTCATCAAAAACATATATTTGGAAGCAAATTTGACTGGTATGATTATTTGATGAGTTTATTAATTGATTTTATTCATAATTGATTTTTTTGATTTCTTAATTGTTGATTTTTATCTATTGAGTGTTGGTGTTATAATTTGTTTATTTTGTTAGACAAGAAATTTCAATTAATTAAATTTATAAATTTAATTAATAAGAAGGTGCAATAAAAATGATTGGATCTGGATACGATAAAGCAAAAAGAGGAGAAGATTAGATAAAACGGCTCTACATAAAAAGGTTCAACGAAAATGTTTGTTTGGGTAAGGAAGTCAAATTCTCAATGTCTCAATATGAGAACTCGGAGAAGAAGAACGATTTAGCCACCTAAAATGAAATGATTCAGAATGATCACATCATTAGAGGAAAAATTTAGGAGTTGATAATAATAGAGTTAATTTTTCAAATAAGACTAAAACATTGGTAAAGTGCATGAATAGGTCATCATTGTTTCCTTCCTAAATAAAGACCACCAATACTATAATATTATTAGTTTAGACAGAAGAAGATTGTAGATTTTTTATAAATGCCTTGAAATATTATTATTACTACTACTAGTACTACTATTATTATCATCATCATCACTATTATGCATGCACGGAAAGGGTTTTTTCGTTTTTTTTTTTAAATAAGGCCAATTTTAATTCTCAGCCCCTAGGACTTCAAACTAGGGGTGCAAACGAGCTGAGCCTGATTCTTTATAGGCACGAGCTCGAATTATATTGTATTGACTCGAGCTCGACTCGATTTAGCTTTAAAAAACGAGGCTCGAGCTCGACTCGCAAATATTTAGAAGGCTCATTTCGGCTAGATTGGCTCGATAGTTCGAGTTATTAAAATCACGATTTGAATCATTTACAAAATTGTAATTAATAAAACTCATAAAACAATCGTTCTCAAATTCCTAAAATCGTTCAAAATTGTTGATTTTCAATTTTGAAATTTGACTACACGGCACCATACCCCAACCGAATTACTCATGTCAGCCGGGCAAATTGAAGTGCTCGCTGCCAGACTCGTTAGCTATATAGAAAAGGGAAGAGAGATTTTTTCTAAGCTATTCCGATGTGGGAAGCGGAAACATTAAATTAAATACTCCCTCCGTCCCTATTTAAAAGTGCCCGTTTGAATGGCACACATCTTTAGGCGAATTACTGTTCACCCTTTGACTGACCTTTTTGCCCTTCGAATTGGTGGGGGTTAATTTTTAAAGTTACCAGTGTACTGTTCACAACAGTACACTGCAACCTTTTAAGACTTGTGCTTTATCTGTTCTTATTAATCGCCTGCCGCCAACCCAAAAAAAAGGAGGGAAACTATTCCCTTTCATGGCTGCACTGTCATCATCAAATTCAAAACTCCCCCCAAAACCAACATTAAAAAGGCAACAGCCCAACGAAGTAGTGCCAAATTACATCAGTTTGTCACGCAAAAAATGGCAGAAAGTTATGAGTTACAAATTGCTACAAGATCAAAGTACAAAAAGCTGTCGAATGAAGATAGAAGAACTATCCAAACTCTTCTTCTTCAAAGTGAAAGGCAAGATGACGGAAAGATTGGCTATGGCAGCTTAACAAAAATAGCCAAGCAGTTCTGGGTGCACCGGAAGGCTATATCAACAATATGGCATCTCCTCATGCAACAACAGGCATCTGGAATTCCCTTGAACCCAGATTTGAGGATGAAGGGAAAAGTTGGTAAGAAAGGCTTAGTCATTGACCTGTCAAAAATGCTGCATATTCCTCTAAGCAACAGAAGGAATCTCAGGTCACTCTCTGCAGCTTTAGGTCATCCAAAATCATGTGTGCACAGATTCAAACAAAAAGGTGAATTCAAAAGTCACACATCGGCTATCAAACCTCATTATACAAACTTGAATAAAATACAGAGGTTAAAATGGATCATTTCTAACATTGAGGAGGACATAGTAACAAATGTACCCCAATATAAAGGCATGTTTAACGTGGTACATGTGGATGAAAAATGGTTTTACATGACAGAGGCATCACAGAGGTATTACCTACATCTGGATGAGGTTGAGCCTCATAGGACATGTCAATCTAAAAGATTCATCACTAAAGTGATGTTCCTGTGTGTAGTTGCCAGACCAATTATACAAGCAAATGGTGAAGTGATTTTTGATGGCAAAATTGGAATATTCCCATTTAGTACAATGCAATCTCTACTTTTGTATTTTGACTGTAAACAATGCTTGCCACACATCCCCATGGTCTCCTAGGGTTTCCCGTGGTGACTTAGTAGGGGTGAAACCACATAGGAAGCACACACTACCATCACAGACGAATTACAATCATTAGAAAACCAATTGCATGCAGTTCATCATTGAAGACATTCACATTACAAACCCCATGGTCTCCTAGGGTTTCCCCTGGTGACTCATTAGGCCTCAGACACACATAAACAGTTCAGAGTTTCATCATTGACCTCATACAAGCATCACACACTCACCACTATGCACACACTGACCTGAGGCCTCATACCAACCACACTCACAGATCATTGACCTCAGACAAGTACACACTGACTTGTCATCATTGAAATCAGTGATGGTCATCACTACTGTCTCCCCGGGGCAATCCCGGCGCACTATGCACAAGATGAACCCGATCAAGAACATGCTGAAGAAAACCCGCCCTTCATACCTAATCAACCACAACAACAACTTGATGCTCCAGCCTACCAATACTCACCATTCGAGCAACGGATGCTCGATAACATGAACATGATCAACAACAACTACATCATGCTTCAGGAGCGAGTTGATCAGTATAGAACTGAGCAGAGGCATAGCTGTGAGAGGATGTATGAACAACGGAGGGAAGACTGGCGGAGATATGAAGAGGACCAACGGCGAACCTTTGGTCCGATATACTCCTATGTAGCACACCAGAGCTCCTTTTCCTCTATGACCACTCCCCCTCCCGCACCATCATGGTATGACCCCTCTCAGTGGGGTTACTTTGGAGGATCAAGTTCCGGTGGTGGAGGCGATGATGGTGGTTATGGCGGGGATCACATGGATGAGGACAGACACCAAGGTGGAGGTCTAGGCGGGCACTAGGGACAGTGCCAGATACTAAGTGTGGGGGTGCAGAGATTGTTCTGGTATGCTCACAATCCTACTCTTTTTCATTTTATTTTCTTAAAAAAAAAGAAAAAAAAAAGAGCTTGTTGAGTTGAAAACCCACAAAGGGCAACTCAAGCAAAAATTAAAGCAATAAAATAAAAAGTGAGGTTGTGAGAATTAAAAGAAAAATGTGGGAAGCTGGGATGAAAACCTGAAAGGGCACCTAGGCAAAACGAGAGAATGAGAGAAATGTCTATTTTGCAGGATCCTGAAGGTGATAAGCTTAAAAGAGAAATGGAGATAAAGATGAAGTTGAAGACCCCGTTTTACTTTAATTACTGTTGGGGATGCTTTATATTGTGGTAAAAACACTCTTGGATGTTTTGCGTTGATATTCTTGTCATTTTTAAAAGGACTTCTTGGATTGGATTTGATTTACTCGAGACGAGTAAAGGTTTAAGTGTGGGGGTGTTTGATGCACACTAATTAGTAGTGCATAATTATATGTTTTTATGTTTCATTGATGGTGATTGTTTGACGTTTTATTTAGTTTGTAAACCATTTGTGTGATTTTAGTTGTAATTGTATTTTAGTTCTCATTTGTAAGTTGTAAATTAGAATTAGGAATTAGGATGTTGAAAAGGAGGATGTTGAAGTGAAGAAAAAGAAATTTTGACTGTCCAGGAGCAAATACCCGACCGGGTAGGAAACTTCACCCGGTCGGGTCTGATTTGAAAACCGAACCGGTGAGGAAAGAGCTGGACCCGGTCAGGCCCCATACCTCACCCGGTCGGGTGAGAAGTGACCGGGGACAACCCGGTGTGCGAAGATCATCAGAACGTGGTGAATTATCTGATTTTGACCGGACCCGGTCTGGTAAGTACTTGACCCGGTCGGGTACCCGGCCAAAGGTGTTGAAAAACACCTATAAATAGCACTCTTTTTCTTCTCTAAACATCATCCAATTCCTTTGTACATCTAAGCTCAACATAGAATAGTTCTTTCTTAATATTTTTCATCATGTTTAGTCTCCAAATGAGGAGCTAAACTCTTCCATCTTCTTCCAACTACTTTGAAGCTTAATGAATTTGTAAGTTGTGAGTTATTTTCTTTAATCTTCTTCCTTGAATATTAATTTTTCCTTTAAAATACTATTTCTATATCAAAGTTGGGGAGTGTTACTAAGATGACGATTAGTTAACATCTAGACATTGGTTATAGTAATAGTTATTTCTTCCTCTATGTTAATATTGGGGAGTGTTACTAAGATGACAATTAGTTAACATCTTGATATTAATCATAGTAGGATTCATATTCTTTAATATTCTTCCTTGAGTATTAATTAATTCATATTCATATTTCATGTTAATATTTTAAACATTACTTAAAGTATCAACTAGTTTTGTTTCTCATATTAATTATTACTAGAATCAATCGGTTAATACGCTTGTTATTAATCCGGTTCTTTCAACGGTAGTAAACTTGGATTATTAATGCATGCATCTCATGGTTAATATGCCAAGGGGAATTAATTATATTGATTAAACCAATAAACCGCTTGTGTTGAGGTTATCAATCTCAATCGTTTTCATCTTAAGTTTATTGCTACTATCAAGTTAATATACGGCGCTTGTTCTATATTGACTCGATAGTAAGTTTTATTAATGAACGCATCTCGTTATTAATAACTACTCTTGATGAACTGGATATACTCTTCGATTGAGTATTCGAGAGGAAGATAGTTAAAGATATAACCGGGATCGACGAACATTTCATTAAGCGGATAAAAGCAAAACCAAGCCACCACATCTTTTAATCAAGCTCATATAGGTTGTTCATCTTAGTATTTTTAAATCATACAAATCTAAACCCCCCTTGTTACTACTTATATAGAAGAAAAGTATTCCTTTCCCTGTGGATACGAACCTTACTTCGTTATACTACGTATAATCGTTGTATTGTAATTATTTTGAGTGCACCTCACGACAAGGGCACGTCAACTTGGTTTTGCTTTTATCCACTAAATGAAATGTTCGTCGATCCCGGTTATAATTGTAACTATCTTCCTCTTGAATACTCAATCGAGGAGTCAATTGGAGGAATGTTACCGCGTGATCATAGTTTTCCTGATTCATATTACAACATGAAACAATTAATATCTCAGTTGGGGCTTCGTTGTATAGAAATTGATGCATGTCCTTTAGGATGCATGTTGTACTGGAAGGATAATGACACAGTTGAGAGCTGAAAGTTCTATGGTTGAGACAGATACAAACTTGTTCCCCAAAGACAAAAAATCAGGAAAAAGATCTGCATTGCCTAAATTATTTTGCCTCCCAGTAGCTCCACGTCTACAGATGATATATGCTTCAAATGCTACTGCGAAACACATGACATGACATGTTGAGCACTAAACCAAAGAGGTTTGATGTCTCACCCTTCGGACTGTGAAGCTTGGAGACACTTTGACCATTGTATTCCTAAGTTTGCAATGGAGCCACGGAATGTGCAACTGGGATTGGCTCATATGGATTTTCTCCTTTTGGAAGGTTTGGGAGGAAATTTTCATGTTGGTCAATCATGTTAACTCCTTATAATCTCCCTCCTGACATGTGCATGAAAAGTCATTTCATCTTTTTTACTTTAATTTGTCCAGATCCCATGGATCCTGGAAAAAGGATAGATATTTATCTCCAACTCCTTATCGAGAAGATGAAAGAACTTTGGGCCATTGGGACACCAACTTATGATGTTTCAAGAGATGAAATGTTTATCATGAAAGCTGCCATCATTTTGACAGTTAACAACTTCCCTGCCTATGGTATGCTATCTGGATGGAGCACACGCGGTCTTCTGGGATGTCCGATATGTATGGAGAAATCATGTGGCAATTGACTCAAATTCAGTGGGAAACCAAGTTACTTGATTGTCACCGCAAGTTCCTCCCTTCAAACCATTGATATCGAAGGGATCAAAAGTCTTTCATTAACAGAAGAGTGGTACGAGACTTACAGGCGAACACATTTTTAACCGAGTTCGACATATTCCTACGGCAGTGCAACAACCACACAAGGATCCAGATGGGTATTGTGATACACATAAGTGGACAAAGATGAATATATTTTGGGAGTTTCCATATTAGAAATACCTTCTCATTCGTCACAATTTAGATTTCATGCACATTGAGAAGAACGTCTTTGACAATATATTTAATACGATGATGGATTTCAAAGACAAAACCAAATCACATGTTACATGTTGCAAAAAAGTTTGTCCCTCAGGTAAAACATGCAAAAAAGTTTAACACGTTACATGTTGGAAAAAAAAATTAGTCCCCTCATATCAAACTTATCCACAGTTTAATATGTTATATATATTATTTCCAAAATCAAACATTTAAAAAAATTCATCTAGTATCACACTAATAATTCAAAATATACATAAATTATTTTACATGAGTGATCCTCCTCGTCGTTTCCCACTCTTCCCGTCGCGGCGGTTCGCATTCCCGATGCCCCCGATTACGAACCCTCTGAACATGAATGATGATGTCAAGGCAGACATGCCCAAACACCTACTTCACAACAATCCAATGCTCATGCGAGCATTACTCATGCGAGCATTACTCATGCGAGCATTGAATTAGAAGAAAAAAACCGCCGCTGGAGATGCAAAGTTTTCATGATTTTGACATGAAAAGTGGAATCAGGCGCTGACTTGACCCCTAATCGATACTGGAGTAGAAGAGTTTGCAGAAAAATAGTTGGACGTGCAAGGATATTCTTAAAAACAAGTGAAGATTTTTATAGCATAGAAGATACACCTAACTCTCCCTCTCTATCTCTTCACAGCAAGCACACTCCTCGTGCTCTCCGCCATCTTCCACCGATCCATCAACGGCTTCTGTTACTGGATCATCGGTTTCCCTCAAGCAAATCCAGGGCATCAAATGTGAAGGCCCTTTCTTTTTCCTTCAACGGGAACAACTTCCCATCTCTCCGAGTGCAGCCAAGACTTGTTGCGACTTTTGCGGCCAAACCTGACACTGTTGACAGTGTGTGTAAAATCGTGAAGAAGCAATTGGCTCTTGCCCCTGAAACCGAAGTCACCGTACCGGAGAGTCGAAGTTTAGAAGTCTTGACACTGTGGAGATTGTGATGGGGCTTGAGGAGGAGTTTGGAATCACCGTGGAAGAAGAAAGTGATCAGAGTATTGCTACCGTTCAAGATGATGCAGATTTGATTGAGGATCTGATAGCCAAGAAAGCCTAAATGTTGTTACCCCAATTTTCCATCTTTGAAGGATTGTAATCTTGATTAATATGAATTTAACTGGCAAAGTCTATAAGATAAGACACGGGTGTTAGATGTTTTATGATGAAATATGATTTGAGTTTGAAAAGTGTAACTTAATATGATTTTCTTTTTTAACATTAAGCTAGCACCACAGATATTGTTTTCCAATCACTAAAAGTTTATCCATATTAAAGTTTGCACACATTTTTTGTCCTTGAAATAATTTCAATTCTGTGATATGTTTGAGCCTCCTTTTTAAGTCCTGGAATTGAGGGCCTCTAACTCTCCGATTAAAGTCTGTCTATTTTTGAGTGAAGTGAACTGTGATTTGGTGGATACAACAAAGCAAAGCAAAGCAAAAATGATGATTGATCGAAACACATCTATCTTTCTGTTGTGGGCCTATCCATTCATCGGCATCTTGCACTTTTCCAATTGGGCCAGCCACTTTTCATCTCTAAGCCCAACCAGAAACTGCCCCAGCGACTCCAGAAACAGCGCAGCCTGATACACATCCGTCACGTTCAAGATGTCCGACACCACGCTCCGCCGCAGCCGGTTCGCGTCCACCACCACACCCACCACCTCTTCCAGTTGCGCCGCCACGCACTCCTCGATGATGCCCCCCTCGCACCACTCCCGCCCCACCCTCTCCACAAAAGCCGCCTGCGCGTGTCTCAAACGCGCCGCCAGTGCCGGCACCATCAGCCTCAATCCGCACTGGATCTGATCCACCCGGCTCATCAGCGTCTTTGGAGGGCTGCGCCACGCCGTCGCCAGGTACCACGGCTGTCCCACCGTCGACGACTCCCCTTCCTCATCCGAGTCCAGAAATGATCGGAGGAGATTCGTAAAGAGGTACGGGTGGAGGTCGCCCAGCCACAGGAACGGCTTCTCCAACCAGTTCCGCCACTCCGGAAACAGAACCTGAGCCACGTCGTCCGCCGCGGCTTCATCTAGGGCCTCGTAGTACGCGAGCAAGTGGCGGTGCAGCGCCTCTACTTGGGCTGCGAGGATCACCGGAGACACGGTGGATGACGCCATCGCACGGCGGAGATGGGGGAGGTGCTCATTCTTCAGGGCCTTAAACCACTCTCCATAGAAATCCTTGAACGGCCTCGATGATTTCTTCTTCCCGAGAAAACCTGCTGTTCGATCCATCAGTTTTGTATGTATATACTATCATCAAATCGTCAAATAAATAAACGTCATTGCTTATAATTTAAACCGCCCAGAAAATAAATACCCATATATATGTATACGAACAAATAGATTATTTACCATCGCAAAAAAATATATATATATTATTTACCAAAGGCTCTCAGCATTTTGGAGGACATATGATTTCTTGATTTCTTGATTTCTTGATCAGGAGAGTTGAAGAAGACGAGTTTGCAGAGACAGAATTGAAGCAGCTACACTGCCTCTTAAATTTTAGACCCTTGCCTTAGACGCACGCACATAATAGACCGGAGAATTAAAGTTTGATCGTTGTAACTTGAAACCGTTTGATTTTCACGTTTTTCAATGCACAACTTTGATCGTAATTATATTTAATTATGTATTAGTAAATATTATAAAAATTTGATATTTTGGAAATTCACATTGATAGGAATTTAATAACATTTTATACGTAATAATTTGATTATGTATATTAGTAGAAAATTGTGGTCAAAGTAAGATTTGTGAATAGCGTAAAAATCACAATATTGCAAGAATTAAAAAATGGAAGAAGTATTTGAGAAAATGGTCAAAATGATATCTTAATATGGTTTAAGTGAAGTAAGGAGTATTTCACCTTAAATTTGAAATTCAAAACTACATCAACTTCCATTTTTAAGTCAATTACTCAATTAGGTATATCCGTTCTGTCAGAAGATTAAAATTGATGACCTGACTAACAGTGTCTCCTTATGTGTCACTTATGTGTTTAATAAGAGTCCAAATCAGCTCATGTCTATTGTTTTATTTTTCATTTACGCAAAACCCTAAACCCAAAGCAATGGATGCAGAGTACGCCAAATACGATTTTCTTGACTAAAAGCTGAAAGTTAGGCTCCATTCATCACCAATCACACGAAGCTTGGTTGAGAAACGGCAAAAGCAAACCTTTTCAAATGGAGACAGATGACTATCATGAAAGGTATGTGATGGATAGTGTACCCGAGGGGTAGCTTATCCGAAGGATATTATAAGAAATATCAAGAGAGATGTCAGAGCAAGTAAGAGAGAGAGTGAGTATGTATTCGATATATGTGTCGTGTCGATTACAATGGAAAGTGGCTGCTATGTATAGTAGCCACAAATGCTAGGGGCAATAAACGAAAGGACACGTGTCAAACAGCCAACGGATGGGGGGTCAAATCAGCCAGGGTGGCGCCGACATAGAATGTGGTCGCATTCAATGAGGTGGTTTGGGTGTGACGTTGTACTTGACGCGGTGATCCAGCGCATGTGGAGAGGAGATCCTGTCGAGAAGATAACCTTCGGTTGTACCTACTGAGGCCTCTATGCGTCGAAGGCTCTACATACCGGAGGGTCCACCAAGCTCCCGAAGGCTGTCTGTACCGAAGGCTCGTATATCAAGCCCTGTTCTTCAGTGATGTTTTTGGACCAGGTTTCCTGAGTATAAAGCCTTCGGCGTGTGGGGCCGAAGGCACACCTTGCGCAGTATGGGCTGCTTGGAGCCTTGTTTGCTGGGCTTGGGACATTTGGACCTATTGGGCCTGATTGTTGTAGCGGAAGTATGTGGGTCGCGGGTTCCTGGGACATATACTCCATCAGGAGTCCCCCACTCCTTTTGTCGAGAGCTTCTCGAGGGAAATATGAGTAATTGTAGTGAAATCGTCGGTGGTTGCCATGATGTTGCTGTGGAGTAGTGAAAGTTTTGCGTTTGCGTGTTTATGCCGAGGGGAGTCCCCCTCATTTTGAGACTGGAGGCCTTTGGTGATGCCTTGAGGAAACTTTTAACTTTTTGTGATTTCCCAAATGGGGTTCCCTAGTCCCCCACTCCTTGAGGCTCATGTAATGGGGTGAAAAGGAGTAGAGTAATGCATGTCTTTAATAGAGAGCTGAGGGCTGACGCCTTTTGGTTCACAATGGGGAGATGCCTCGTTAAAACCTCATTAAGAAAAAACCATGTGGGAAAAATCCTGATGAGTGAAAAAGAGTACACCGGATGCCCCCAAAATGAAGCAAGAGGGGTGAACCCTTCGGCCTGAGATGAAGGATCACGCTGAGGCTGAGGGCCATTCGTGATCTGAGGAAAGTGGCCCTGAGAAGCCGAAGGCCGCTTGTGATCTGAGGGCGGTGGCACTGAGGGGTCGAAAGCCGCTTGTGATCTGAGGGCGGCGACACTAAGAGTCAAAGGCCGCTTGTGATCTGAGGGCGGCAACACTGAGAGGCCGAAAGCTGCTTATGCTCTGAGGGCGGCGACATTGAGAGTCGAAGGCCGCTTGTGATCTGAGGGCGGCAACACTGAGAGGTCAAAAGCCGCTTGTGATCTGAGGGCGGCGACACTGAGATTCGAAGGCCGCTTGTGATCTGAGGGTGGCAACACTGAGAGGTTGAAGGCTGCTTGTGATCTGAGGGGGCAGTCGTCAATAATGACTTTTTGGATGTAACCGTTGGAGATGGCATCCACGTGGCGTGTGCTGGTTGGCTCGCTTCGGGCAGGCGTCACCGGTTGGGTGATGCGATGGTCCGTAATGATGGGCTTTTAACCCGAGGCCCAAACTCGGGTCTTAACCGCGGTTCGGGAGGTGATAAATACATCCGCACTGAACTCATTTGATTTGTGCGATCATAACTGAAGCAAAGCTCTGCCAAAGTTTCTAGAGAGAAAAAGCCTAATTCGATCGAACCCAAGTCCCTGAGGTCAGTTCTTCCCCCGTTCTTGATATCTCTTGCATACTTTGCTTCGCCTCCTTTAGATCCAGTGTTAGTGGCTTTAGGATTTCTATTGTCTAAAACCCCTCGATACATTACCGAAGGATGTCGTCTGCAAGTGATTCTCAAGTCATATCCAGGGAGCCCTCGATCCAATCTGAGACGTGGTCGGATGAGAAGTCAGAAAGTGTTGGTCCCGTTTAAGCTAGGAACAGTCTAGGGGGTGAATAGACTGTTCAGGATTTTTCAAACTTCTCAAAAGTCACAAGTGACTTGACAGAGATGGTCTGATTCTGGTGACAGAGAGGGTCGAGTTCTGATGACAGAACTGGACCTGGCAGCGGATAAGAGTTCTGTATGGGTAGCCTGAGGAAAACACTAAGGCAAATGCCTTTCTGTCAACTCTTAGAGCAAGATCTGTTGACCACAGTCTAAGTTCTTGAAAGTTAAACAGCCAGAATCTTACGTGCAAAAAGTAAATGCATAAAGTAAATGACATCGGGGTTTTTTATAGTGGTTCAAGGAACAACGTGTTCCTCTAGTTCACTATTCCGCTAAGCTTGTAGGTTAACTGTTACAACGCCTTAGTCCCTAGAACTTAAGAAGTACTCCACGTCTTGTTCAAGCCTAGTTTTCACCTGGGATGCTCTTCCTGGCTTCCTGATGACTGGTCTCATTTCACTGAGTCTCTTGGAGTATCCCCACTTCACTACTCCAGCTAATTTGAGATGTGCCTTCTTTTTCAAGAAGTGTTTGATTAAAAATCAGTTTTCTCCAACGTAGCTTCATCACAAAAGATGTGTAAATGAGGCTTTAGACGTCTTGAAGAACTGGGGGAACTTTGCTCCTGTTGGAGGATAAACATTATCTTTCCAACGTAAGCTTTTCTTGTTGATGAAGATGAAGTTGTTATCTAAAGAAAGCTTTTTGAATGTTGTAGAGAGCAAAAGTTATTCAGTTGTTCTTCGAAGTGTATCATATATACCGGGAGCTGACTTTCCGTTGGAGTGTAGCAAACAGCTTCATTAATTGCTTATACTGTTGATTTGACCGGTTGGTTCTTCGACTTGCTATTTTGGGGACAAAATTCTAATGGGGGGGGGTACTTTAATATTCTAACTAACCTAGCATCATCAAAATCTAATTACAATTATTCCTTACAATTTCCCCCTTTTTGATGATGCCAAACCCCTTAAACTATTTCCAGAGAAGTGCCTTTCACCATAAAAAATAAAGACTTCAATTAAATCTTGGTGGGCAACTTGGCATAGGAAAATAGTAAGAGTACGAGAGTAGGCAAGATAAAGTACAAGGTATCAGAGCATAAATAAAGCAAACAGACATAACAGAAAGGTTAGAAAATAATGAAAGCAGATATGAGATAATTGCCTTACAAATGAGAGACAGAGATGTGATTTTATTAAGCAGTAGAGTATAGTTTACATATTTTCCCTTGCTGCTGCAGCCAGAGCTTGATCGTCCAATCCTTTTAGCCTTTTTAGCTCTGCATTGAATTCTTCTCTAATTCCATTGAGACTTCCATGGCTTTGGTAAGAGGCCGAAATGGGAGAGAGATTGCAGTTCAGGTAGTTTAGAACTCCCTCATGAATATCTTTTCCTGGAAGAACATTCTTTCTGTACCAGTGTTCTGCTTCTTCGAGTGACCCGCCATGTCTGACTCTAACATGTCCTTCATTGTCCAAATAGATTTTCTGTTGTTGTGTAGGGGTCATCTTCTGTTTCATTTCTTCAAACTGGATTCTGTTAATCTTCTGAGAGCCTCCCAATCTCCAATCTGTGAAACTCAGGGCCTTCTTTTTTTGGAACCCTTTTTGAGAGGAGATGAGGGCCTGGGAATACCAGTTGCTTTCTTCTTCTGGATTACAGCTTCAAAGTAGGGTGCAGGATCCACAGAAGATGATGCTATAGGAGTAGTTCTGGCAGATCGAGGCTTGAGGGGTTGAGATTCCTCTTCCCCCTTTTGGCATCATTAATATCACCAATCAGTAAGGAAAGTTTCTGTAATTCAGAGGCTTGGTTGGAGGCAATCTGTTCAAGGGTTTCTGGTAAAGTATGAGTAACAGAGGTGAGTCCCTCTATCAGCCCTTGTTATCTCTGAATGGCTGATGCAATATCTTTTTGACCGGCTTCGAGTAGGATAAGCTTCTGATATCTTTCCGTATCATTGGCTATGAGAGTTCTAGCTTGTTCTCGGTGAGCCTTACAGAGGTCCTCAATATCCTGTAGGCGCTCCTTATTGTTGAGGTCAGAATATTGGATCTCATCAACTGTGTCAGAGATAGTAGCTAGGGCTTTATCTTGAGCACTCAAAGTCTGATGCAAGGAGTAGAGAACATGGTTGATGCCTTCAACTTCTTTGAAGAGAGAGTCTGTCTTGTTAGTTGAGGTTTGCATGAACTCATTCAGAGTAGCTTTCAGAGAAGCAAAGCTGTCAGAGATGAACTGCATTCCTGAGTTGAAGTTGTTGTTTACATGTGACAGGTGCTCATAATGACTCTAGTTGACCAAAATCATAAGCTTCTGCATCCCATCTAGTAGTTGTCCGCTAAAATCCTCAGCTGCTTCAACAAAGTGATTGAAAGGGATTTGCGATTGTTCATCTCCAAAACCCGGAATCTCTAGTCCTCTTGTCTTAGGCATGGGAGGCCTTCTAGTGTGATTCTCTTGCACTTGTGGGGACGACTTCTGGGGGAGTTCCTCTTCTACATCCAGAGGTGGAGTCCTTCTTCTCATGGAGGTGAAATCTCCAACGAGAGATGAGGTAAGGAACCCATCATTGTCGCTGTCTGAGGAGAAGAGTCTCAGAATGGACTTCCTCTTCTGTTTGGATGCTTCAGAATGCTGAGAGGATCTTGGTTGGGTAGCAGTTCTGGTGGGTGACTTCTGGTGAGAAGGGTTTGCATATTTGGTTTTCTGGGGTGATGCAGGTGGAGAGGTTGTGGTTTTATGTTCTGATGATTTCTGTTGAGATGGGGTTCTCTGATGGGAGGGGGTTTTCTGTGGAGGAGATTGTGGTGGAGTGGTATAGGGAGTTGCAAGTTTAGATGGAGGGGGTGATTTGGGAGGTGAAGGGGATGGTGGAGGAGATGCAATATGAGTAGTGTGATGAGGAGAGGTATAAGAGGTTCTGTTGAGTTATGGACAGAAGGGGAGTTAGGAATTACCTCTAGAACTGTTTCTTCGAACAGAGAAGCCCTCCATTCCTTGATCATATTTTGCATAGTGAGGGGTAGATCATTCGCTGTGGATGGCTCTCCTTCTCCATGGTGACTGTGACGGAAGGTGTTTAGGGATTCCTTTCGCTTCTTCTCAATGAGCCAGGCATAAAAAATTGCCATCTCATGTGCTTCCAAAGCTTTTACAGGCTCTTCCTCTTCTGAGGGGATAAGTATAGCCTTCCCTTTGTAGTTCTTCTTCTTCTGTTGTAGGACAGAGGTGAGGAAGACAATATCAAAACATTGGGAGACATTGTCTGTTCCTACCCATTCAAGAACAACTTTTTCTTCTTCTTCATTGTAGTCGAAAAATTGAATGATCTTTGACAGAGGTCACATCCTCCAATCTCTCCAAGCTAACACACGGTTAAACTGCCTGTCCAACAGAGATGTGTAGCTTCCTTGGTTCTGAGCTTGGTGTTCTGGTGAGGACAGCACCAAGTTCTGTTCTGGAGTGGCAACAGAAGAGGGGTTCTCTGGTCCCCCCGAGTAACATCATTCTTGTCTCCTTCAGAGCTAGAGCTGGAAACCTCTTGGTTATTCAACTTGATTTTCTTATTGGGGTGTCCTGTTGAGAGAGAGAGTTATCTTGTTCCCCCTGAGTGTCTGCTACCTTCTCAAATACAGAGATTTCAAGTTCTGGTTCTTTCTTCTTCTGCTTTCGAGGTGCCACAGCATCATTAGAGGTTCTCTTCCTCTTTGGTACAATATTTTTGGGTTGTATTGGTGCTGCCTTTCTTGTTTCCTTCTTCTTTTTCTCAGCTACAGGTTTATCAGAAGATGGTTTTTGAACTTTCTCCAAGTTCTGTTGCCTTTTACTATCAAATTGATGTTGGCGTTTTAGCTCAGCCTTGATAGCAATTTCCCTATTGGGAGAAGCAGTCAAGAAAAGTACCTTGGTATGATCCAGAGAGGAGGTTTTCCTTAGAGAGATTCCTTGAGCAATCAGCAACTCAAAGATTAGCAATCCATGGCCTATCTTCCCAGAATAGAGGCCAATTTTGGGGTTCTTCCTCTTGATGAATTCAATGATGGACTTCACCATCACCTGTCCCCAATTTACGTTTGCTCCATGATATACTCCATAAATTGCCTTGGCATTTGCAGTTGTGACATCGTCTGTTGAGGTGTATTTGCACCATAAGCATTTGTGGGAAACGTTGATGAGCAGCTCAAACTCCTTCTTGAGCAGGTACTTCTTAATGTTCAGCTTCTCAACGTCTTCTCCCTTTTTGCAGTAGTTCATCTTGAACTCAAGAGTTGTGAGGTCAGCTTCTTCAAGGTCAAAGAGTGAATTGTTGCCTTCCCTCAGTTGAATGTCGAATAATTTGTTGATGGCGTCGGCATCAACCAGAACGTCCTCTCCTTGAACATGAGATGTGATGACCTCACCCTTGTAGGAAGCGTTGAGATAGAACTCAACTGTGTCAGTGTTACTGTAGACTTCATAGCCAAAGGTGATGACTTTGCTTAGTTGGCATGCATCAAGGCTTTCAAGTATTCTTGTCATTCTTGTTTCATTTTTAGCTAATCTGGGTAGTACATCTAGTTCGCATCTCATTCCAGTCAGGACATTTGTGATGAGTGATGCTTTATGCTCTTTGTTCAGGTTGTTGAAGCTTACGAACGCCATTGTAAAGGTTCAGAGGTTTTGAGAGCTTTCAGAGAGAGAGAGAGAGAGTTTAATTGCAAGAGAGATAACGAGCAGTAGCGGTTTAGGTTGAAAGAAGTGAGTATAAATGGATTTGGGTTAGTGGACGTTTGATATTATTGGCGGTTTCGAGGCAGCATTTAATGAAATGAGGGCTGAAAGACGTTTCCGTTAAAGGAAGAATTATCAGGGGTAAAGAGGTAAAAGACCTGTTCAATTACTTAGGCTTGCCCGTACCTCGAAAGAAAAATAACTAAGTCCACAATCACTTCTGTTGGAGTAAACCAGTAGGAAAGGTCTTCTGTTGAGATGATGGTTCTCTGTCAGAGATATTCTGGTGATCACAGATGTTCTGTCTTAAGAGTCTCTGGGAAGATCATCCATCATTCCTAGTTCCTCCCTTAGCTTGTTAAACCTAGCCTCAGGCAAAGGCTTGGTTAGAATATCCGCTAGCTGGTCTTCTGTTGGTACATGCTCCATGCACTTAGATGGCTTTCCTTGGGCTTTGACCGGTATCTGGCAAAGATTCCAACAGAGAAGGATATATCTGGTCTGCTTGCAGTTAAATAGAGAAGAGATCCAATGATTCCTCTATACATTGTTGCATCCACATCTTTTCCTTCATCATCTGGTCCAATTCCTTGAGAGGTATTCATGGGAATCTTGACTGAAGATTTTCCTTCTATCCCAAACTTCTTGATTAGGTCTCTGATGTACTTCCCTTGATTGATAAAAATTCCTTCATGAACTTGTTTCACTTGAAGTCCAAGGAAGTAGCTCAGTTCTCTCATCATGCTCATTTCAAATTGACTCTGCATAACTTGAGAAAACTTCTTGCATAGTTCTGCATTAGTACTTCCAAATATCATCAACATATATTTGTACTAACGGAATATGGTTAGCAACAGAGATTTGAAATAAGGTCTTGTCAACATTTCCCTTAGTAAACCCATGGTTCACTAGGAATAGGGACAATGTGTCATACCATGCTCTGGGAGTTTGCTTTAGACCATAAAGGGCCTTTCTAAGCTTGTAGACACAAGAAGATTGAGTAGGAATGATAAAACCTGGTGGTTGTTCCACATAAACTTCTTTTTCAAGATCTACAATCAGAAATGCACTCTTGACATCCATTTAGTAAACCTTGATGTTGTTGTGGGCAACATAGGCTAGGAAGATTCTGATGGCTTCTAGTCTGGCAACTGGTGCAAACGTCTCATCAAAATCAATTCTTTCTTCTTTGCAGTATCCCTATATGCTTATATTTTACACATTTTTTAGGCCTAGTTTGTTGATAATTTTAGTTATTAAAGTTATACTTTTGTACATATTTTTATTATTTGTCGTTAATTTGTATTTGTACAAGTCCTATGCGTGTATTTGGTATTTTGAGGTACTTTTGATGTTATTTGGATGCATTTAGCGTGAAGAAATGAAGAAAATAAAAGGTCATGTTGGAGGATAACAAAAGTGAAATTTTCTTCAAAGCAAATAAGGAGTAAATCGGAGAAAAGTAGCAAAAAGTAATAATGACAAAGATGAGATTCGAACCCTGATCAATGTAGCAAGAAAGAGCACAACTTACCAACGAGCTAAATAAACCATGTTAAAATGATTTGTTGAAAGTTCGATACATTGGTTCAGGCCCAACTTTAAAAAAGAGGAATAAAAGGAAAGCTAACGGGTTTTGAACCCATGACCTCAAGCATTTCCTATGCCATTCCATAACCACTGGGCTGCGGCACAATGTTGGAATGTTGATGCGCTTTTTAGTACATAAACTCACCGGTTCCGTAAATTCCAGCAATTAATGATTAATCACCTTATGATTATATTGCCTTAATCCATCTCTCTCCACACATAACTTCGAACCAACCTCTCTCTAAACATCCCAGAAACAATTCCTCTCCTTTCTCTTTCATTTCTCAACTCCAAATCATCAACCCATCTTCAACCACAATTAATCACTCTCATCCAAGATTAAGTCAAGATTAGCATCAAAGCTCCAAGGATTGTCATCTACCACAAGTTTGATCTTCCTTATCTCATTAAATCTTGTACTTTAATCATGGATTCATCTATTTCTATGCTTCCCAACATGTATAGCTAAATAAATTTGGAGCTAGAAATTGGTTAATTAATTGTTCTTATAATTTTTTAATTTGTATTGATTTTAATTGTTAAGTTTGTTCTATTTAGATTGTTGTGTCCAGAAAATTAATTATGTTGTGTTTGTGATATATATTATGAGTACTCAATCATAAACATATTGTTTGTTAAATACACAAATGAACACTTTCTGAACACACCGTTAAACTTCTTTTACCTTGTCCCGGATTGAAGTTTTACGGGAGAATTTAATTATTTAATTATATTATTTACACCACGGGGTTGGGTAAATAATATAATCAATAATTAAGGTTGTCGTTGCACTTAAACAACTAGTCTCATTTTGGCCATCACTAGAAAATGTTGACTAGTTACTTATTTTAGGTGACTTGTGTTGGGTCCTAAAATATTTATCTACAACTTCTCACAATCTATCTAAGAATAAAATTAGCAATTATGTCTTTCAAATGAGAATTGAACAATTAGTTACCAATTTCTACCCCTATTTGCTATTGGTTGAACTTTGTGTTGATAAAAATCTCCTCTCAATCACTTTTATTTAATTACTTTTCCAAGCAAACAAAAATCAAAAGAAACGCATTCCCAACTTTAATCCTTAGTTTGTGCTTAATTATTTTATTTCCCGCTTCTCTGTGGTTCAACACCCTACTTCCTTGGGTAAAAAATAGTTGTGTGCCCATTATATGCTACACACCATATCCCTTGGCTACCAGCCTAGCTTTATTCCTTACAATGTTGCCTTCTTCATTTGCTTTATTCTTGAATACCCACTTGGTTCCAATGACATTTTGGTGCTTGGGTCTGGGAACAAGTTCCCATACTTTGTTTCTTTCAAATTGAGTAAGCTCTTCTTGCATTGCATTGATCCAGTCTGAGTCTTGCAGAGCTTCTTCCACAGTCATGGGTTCCATCTGAGATATGTAGCAGGCAAACATTGCTTCTCTTCTTGTTGCAGCAGATCTGGTCTGTACACCACTTCTGATCTGTCCAATCACTTGGTTCGCTGGATGCTCTCTTAACCAAGTTAGATCAGGTTCTGATAGGAGTTGTCTGGGTCTCTCTTGTTCAGCTTCAGATTCTTCATCACTATCTTTGTCTCGCAAGATAGTGTTCTGGATGTGAGTAGGTATGACAGAGTTGGTGACCATTTCTGGTGTGACCACTTCTGGTGCTTCTTCTGGACTCGCTTTCTTCAGGCTCTCTGTTAAGCTTTCAACAGAGTTGAGATCATCAAACTTAACATGACTAGATTCTTCAACAAGGAGGGTTCTCTTGTTGAGTATTCTATAGGCTTTGCTTGTGCTTGAGTAACCTATGAATATTCCTTCATCAGCTTTCTCCTGGAACACCTTGAGATGTTCCTTCCCATTGTTGAGTATGTAGCATTTGCATCCAAATGCATGAAAGTAGTTGATGTTGGGTTTTCTTCCTTTCCAGAGCTCGTAGGGGGTCTTCTTATGAGCTTTGTGAATCATGCTCCGGTTCTGGGTGTAACATGCAGTGTTGATTGCTTCAGCCCAATATGTGAGAGGTAGACCCGATTCAGCAATCATGGTCCTTGCAGCTTCTTTCAATGTTCTATTTCTTCTTTCTGCAACTCCATTCTGTTGAGGAGTTCTGGCTGCAGAGAATTGATGCATGGTGCCATTCTTATCACATAAATCTTTTATGACCTGGTTGACAAACTCTATTCCTCTGTCTGATCTGATGATCTTGACCTTCTGGTTCTGCTCATTCTATAGTAGCTTCAACAGAGATGACAGCTTCTACAGAGTCTCATTCTTCATTCTCAAGAAGATTGTCCAAGTGTATCTTGAGTAGTCATCCACCATGACTAGTGTGTATTTCTTGCCATCAACACTTGGAGTCTCAACTGGTCCAAATAAATCCATGTGGGTCAGATTTAGAGGACTAATAGAGAGATCTCCTGCAATGGGTTTGAAGGAGTTTTTGACTTGTTTTCCTTTCTGGCATGCACTGCACAGATTGTCCTTCTTGTACACAATGTTGGGTAGTCCTTCAACAATGTGATCCCTTGTTAGTTTGTTGATTGTTTTGAAATTCAGGTGGCTCAGCTTTTTGTGCCATTCCCAGCTGAGTCTTGAATCTCCTTTGCCTATCAGGCAAATTCCTTCTTTTGCAGTAGACCAATCAACAACATATATATGTTCCTTTTCCTGGTAACTGTCAGAACCACTTCCTTAGTTGTCTCATTCTTGACAGAACAACCTACTTTAGAAAATTCAATAGTGTAGCTTTTGTCACAGAACTGGCTAGCTCTTAGTAGGTTGAACTTTAGGCCTTTGACATATGAGACACCATCAATGATTATCTGGCTCTTGATCAGCCTCCATCTTCCTTTTGTTTGACCTTCTTTCTCTTGTCCACCAAAGGTGACTTTAGGTCCATTGAATCTCTGGAACTCTGTTAGGCAACTTCTGTCACCTGTCATGTGCCTGGAGCATCCACTATCAATATACCACTCTTGCTCAGAAATGGCTCCAGCACATAGTTCCTTCAAAATTAAAAGGAAGATTTAGGTACCCAAGCAATGTTGGGTCCTAAGGGGTCATGTAGTCTGGGCAGCTGGTACCACTTTGGTCTCATCAAGTGAAACCGTGGTGGGTGGTACTCATTGTCCACCTATTAGTCGTAGTAAACTAAAGTGTGATTCACCTTGGGCAGATGCTTGTGAGGGTCATGCTTCCGGTTTACATACTTCTGCAGTTGGAAAGAAGTCCCATATACTATCAAGAGCAGAAGGACGATTAACTTTGGGCTTCTGAAGTTGACCAGGAAACCTCTTATGCCTAAAGTTAACTTTCTCTTGATATTTGCCTCTCTGGTGATCATTTCTGACAGGGTAGTCATGAGAATGTTTGGTCGAGTTCTGTCTTTGCTTTCTGTTATTTTGAAAACCTTTTCTGTTATTAGATTTGATGCCAGGTTCATTAATTTTTGAAACTTGTTTAGGTTGAACCTTTATCTTTTGCTTTTCTGGTCTGACCTTCTCATGAACAACCTTGGTGCTAGATACACCAGCATGTCAAGTGGGGCTAGAGATCAGTGGCTTTATGACCTTATCTGCCTTAGCAACTCTGGTGCTAGGCATTACAGAAGGCTCACCTGATTCTGTTGAGCCATATCCAAGACCAAAACCAACGCCAATTTGTTGGTCAAGTACTAACCTTTCCATTGAAGACTGGGCCTTCTGGTAGGTGTTGTACTTGATTTGAAATGACTCTATTTCTCTTACTCTCTTTAGAAGAGAAACATTTTAAGCTTCCAGCTGATCTCTTTCTTTAATGAGAAGATTGATTTTGATCTCAACCTCCTTTCTTAAGTCAAGGATTTCAACTTTCAGCTTACTGTTTTCTTCTTTAACACAGGAGTAAGTGGTTTGGATGGCTTTGAACTCTTCCCAAAATTATGACATTGAATCAGAATTAAAAGCTAAGCCTACCGAAGAAAAACTAGAAGTAGAGGTAGAGGACACCTCATCATCAGATTGTCCCATGAGGCATAGGTCTTCAGTCTCTGTATCTAGGCAACATAATGCCTCATCTGATTCTGATTCTGAGCTGGACTCTATCTCAGAGAGGGGGTCCTTCTCTGGTTGCTGAGTTGGACAGTTGGCTTTGAAGTGCCCAGGTTGTCTACAGTTGTAGCAGAGAAGCTCTCCACCACTTTCTGAAGACTTGGTCTTCTGGTGTGGTTTTCTGCTGAAGGATGGACTTCTGCCATCCTTGGGCTTCATAAATTTCCTGAATTTCCTGGCAAAAGTAGCCATGTATTTGTTAGTTAAGAGTATTGAAGGGTCAAAGTCATTTACCTTAGAGGTGCTGGTTGTGAGGGCAGTGGTTGTTCTGTCCTCAGCTTCTTCTTTCTCTTCTTCATTCATCTCGAACTCATAAGACTTGAGATCAGAGATGAGCTTTTTTGTGTTGTAGGTTCTGAGATCCTTGCTATCTCTCATGGCAGTAACCTTCATCTTCCAGGGTGAAGGTAGACCTCTGAGGATCTTCAGGTTGATCTCCTTGGGAGTTAGTTCCTTCCCAAGTTGTGAAATCTCAGGAGTGAGGGCGAGCAGACGTGCATACATCTCAGCTATGCATTCTTTGGGGAGAAGTTTGAAGTCTTCAAACTTCTTCATGGCAATGGTAAGTTTGTTATCTTTCTCCTGCTCATCACCAGCTCCAATGAGGGTCAGTGTATCCCAGATTTCCTTAACAGAGTTGCACTTCTCCATCCTGGTGAAGTATTTGTCATCTATGGCTTTGTAGAGGATGTCCTTGGCTATGTTGTCAAGGTTGTATTTCTTCCTTTCTTCAGTTGACCATTCATTACGTCCTTTGATGATCATCTGAGGTTGATCACCAACAGAAAGATATTCTGGGTTCACCTTTTTGAACTGTGTAAAAGGGCCAGCATCAAGAACTTCCCACATCTCATCATGTAGAGCTCAGAGGTGTGCTTTCATCCTAATCCTCCAGTCATCAAACTTTATAACTGAAAACATCAGGTTCTTTGAAAGAGTGTTATCCATAATAAGAGATTTAAAAAGAGGCTAAGGAACAAGTGGATCTTTGTTCAGCAAGTAACCTTAAAGATTACAAGAACAACGACGCTTTGATACCACTTGTTGGTCCCGTTTAAGCTAGGAACAATCTAGAGGGGGGATGAATAGACTGTTCAGGATTTTTCAAACTTCTCAAAAGTCACAAGTGACTTGACAGAGATGGTCTGATTCTGGTGAAAGAGAGGGTCGAGTTCTGATGACAGAACTAGACCTGGCAGCGGAAAAGAGTTATGTCAGGGTAGCCTCAGGAAAACACAAAGGAAAATGCCTTTCTGTCAACTCTTAGAGCAAGATCTGCTGACCACAGAGTCCAAGTTCTTGAGAGTTAAACAGTTAGAATCTTAAGTGCAAAAAGTAAATGCGTAAAGTAAATGACACCGGGGTTTTAATAGTGGTTTAAGGAACAACGTGTTCCTCTAGTACATTGTTCCACTAAGTTTGTAAGTTAACTGTTACAACGCCTTAGTCCCTAGAACTTAAGAAGCACTCCACATCTTCTTCAAGCCTAGTTGTCACCCAGGATGCTCTTCCTGGCTTCCTGATGACTGGTCTCGTTTCACTGAGTCTCTTGGAGTATCCCCACTTCACTACTCCAGCTAGTTTGAGATGTCCCTTCTTTTTCAAGAAGTGTTCGATTAAAAATCAGTTTTCTCCAACGTAGCTTCGTCACAAAAGATATGTAAATGAGGCTTTAGAAGTGTTGAAAAACTGGGTGAACTGTGCTCCTGCTGGAGGATAAACAATATCATTCCAACGTAATCTTTTCTTGTTGATGAAGATGAAGTTGTTATCTCAAGAAAGCTTTTTGAATGTTGTAGAGAGCAAAAGTTATTCGGTTGTTCTTCGAAGTGTATCATATATACTGGGAGCTGAATTCTCGTTGGAGTGTAGAAGACAACTTCATTAATTTCTTGTGCTATTGATTTGACCGGTTGGTTCTTCGACTTGCTATTTTGGGGGCAAAAGGATATCCACATGGTCAATCATCAGCTTTAAATATCTCAATGTACGTTCCACATTAATTGAGCATTTAATGCGTGAACAGTACCAAGTTCCGTTGAAAGGCTCCTAGCCGTTAGGGTATTTCCCGTTAGTTTCACGGCCGTTTGGAGTTCCTTCGAAATCTTCAAGTGTTGAGCACTTTTGCTAGAAGCAGCAGAAAGCAGTTCTGTAGTAGATCATGCATAGCAGTTCTGTTTATTCTATGGTCAAGGCAGAAACCCTGGAGGTTCTCTGTCTCGTCGACTATGCTAAAACTTTACACATAGAAAATTTCTAATACAAAATTCTAATGGGGGGGGGACTTTAATATTCTAACTAACCTAGCATCATCAAAATCTAATTACAATTATTCCTTACAGAAAGTGTGGAGGCTTTGTCCAATAATGACTCGGCTGTGGCGCATGAGGTGCAAACTAATCTTAGGGCCAAGGAATTCGAGCAAGTGAACGAGGAAGAGGAGCTGGCCCTCGCCATTCAAATTGCGGAGGAGGAGAAGGAGCGACAACAAGTTACTGTCGCTATCCCTTCGGCTATCTCCAGTGGAGCGGGGTCATCACGAGCCCCTCAGTCCAGAACCCCTTAGAGCTGCTCCGTCGAAGAAGAAGAAGAAGAAGGTGAAGGCAGCCCCCGGGAAGAAGAAAGCGGCTGCAGATGCTGGGAAACCCGTCGGTATCCCCGAGGGGCATTCGTTTCTGAATACCGCGGCCCTTGATTTGAGGACGAGGGCCGACGAGGCCGACTACTATGCCACCCAATTATATTTTGGGTCCTCAGCGACCGTGGTAGAACCGGGGCCTGATGGCTTGTTGTCTCGGCCCCCAGAAGGCTGCATCGTAGTGCATGTTCTTTCGGCAGAACTAGGACTTCGGTTCCCCCTCCATCCGTTCTTGGTGGAGTACCTGAACTTTGTGAAGTTGGCCTCCTGCCAGCTGTCTCCTAATAGTCATTCATATATCGTCGGCTTCTTATCCCTCTGCCGCTCCAGAGGCGTCACCCCTCGTCTTGACCTCTTCTTTCAAAGCTTCAACCTCTGCCGGGGGGCATGCGAATAGCGAGGGCTTCGCTAACTTGCAGTATATCCCCGACTGGAGGCTGTTTTCCGAGGTGCCCTCATCCCACAAGGGCAGGAAGGACCATTTTTGCTACATCCCCATGGCAGTAGGGTCCACAGAGTTGATCACGATCACGGACGCTACTCCCTTGGATGATCGGTACAACTTAAGCTTCTGGCGTTACCGTTTATTCGGGGAGAATTCCGAGAAGTGCCCCGTGATCGATCGTGGCTTTGAGAGGGCAGGAGGTGGATTCCGAAGGCTCTACCATTTTGTGCTTAGAAACATTTTCATAATTCCACTCTTGTCGTTGCCTTTATCCCTTCGGTCTTATACTTGGTTTATCTTTTGCAGGTAGCAATATGGACGTCCAATCCTTCGCAGCGTTGAAGAAGCAGACGGGAAAGGACAAAAAGGCGAAGGAGTCGGCGATCCAGAAGCCGGTGGATGCCTTCTTCAGGAAGGATGTGGAGGAGCCTTCTCAAGCCGCCGCTGCTGCTGGTGGAGCCAAGGGCTGTCAGGCCGATGTGGCCCTGAAGAAGAAGAAGAAGGTCGTGAAGGAGATTGCGCCCCCGACAAAGAAGCATAAGGTTGCTGACTCCGGCAAGCAACCTACCTCTGATGTCGTGGTTATCCTGGACGAGGGGCATGCTTCTGGTCCCACGCCTGAGGAGTTCGTCAACAAAGCCTTCTTCAGCCAGGTGATGCCTTCGGGCGACAGGGTGGCCCTCGCCCGGATGGATGTTGAGGCCCTCAATTCCAGGATTCTCCTGACTAGTGCCTCCGTAAGTCACTCCTTTGTTCTTAAGTCTTATTCGCTCTTGTGATTGGGCAATGTATGTTGTATGTCTGACCCTTCGTGCCTTTGTTGTTATAGGGCTATATGGGTCTCTGCGACTAGCTCCGGAGGGTGGACCAGCTGAGGAAGGCTAAGGTTGCCGTTGATGAGGCCTCGAAGAAATCCGAGGAGGAGATAGCCTCCCTATGGAAAAAACTGGCGGAGGGTGAGTCTAGCATGGGACCGAGGCTGGAGGCTGCTAAGGCTAAGGGCAGAGCTGCTGCGGAGGAGGCCGCCAAGATCGCTGCTGAGGCTGCCTAGAGGGCCAAGACCGAGGAGGTAGCTAAAGCTGAGAGGGCTCGTGTCGATGCCTTCGTCTTCGAGGGCTAGGAGGCCGAGGATAGGAAGGAATGGGTTTCTTTGGTGGTGGAGAAGAGGGTGTATGCCTGGGTCGAAGGTCCCGGTAAGATGTGGTTGGTCGAAAGAGGCGACTCCTATTACCAAGGGGGTGAATTCTTCACACAACGACTAATTTACCGGAGGCTGGCCCAACACTTCAATATCCCTCTGGAGCAGTTTGAGCCAGAAACCTACGATCCCCCCCCCCCCCCCCCCCCGCATCCAGATGTGAGAGTCCCCCTCCGCTCGGGTGAAGAAAGGCCCGTTCTTGAAGATTCTGAGATGATGAGGGAGTGCGGCCTGGCTGATGACGACGAGGGTGATGATGGTGCCACCTCTAAGTCCGTTGAAGAGGGCGTTGTTGAAGTAGTCAATGCTTGATTGTACTTAGAACAATATTTGAACATTTTTATGCATAAACAACTGCCTTCGGCTTGATCCTGTATGTAATCAACAATTACTATTTTTTGAGGATGAATGCCTTTTATGCCTTCGATTTCCTTTGCTTCCTTGTCTGCGTGTGGTTTCTTTAATTCCGCTTTATGAATGAATTGTGAATCCTTTTCCATTATGTCCGGGGACCATCAGTTTTGGACTTGGAAAAATTCAGTCACTTACTCAAAGTGTAAAGTAGTAGCCGTCGGTTCTAGTTTCCAAAATGTGGACTTAGAAAATTTTAGCCCCATTTTTTATTCATTAGTAGGATAGGAGCCTTCGGTGTTGGTTGATGTGTCGAGGGTCCTCAAGATGTGGACTTAGTAAAATTTTCAACCCCACATATAACCATTAGTCCCCAGTGTTGAGTGATCGTGCCGGAGGCTCTTGGAATGTACACTTAGCCGAATTTGTCGTATGTAAAATAAGAGCCTTCGGTGTTTGGCGTTTAGTCGATGAAGGCCTCAATGGTACATGGTATCGAGGGCTTCATCATCTTTTAGTTGAAAACACTTGGTGTTCCTTGTTCGTAGGTGCAGTTGTCCTGTGGGTAAGGCCTCGGTACTTGGTACCGGGGGCTTTGTACACAGAATAGAGCAAACTTTTGTTCATTAGAACGGTGGCCTTGGGCCGAGGGGTGTTTCTGAGGGATTGGCCTCTCGTACATTGTATTACTGATAAAACTTTACTAAGTGGTGCACATTCCAGTGCCTGGGGACCTCAGTCCCGTCGGGGCGTTGTAATTTGTAAGTCCCCGGTTTGATGATGGCTGTCACAATGTAGGGGCCTTCAAATTTAGGTGCCAGTTTTCCGCCTTCGGTCGGTTGGCTAGCTTCCCTTCTTCTCAGGACGTAGTCCCCCACTTGAAATTCTCTGGAACGGACCTTTGAATCAATATAGCCCTTCACTTGGCGCCGATAGTTCTCAGCCCTTAGGAAGGCTTGTTCCCTTCGTTGTGAGATGAGATGAAGGTCGAGGACCATGTTTTCCTCGTTGATTTCGGCCTCATACTGATCCACCCTCCTGGTTGGGAGGGTGACTTCAGTAGGTGCTTTTGCTTCGAATCCATAGCATAGGGCGAAGGGGTCTTGCCTGTTGCCCTCCTGGGGGTGGTGCGGTAGGCCCATAAGATGTTGTGAATCTATTCTACCCAACCTCCCCCTTCGACTTCCAGCTTCTTCTTTTACCCTTCCAGCAGAGTTTAGTTGGCGTTCTCCACCTGACCGTTGCCTTGAGGGTAGGCAACATATGAGAAGGTGTGCTTGATGCCCCATGCCTTTAGGAGGGCGCAGAAGGGGGCTGCCTAAAACTGAGTTCCATTGTCGGAGATGATCTGCTGGGGGACGCCGAATCTGGTGAGAATGTTCTTGAGTACAAAACGGCGGCAACGGGCCTCAGTGATGCTGGCGAGGGCTTCGGCCTCTACCCACTTCGTGAAATAGTCGATGGCCATGATTATGTACCTGTTACTTGATGTACCCCTTGGCAATGGACCCACCAGGTTGATGCCCCATCTGGAGAAGGGTATTGTTGTGCTGATGAGAGCGTAGTTAACCGCTGCCCTTCCGGGAGCCTTCTGAAAGTGTTGACAGGCGGCGCACCTTCGGGCGAGATTTGCACAATCTAGAGCCATCGTAGGCTAGAAGTAGCCTTGGACTATAAGCCTTCAGGACATAGAGAAGGGTCCTTGGTGAGCTGAGCAAGTGCCACCGTGCACTTCCTCCATTGCAACTTCGGCTTCATCCTGATGAAGGCACCAAAATAACGTGTCGTTGTAGGATCGTTTGTAAAGTCTTCTGTTTTCGAGGGTATAGCTGGGATCCCTCAGCTTTGCTAGTTTTGTGCGGGCTTCGTCCTCGGACAGTTGCCCTGTGGTGATGAAATTGGTGATGTCCAAAATCCAGTCCTCCGACCTCTGATGTATGCCCATGATGGGGCTGGCATGTATGTTGGAGAGGCTGAGCTCCTCTATCCTTGCAATCTTGGAGTGGTACTCCAGAGACTCATCCGAGAATTTGGATAAGATGTTGGCCTCGGAATATTGAGCCCTCGGTATTTGGGTGATGGAGTGAGCCTCAAATACCTTGAGCAATTCCTTGACCGCTTCCCTGTACTGCTTCATTCTTCCTTCCTTTGCCTCATACTCGTCAGAGATCTGGCCAACTACCATCTTAGAATTACACTTTACGTGGATCATCCTTGCTTTGAGGTTGGCTGCCAGCTGAAGGCCATAGAGGAGGGACTCATACTCCGCTTCGTTGTTGGAAACTTTGAAGGAGAAGCGGGTAGCGTAGTAGGGATGAAAACCCTCGGGCATGATGAGGACTATGCCCCCTCCGCATTCTTTTGTTGCCGAGGACCCGTCTGCGTAGAGGGTCCACCATTCATCCCCTTGTGGTGAGGGCTCTTCTACCTCAGTTGACCTCGTCGTGCATTCCGTCATGAAATCTACCGGGGCTTGGCCCTTTATGGTAGGCCTCAGACGGATTTCGATGTTGTATTGGCTAAGGAAGATGGCCCATTTTACCATCCTCGAGGAGCTGGTAGGGCTCCGCATCAAGGCACCGAGGGGTTGGCGAATGAGGACCTGCACCGGATGGGCTTAGAAGTAGTGGCCCAATTTTTTGACGGTACAGATGATGGCCAATACTGTCTTCTCAACGGGGGAATATCTGAGTTTTGCCTCACGGAGGGTTTTGCTTACGTAGAAGGTGGCATGTTGAACCCCGTCCTCTTCCCGGATGAGGACGGAGCTGACGGAAGCGGGACTGATACCCAAGTATAGATATAATGTCTCTCCAGCCTTGGGCTTGGAGAGCACTGGGGGAGATTGTAAATACTCCTTCAATTCGTCGAAGGCTACCTGGCACTCTTTTGTCCATTGGAAGCCGGCGGTCTTCCTCATGATCTGGAAGAAGGGGAGGGACTTTTCCGCTGATTTTGACAGGAAGCGATTGAGGGCCGCCAATCGGCCTGTCAGCCTCTATAATTCCTTCACATTGCGTGGAGGCTCCATGTTGATGATGGCCTGGATTTTCTCAGGGTTGGCCTCAATAGCCCTTCGGCTCACCATGTACCCCAGAAACTTGCCTCATTGTACGCCGGAGGTGCATTTCTTCGGGTTCAACCAAAGGTTGAACTTTTTCATGATGGCGAAGATCTCTCGGAGGTCGCTGGCGTGACTTGTTGATTTTTTTATCTTGACGATCATGTCGTCAATGTATGCCTCCATGGTACGTCCGAGTACGGCCTGGAAAACACTTGCCACCATCCTAGTGTAGGTGGCGCCAAAGTTCTTGAGGCCGAAGGCCATTACAAGATAACAGAAGATGCCTTTGGGAGTCATGAAGGCTGTTTGCTCGGCGTCTTCCTCATGCATGAAGATCTGGTGGTATCCACGGAAGGCGTCGAGGAATGACATGATTTCGCAGCCCGCCGTTTCATCTACCAGTTGGTCAATGTTAGGCAGAGGGAAGGGGTCCACAGGATAGGCCTTGTTAAGGTCTGTGTAGTCCACACACATCCGGAAGGTGGGTGGCTTCTTTGCTATGACCACATTGGCCAACCATGAAGGGTATTTTACCTCCCGAATGTGTTTGATATCGAGGAGCATGGTTACTTCTTCCTTCACAAATTCCCTCCTTTCAGCCGAGAGGGGCCTCATCTTCTGTTTGATAGGTGTTGTCGAAGGGTCCACTGCCAGGCGGTGAGTGATTAACCTTCGGCTTATTCCAGGCATGTCCTCCGGCCCCCATGCAAAGGGCGCGGAGGGCCTCGGTGATGCTGGCCTTCAAGTCTTCGGGGAGCTTAGCTCCAATCTTTACGACTCTCTCCGGTTTTGCCGGGTCGAGCGCAAAGTCTTCCACTTCTCGAGCTGGTTCCGCCCTCGGTCTCTTCTCTTCTTATTCTACTGTTCCAGTGATGGTGTCCACACGGAACTCAGTCTTACTAACCTTTTTTGTTATTTGGAGGTTGCCGACGCGTGAGAGCTTCTGGTTTCCCCTCGAGTACCTGATGCCCCCTTCAGCTGGGAACTTAAGGCATAGGTTCTTCATGGAGATGATCACCTTCAGGTCCTCGAGGGCAGGCTGGTCGAGGATGATGTTGTGGGCGCAGTCGATGTTGACGACAACGAAATGCACTTCGAGCTTGGCTCTATGGAGCCCGTCGCCGAAGAGTATCGAGAGGGATATTATCCCCTCAGAATCTATGGTGTCTCCGGTGAAGCCGGACAGAGGGGTTTTTGGATGGCCCAAAGGGATTCCCTCTCCAGATGCAACTCCTTGAACGTGCTGAGGTACATTACGTTGACAGAACTACCCGTGTCAACGTAAGTTCTGTGGATAATGGTGTTGTTGATCTCACTTTGGATCACTAGCGCGTCCCTGTGAGGAAAGGAACTCGGGGGGAGATCGGCGTTGGTGAATACAATGGGCTCCTCCCTCAACTGCTTTACGGGGGGGCATATGAGTGACTGATATTCATGTAATTTCCGATTGTATGTTTGTATTTTTAACTAGTTTTTATTAGTTCTAGTTGAGGAAATTACACATTGTTGGTGTAATACTTTATTTTCATATTTATTTGTAATTTGTTTAGATTAGGACTTTTCTGAGCTAAACAGGTCAAAGATCATCCAAGGGATCAAGATTGGACCTTAAAAGATCAAGGAAAGTGCAAGGAGGCAAGAAAGATTTCGATTTGGAAAAAATACTCATGTACCCGGTCGGGTATTGCCTATACCCGATCGGGTATTTGCTTGATTCGATTGTCCAAATACAATCCGGGAACAAATGATCATGGGAGCAAATTTTCGTAAAGATTCGTCACATACCCGATCGGGTATGCCGACATACCCGATCGGGTATGCCCAGAAAAGTGAATTTCTGGGAAATTTCCTAAGATACCCGGTCGGGTATCCTATATACCCGGTCGGGTATCACACCCTGCAGCTCCCAAAAGCCTATAAATACACCCCTTTCCTTCACAATAAAAATCACCAATTAACATATACTTCTTAGCTCAGTTTAGACAAGCTCTTTCTTTATATTTTCTTCATGTTTAGTCTCCAAATGAGGAGCTAAACTCTTCCATCTTGGTTTTGCTACTTTGAAGCTTAATGAATTTATAAGTTGTGAGTTATTCTCTTTAATTTTCTTCCTTGAATATTAATTATTTCCTATTCATATTCCATATTAATATTTTGAGCATTACTTAAAAGATCAACTAGTTTTGTTTCATATATTAATTATTACTAGAATCAATCGATTAATACGCTTGTTATTAATTCGGTTCTTTCAACTGTAGTAAAACTTGGATTATTAATGCATGCGTCTCATGGTTAATAATCTAAGGGGAATTAATTATATTGATTAAACCAAAAAACCGCTTGTGTTGAGGTTATCAATCTCAATCGTTTTCATCTGAAGATTATTGCTACTATCGGGCCAATATACGACGCTTGTTCTATATTATCTCGGTAGTAAGTTTTATTAATGAACGCGTCTCGTTATTAATAACTACCCTCGATGAGCTGGATATACTCCTCGATTGAGTATTCGAGAGGAAGATAGTTAAAGATATAACCAGGATCGACGAACATTTCATTAAGTGGATAAAAGCAAAACCAAGTCCTCATCTCTATAAATTAAACTCATATAAGTCATTTATCTTAGTGTTAATTAAATTCAATCAAATGAAACTTAAAACCCCCCTTGTTACTATTTATATAAGAGAAAAGTATTCTTTTCCCTGTGGATACGAACCTTACTACACTATACTACGTATTAGTGTTGTATTGATTAATTATTTTGAGTGCACCTCACGACAAGTGCACGTCAAATTTGGCACCGTTGCCGGGGAAAGGTAATTATTTTCTTTTATTTTAAATAAAAATAAATAAAATTAAAAAAAAATATAAAAGAATTACTTTTCTATTTTCTGAGCTTACATGAGTATATGGATACCAACACATCATCCTTAGAGAGTCAAATTTCCGTTTTGGCTTCTCTCATAAAAGAGTTTATCTTAAGCTCAGAAACTCAAGATGCCAAGACCTGCGATATTTGCATGTCTCACAGACATATTGCTGATTTTTTCCCAAAGCTCCAAGAAGAATACCTCGCACAAATTAATTATGTACCTCACGTGAGGTATGATCCATTCTCTAACTCTAACATGTCTACGGAGGACATGGTTCAAGCTCTTACTAACAGCGTGACCATCATGCAACAAAACATGGTGCAATTCCAAAATGAGACCAAGTCTAGCATTTTAAACTTGGAATCTCAAGTGAGTCAAATACCCGGAACCGTGAGTAGGCTTGAAGCAAGGGATTCGGGAAAACTTCCCTGTCAAATAGAATGTGATCCTAAACAGCAAACTTTTGCAATCACATTGACAAATGAGAAGGAGATGCAAGAGGAGATCCAAAATCCAGAAGACGAAGAAGAAGAAGAAGACGAAAGAGACACGGAGCTCGAGCTGGTCAAAGAAGAGGATGAACCGTGTTTCAAGGTCAAATATCTATCCTTATCATTCTTTGAGGTACCCCCAACAGTTCTAAAAACTTCGAGGGAAACTCATAAAATTGAAAAGGATAAAACATTTTTGAAATCTTCACAAAAATTGAGAGATCAAAACATTTTCCATTGATCATGTTAATCGATAATTTCTTTCCCTCACTCTCACCACATGAAACAATGGAAATCTGGATATTTGATCCTGGAAAGATTTTCGAAGTGAAGAGTCAAAATAATTATCATGATCCAAGCTTGAACGATTGAACACAATGATGGCGTTGTGCCGCGACGTTAAACGATGCACTGCTTGGGAGGCAACCCAAGCAAAGGTACATATTCTTTTCTCCCTTGTAGTTTTCATTTCAAAAAAAAAATACCAGGGGCACCATACCCGATCGCGTGTCACGGACTACCCGGTCGGGTATAAACAAAAATATAAAGGGTGAAGCTCAGGTAATCAAATACTCGATCGACTCAGGGGTGGAAAATTATGAAGTACCCGATCGGGCAGCTCCATATACCCGGTCGGGTATGTTAATTTTTTTTTCTGGAAATATGTTCGCACCAAAATGCCCGATCGAGTATACCCCAACTCGATCGGGTAGGACCCCGGATTTTGATGAAACACAGGCATACCCGATCGGGTATGTCAGGGTACCCGGTCGGGTACACGGTCTTTAAACCCAAATTAACCACCCAAAACACCCATTTCATCTTCCCCAAACCTCCAATTTCAAAGTTTCTTTCTCCCATTACTCCCTCAAATCTCCACCAAATCTTTCCAAACCAACGCCAAAATCTTCACCACATTTCCCTCTACACCCCATATCCATCAACACCACATTTTTCCCAAAAAAAACTCAAGTCCAAAAATAATGCCTTACGCCCTCCCCCAAGTCCGAAATTTGGAACTTAAAATTCAAAGCATCAAGCGAAAATGGCACCAAAGAGAACAAGGGGCGAGGGTATTTCATCTAGAGCACCGGTCAGCCCGGTTATGATGGAGACGAGCACTAGGGACAGTGCTTCGAGCTAAGTGAGGGGGAGTCACTCATCGGTGCGTACTTAAGTTTGATACCTTGTAAACTAGCATTATTTTCTTCGCAAAAAAATGAAATGCTAGTTAGGTTGAAAACCCAAAAAATGGGCAATCTAAGCAAAAAAGGCTTACAAAAAATGATGAGTGAGTGGAGAGGTGGAAAAATAAAGAGATGCTAGGATGAAAACCCGAAAAGGCTCCTAGGCAAAATGAAAGATATGAGAGATATATTTGTTTTTACAGGACATCATTTAATCTCTTGAAGATGAAAAGAGGAGATGATCTAAGAAGGCCATGAAACCCAAGAAGATATTATCCTTTGAGCTAAACACTCAATGTAAAACTCATATGTTATCCTTGGTGGTCTTTTGCTTTTTCTGGTTGATTGTTGAACTTTTGAGGACTTGGAACTGTTAAACATTTGACTTTACTCGAGGACGAGTAAAGAAGCTAAGTGTGGGGGAGTTGATATTCATGTAATATCCGATTGTATGTTTGTATTTTTAACTAGTTTTTATTAGTTCTAGTTGAAGAAATTACGCATTTTTGGTGTAATACTTTATTTTCATATTTATTTGTAATTTGTTTAGATTAGGACTTTTCTGAGCTAAACAGGTCAAAGATCATCCAAGGGATCAAGATTGGACCTTAAAAGATCAAGGAAAGTGCAAGGAGGCAAGAAAGATTTCGATTTGGAAAAAATACTCATGTACCCGGTCGGGTATTGCCTATACCCGATCGGGTATTGCCTATATCCGATCGGGTATTTGCTTGATTCGATTGTCCAAATCAAATCCGGGAACAAATGATCATGGGAGCAAATTTTCGTAAAGATTCGTCACATACTCGATCGGGTATGCCGACATACCCGATCGGGTATGCCCAGAAAAGTGAATTTCTGGGAAATTTCCTAAGATACCCAGTCGGGTATCCTATATACCCGGTCGGGTATCAGACCCTGCAGCTCCCAAAAGCCTATAAATACACCCCTTTCCTTCACAATAAAAATCACCAATTAACATATACTTCTTAGCTCAGTTTAGACAAGCTCTTTCTTTATATTTTCTTCATGTTTAGTCTCCAAATGAGGAGCTAAACTCTTCCATCTTGGTTTTGCTACTTTGAAGCTTAATGAATTTGTAAGTTGTGAGTTATTCTCTTTAATTTTCTTCCTTGAATATTAATTATTTCCTATTCATATTCCATATTAATATTTTGAGCATTACTTAAAAGATCAACTAGTTTTGTTTCATATATTAATTATTACTAGAATCAATCGATTAATACGCTTGTTATTAATTCGGTTCTTTCAACTGTAGTAAAACTTGGATTATTAATGCATGCGTCTCATGGTTAATAATCTAAGGGGAATTAATTATATTGATTAAACCAAAAAACCGCTTGTGTTGAGGTTATCAATCTCAATCGTTTTCATCTGAAGTTTATTGCTACTATCGGGCCAATATACGACGCTTGTTCTATATTATCTCGGTAGTAAGTTTTATTAATGAACGCGTCTCGTTATTAATAACTACCCTCGATGAGCTGGATATACTCCTCGATTGAGTATTCGAGAGGAAGATAGTTAAAGATATAACCAGGATCGACGAACATTTTATTAAGTGGATAAAAGCAAAACCAAGTCCTCATCTCTATAAATTAAACTCATATAAGTCATTTATCTTAGTGTTAATTAAATTCAATCAAATCAAACTTAAAACCCCCCTTGTTACTATTTATATAAGAGAAAAGTATTCTTTTCCCTGTGGATACGAACCTTACTACACTATACTACGTATTAGTGTTGTATTGATTAATTATTTTGAGTGCACCTCACGACAAGTGCACGTCACTGACTTCCCCCACGTAAAGGGATTGCGCCCATTTCTTCCTTTGACTGGTGAAGTCTCCCCCCGTGTTGCCACCGGTGATCATGTGGATGTGTCGCTTCTTTTCTTGGCACCGGTTGTGCCCTTTGTTCTAAAAATCGTTCTAGGCATCCGACTAGTCCCTGCCTAGGCTAGGCGGTGATTGGGCACCCTGATTTTTGTCTAGGTATTCCGACTAATTGGTTTGCCATATAAGTGAATTAGTCAGCCGCCTATGGCGCTTAGTTGTCCGCCCATAGCGCCTAATCGGCCACCTAGACCGTCTAGATTTACTGAACATTACTTTATTTTTAATTTTAATTTTGTAAGCGATACACATATTTTAAATTTAGATTAAAATTTAATCTAAATTTTATGCCCTCACTATCGTTCGGGACATCAGAAGTGGGGGGCTCAAGTTGGGATATTGGACCGAAAGCCCAAATACCCGGCCCATTAGTCAGCAAGGGTCCAGACGAAGAACAGGCCCAGTAAAACCTTGATATCGAACAGGATCCAGGAATCCATGAGGGATTATATCCTGAACGGGGATCGGATTAAGAAGGATACTTGGATTAGATTAATGATGATATCAGCATGGGGCGTTGTTCTGATGTCCGAACGGTCAACCTGCAAGTGGCAAGAAGCATTTAATGCTATGATATGGCATCAGCAAGTGGGAGCATGGGCATCCAAGTGGAAGGAAACAACAGCCAGTTAGGTTCGGCCATGTCATCCCCCCACATACCTTTTTTGTAGTATAAATAGAGACATTGATATCATTGTAAAGGGTTAGCATTTTTTCACTCACAAACTCTAATAGCATTCTAGCTCTTGTATTAGCCTTTGGACCGTAACTCCCGTTCGGCCATTTCTGTGTAATTGTTATGACTGCGTTAATACAAGCTGAGTTATTTGAGTAGTTGAATCAAATTTTATATTTTCTTTTATACACTTTACTGTAGCAAATCGCACCCTAGATCCAAGGTTGATGTTGGGCCTTTGGGTCATTCGGGACTAAACCTCAACAACTACATTACACAGAGCCATTGGTCTCCAATTCCCCATATTGTTCGGCTTATCTTTCTTAGGAATTGAAACAATATTTATAATATTTAAATCTTTAGGTAATGTACCAATTTGAAAGATAGAAGAGCATAACATGTAGACATTTGAACCAACAATATCCCAATACGACTAGAAGAAAGCTAAATTCATGTCGTGAACTCAAGGTGCCTTGTCCGGGGGTGCGTACAAAAAACAGCCTGCTTCACCTCAACTTGGCTGAGAGACTTCAATAACATATGGTTTGAGATTCCGATACCCTCAAGAAGCTGCCAACCTCGGTGGGAAACTCTGCCTCCTCAATAGCTTGAAACAACGTTGAGAAATAGTCCAAAAAATTGCTCTCATCTCAATCGTGTCTGTCATCCAGGAATTAGTTGTCATGTTTAATATCATCATCCTATTCTTCCTTCTCCTTTGCTTAACCGCATTATGAAAGAAATGGAGTTGATGTATCCTTCCCGATGCCAGAACTCTTTTTCTCTTTGTTTCCGATACATGTTTTCCTGCTCCAACAAACTGGTCAAGGTGGATCTCACACGAAAGAATTCCGCTACACTTTGCCTATCATACTTCTCTCGCGACCATGCAAGCCGTCTCTTACATGCTTCAATTTGGCCTCTATAACCTCTCTTCCTTCCACTCTCCCATCGTAGCAATTCTTTCCCAAAAAATATATTCTCACGCTAACTAATAGACTGGAACCCGCACGCCAACTACTATGCACAATATTTCGACATTCTTCTTCTCGGATCCAAACATTTTCGAACTTTATTTTCTTCGTCCTGCAACTTGGTTCTAATGGAAGAATTCTAAGACAAATAGCCATATGATCGCTCACGGACGCCTGCACCAATGAGTCCTGAGCAACCGTAAACATGTCCCACCAAGCATCACTAACAAGAACTCTATCCAACTTCTCCTAAACCCATCTCCCCGTTCCTTTTCCTCTTTCCCATGTCCAGCAGTAGGCAGAAAAAGGAAATCCTCTTAAACCACTTTCCCTAATGGCCTCTTGAGACCTCAGAGCCTCCACATTGGGTATGGAATACAACCATTCTTTTCTGTCAGTATCATTGAAGTCTTTTACTCCATCAATTTTAGCTCCACCTCGCCATTCCACCCAAGAGCTATGCCGCCGCTCAATCTTTCGCAAGCAGTATCACATCTATTCCCAAACCCATGTGTCCACAGCAGCTCTTTCGCTCTTTGGAACTGCAATTTGGTCTCCATAAGGATGATAATAGATGGACGATGGGTTTCAATACAAATGTTAATACCGCACACTCTTGACTTCATACGAGTTCTCGCGTGCTCTTACCTCTTCATAGTGCATCACACTCCGACCTTGGGGGATGAGTCACCCGTTCAAAAGTTTTTACTTGCGGGTGCGAACTACTAACCTCGAGCGGCAAGTTAAACTCTTGTTAGGGGCCTAGAGCCACGCTCTTCCGAGCAATTTTGTCACTTAGTTGACATTCACATTTCTCAAAATGGATGATATACTTTAGTTCTTTGGGGTTGGATTATCCGTTCGAGTGAGGAGTCCGACTCACTTACTCGCGGATTCAATCTTTCTTTCGGAAATTGGGTTGAGGCCTAACTTGGGAACTTGATGTCACTCTTTTCATGTAGTGAGTCCGACTCACTTACTCATTGAGTCGTGGTTCATCACCGGGCCAGATGCTCTATTCTACACTTGTTGCTTTTATGTTTAGGTACAACTGAATGAAGACGAGCCTGATGAGTCTGAGCCCGACAAGAAGAACGGTTCTAGCCATCCTCTTCGCAGATGGTGACCATTGCAATAAAGGCTGAAGATTTCACCCCTTGCTTCATCTTGGGGGCATTAGGTGTACTCATTTTCCTTTCATTAGGATTTTTTCCCATTGAGTTTTTTCCTAGTGAAGGTTTTTAATGAGGCATCTTCCTAACATGGACGAGGGAGGAGATCTTCCTGTCTCAGAGAAGAGCAACTGACTTGGACTGTTCCCTCTTAGCTGAGTCTACTACTCGACTAAGGGAGTGGGGGACTCGTGATGGAGTTATGGGACTAGGCCCAGAGCCTAATCAACCCAAGCCCCGAGCTTGGACCCGTGGATCAAAGTCCACAACCTAGAGCCTGCCTATCAGCATAGCGGGGAGCCTGCCAGTCCGGCCGACCTCCCAGCCCGGAAGAGTAACAGTCAAGCAATTAATGCGCTATTCATTATGTATTTAATTATGTATTAATGTTGTAATTAATTAGTCATTATTATCGGTAGCGGTTACAATTCGTATACGTCCATAAAAGGCGGATTGTAATTCAGATTAGGGGAAGTGATTTCTATATGCTATTCTTAGAAACTTTCAATTTCCGTATTGCTTTCTTGATTTCCTGCTTGAGTGTCGTACGTAGCTTTCTTAAAATCCTACGAGCACCCTATTTTGGACCAACAAATATTATTAAAAATTGTAAAAAGTATAAGAGGTTACTTCATATATATTTTAAAAATGGTAAAAAATATTACTGAATATATTGAATATGGAGTCAAGTACATTATGGTCTGATAGCATCATTGTGACACTCTCCAGGAGGAGGTTACATGTTCAAATCCCTTCTCATATCAAGGATGTTGGTCATAACATTAGAACATATATTATAATAGGTTACCAAGCGTGGATGAAATAGAAGAATGCATCAGGATTTCTATGTGATCAAGGTATGTCGATTAGACTGAAGGGTGAATGTTATCGGACATCAATTAAGTCTACATTAATTGAACGGTGAAATAATGTCACATTCAAAAGATGATTATGACAGAGGTGTGTATGTTACGTTGGATGTGAGCAGCTACAAGAGAATACAACTTGAAGAATGAGATATTCATATAAAGGTGAGAGTATCACCTATAGAAGATAAGATACAGAAGTCTCGAGTGTTGTTGTTTGTTCATGTCTGCAGAAGATCGAGTGATACACCTATTAAACGACTTGAGAAGAGGGGAGAAGAGGCGGGGAGGAGAGGGAGAGGAGGATACAAATAGACTTGGATTAGAGGAATCATAAGTGATATGCTTCGTCTTGGGTTGGATGAGAGTATGACTTTGGAGAGAACAAAGTAGATGACACATATTTTCTCTCTCTTTTTTGTTGTGGAGTTTCCTTTATCTTTCTATGTTTTTATGTTAATTTTATCTTTTATCTTTCTTATTCCCTTTTACTTTTTGTCGTTTATCTTTCTTATGTTTTTATGTTATATTTATCTTATACTTATGACGTGCACTTTGTCACGATGCGTCAAAATAAATTCAATACTAGCACTAATACGTAGTATAGCTAAAGTAGAGTTCGTATCCACAGGGAAAGGAATAATTCTCTTTTTATGAAACTAGTAAATAAAAGGGGGGGTTTTGGGATTGAATGATTTAATTTAAAAACTAAGATGAACAACCTATATGTGTTTTAATTCAAAGATAAAAGAACTTGGCATTGCTACTTTCCACTTGTTGATATATTTTAGTCGATCATTGTTATATCTATAACTTATTCCCTCTCGAATACTCAATCGAGGAGTATATCCAATTCATCGAGGGTAGTTATTAACAACGACCGTTCATTAATAACCCTTACTATTAGTCAAGTGTAGAACACCGCCATATACCGACTTGATAGTAGCATTTAATCTCTTAACTCCTTGATGAAATCAATTGAGATTGATAACCTCAACACAACGGTTTCGGTTTAACCAAAAAAATTAATCCCTCTTAAGTTTATCAACCACGACCGTGCAATAATAAACCGAAGTTACTTACTTGTGAAATCATCAACGATTAACCATCGGTTCGTCGATAGTTTCTAGTAATAATTAATATATGAAACAAAACTAGTTGATCCTTTATGTAATGTTCAAAATATTAATATGAAATATGAATAGGAATTAATTAATATTCAAGGAAGAATATTATTAAAGGAAATGAATCCTACTATAATTAATATCAAGATGTTAACTAATTATCATCTTAGCAACACTCCCCAACATTAATATAGAGGAAGAAAATACTACTCTAACTAATGTCAAGATGTTAATTAATTGTCATCTTAGCAACACTCCCCAACATTAATATAGAGATAGTATTAAGGAAAGAACTAATAATTGATATTCAAGGGAAAAAGTTAAGAAAATAACTCACAACTCTAATAATCAACAAGCTTCAAGAGCAACACCAAGAAATGGAAGTTTAGCTCCTCATTTGGAGACTAAACATAGCTAGAAAAATATAAATAAATGCTATTCTAAACTGAGCTTAAGAGTATGGAAGAAGGGATGATGAAAAGTGAAGGAAAATGAGGTTATTTATAGGTGTTTTCAATACTTATGGCCGGATACCCGGTCGGGTATTTGACATACCTGACAGGGTATTTATTAAATCAAATCTTTTTCCAACGTTTTTGTGTTCTTCTGCACGTCTTTCTATTTGAAAACACTTCATACCCGACCGGGTATATGGAATACCTGACCGGGTATTTGATATAATTTCCCAGAAGATTCCTCTTTCACTTCATACCCGGTCGGGTAAAGGCCATACCCGACCGGGTTTTGCACAAAACTCAGGTTTCTTCATGAAAGATTGGCACGGATATTACTCCTCGGCTTTTGTCGGACGAAAATATGACCGATTTAGAAATTTACGCAAAAGTGATCGGACCAGACTTCCCCTTTCAACCTACGCTTTCTCTTCCCATCTTCCGCACAGCTCCAGGCCTCCAGCATCCAATCTTCCGCCTAATACTTTTCCAGCGTTTCCGTTCAGATCCTCTTCATCTCTTTGTGTCCGTCGTTTCTGTCCATCTTCGCGACTCACTTGTGAACATCTCTATGACCATCTCCAAAGCCCAGCTTTTCATATCATCAACAACAGAGGCATTGATCTCGGGGAGTGTCACCGCCGTCCTCGCAACTGTTGGATGGAGCAATTGTTGCAAATGTCAACCCTCTCCCCTGAAATTCAAATCGACATCGCCGCCATCTCCTTCTATAACTCAATCGCAACGAGATCTAACTGTTCAAATGTTGTCTTCCATCAGATCCGTCGTCGACGGCCACATCCGCCGTCGTCGTTCATGTAACGGTTGTTGCATTTCACGGCTAGGGTTCCTGCGTTGCAGATGGGGCTTAGAGGATGGGGAGGCACACTAGGGAGCGGGGCTGGGGCAGGAGATGGAATGATGCAGAGGGCAAAGTGTACGGGAGGGGGCCTGTAATTGGAGGGCGTGGGGCCAGGAAGGGGTTGTGGCTGGAGGCGGGGAAGGGAGCTAGGCTGGGAAGGGTGATAGTGGGTAAGAAGTGTGCTGGCGGTGGGAGGTCTGGTGGCGGATTGTGATCGGCGGTGGCGGGTCTCTGTGGCTGAGTCACTTTAGCAGCATCATTGTGGTCGGAGTCACCATGTCACTATGACGGCATCACTGTGGTCGTGTCACTGTGTCATGGTGGCCGAAATCACGGTGGCTAGAATTAGTGTCACGAGAGGGATGTAACTATATATTTGTCACTATGATAGGTGGTGTCACTGTGATTGTGGTGGTGACCGGCGGCGCCAGTGACACGGGCGGCGGCGGAGGTAGTGATACGGGTAGCAGTGTGACATTCGACAGTGACATGAATAGTTGACTATCACTTTAATTTACTCACATTTTTGTCTAAATTTAAAAAATTGTCATATTTTTGTCCAAATTTAAAAGTGGTCACTTTTTTGGAAATCGATCTTAATTTAGTAATATTCAGGGGGAAACCCCAATTTTACCCCTTTCTTCATCCTTTTTGCTTCCAAACCTATCCTAAACATATAGCCCAACTAGCTACAACTTACAACAAACAATAAAATGCTAGAAATACAATTACAATCAAATGCAAACTAACAACTACAAACTTGTACAAAACTAGTAAATAAATATTACAAACAATAATAAAAATGTATACTTAGGCACTAACAACTAATGCCTATCAACTTATCTTTATCTTATCCATTTTATTCAACTTTATCTTTTTTTTTTGTTTCTTCTCTTTTTGTTATGATATCATAGACCGATTTATGTTAGCCGATCAAAATCTTTTGAGGATAAGGCTTAGATATTGTTGTTGTTGTTGAAGTCATTCCTATCTCACATGTGATTGCCATAAGGTGGGAATGTCATGACAAAAGTTGCTAAAATAGTATTTTTGAATCGAATCATTAAAAGTTTTTATAAATCGAATCGTTAAATCAAATCGTAAATCATAAGATTTTACAAAAGATGTATATATTAATAATTGGAAAATGAATACATATTTAAAAAGATACAGGTTAATAATACTATGCCATCTCATTGCATAAACTATACATATGAGTAGATTTGTCCCCGATTTGAACCATAACCTAAGCCAAACCGGTGTTCCCATTTCCCCGGACTATGAAACCAGAACCTTATAGGTTCAGGTCTCAACCCCATGAGAATCTACTGGAATTTGGGGTCGGTTTGAATTGGTCTCCTCGTTAGGGAAGACGGTATTAAGAGGAACAGAACTAGAATAGAACATAATGGAACTGACTTGACAAAAGAAAGTCCAAACGATGAAGGAATTCCTTGCCGCCTAGGGTTCCCAACCAAGAAAATGAAAGGATGTGCGAAAGAGATCTTAAGGAAAATGTGCGCTTAAATAGCCGGATGCGATGGCACTTTCCAAAAATCCGCTTGGAAACCGCTACCCAAGCACTTAAGTGCTGAGGTTGGTAGGGTCGATTGGGAGTTGCGCCGCGCGGCAGGCCCATGTCACATTAAGGCCGCATTAAATGCTAAGCGGCGCTACGGATCACGAAGGAAATATTCGAAATTCAAAAGAACGCGGTTAGTTACTCAACTAAAATCAAGCCCGACTTATTTTAGAGAGTAGGGGGCTCGTGATGGTACCATGGATGATGGATCACATACATGGCCCAAGAATCATTTTAAGTAAAGCCCGTCTACAAGACCAGGCCATTAATCGGGATTAATAAGTAATAATAGCCATTGGGCCTAATAAGGGGTCCAACCCGCGAGAGAAATCCACAACTAGGCAAGGCTGGACAGCAGACCTCGAGCCTGGGCGGAGTTCTAGCGAATTCAGACTCGTCTTAGGGCTTACGTGGCAGACTGTCATTTGAGCGTAGCTATCTAACAACGGCAGGAAATAACGGAAGAAACGTGGACTATGAAGAACAATAATCGCACATACAAGCCTTATCACTTCTACCCACAAAATTGTCCAGAATGAAAAAGAAAAAGCAAACCAGCAACCTAACGCTATTGTTCACAAAAATAACCAATACAACGTACTCAACTGAAATGAACGCTAAAGCAATAAAAAGTCTCAAAGCCTCCTGCCTTTTTTATTCCCACGTGCTCTGAAGGGATAGGGGTCAAATCTATGTTAGGCGAGCTACAAAATTGTAGCTCACCTATACCCCATTTTTTGCTCGGCCATGCTCTATTTCCATTTCCAACCTAGCCGGATGGCCTCCTGAATACTCCACACGGATGACTTTATAGGTAAAAACTGTCTACCAAAATTTTAAATCATGCAACCTTTCTTTGTTGAATAACGCTTATTTTACTTAATAGAAGTAAGATTATAATACTCTCAATAACTCAATCTAATGAAAAGTAAATGAGTTTTTCCCACTTTTGATCCCCTCACTATTGTAGTATTGTGTCGGTGACACTTTTGGTATTCGACTTTCAATTATTGCATTTTTAATCCTTGACTATTGTATGTGAGACACTTTTGGTCCTCAACTTCAAAATTTTCCATATTTAGTCTCCCAAGTATTATCATATTGACACTTTTAGTCCTTCCAATATGAATTTGACACAATAAATGAAGAACTAAAAATGTCATTATCATAATAGTTGAAGGACCAAAATCACTTTTATAAAAGTCAAAGGACTAAATATGGAAATTTTCAAAGACGGGTATCAAAAGTGTCTTTCACAAAATAGCCGAAGGACTGAAAGTGGAATAAATCAAAGTGAAGTACCAAAAGTGTCAGTGACATAATAGTCAGAGGACTAAAAATGGCAAAAACTCAAAAGTAAATTGACCTCTACCAATCGTGTTATGCAACGTGTTGTTGCCACCATCACCTTCATTAAAATTGGAATGTCACAAAACTATATATTCTAAACTTTTTTTCTTAAATAAAACATAGCTAAGGACTAATTTGCTAAAATCTTAATCTTAGAATGGCTAATGTCTTCAAAAAAATTGATTACACCGATTATTAAATAAATAAATTACAAAAATGTGCAAGTAGTTTTGAAAAAATAGTAAGCCACAAATGAAATCTAATGGATAACAATAGGCATTGAGCAATTTCTTTTTCTATTTAGATAAAAATGATTGAAAAAATTAATTCCATTTGGATGCAGTTGAGAATTATAAAAAGATGGCTCTTTTAATTGGAAAATTAAATAGAGACTGAGATCATGTTTACATAATTAGATTGAAAATAGGATATACTTGATAAATAAGTACATTATTAACAAATGTTATAATCGACTAAATAAGCAATTTTCCATTAATTATAATAATTCATACATATGCGAATGCGCACACACATAGGGGGTGTTTGGATCTGATTTTTAAAACTGCTTCTACTCCTCTAGGGAGCAGAAGCAGAAGCTGGAGTGTTTGGGTGAAAGTGCAGAAGTGATTCTGGTACTCTAATTTACTCTTAGAATCAGTTTTTTTAGAAGTTGGGGGAGACCAACTTCTGAAAACCGATTCTGATTCTGCTTCTACTTTAAAAAAGAAGCAGAATCAGAATCGATTCCAAACACCCCCATAGGCCATAGTAAAACTAAAAAAATCATTTCATCCCGTGCACGGCATGAGTAAAGATACTAGTTTTAAAAAACAAAACATTTCACTAATCATACCAACTGTTACACAAACTCTTACAAGAACACCACTGTCAGCAGAGTACAGAGAATCAGAGATCATCTCAGGGCAACTGATAAGTTGCTTTCAAGTAAACTTTCATCGGCATTTCAGATGTTCAATAAAACACATATATTTCCAGGTTTATTTAGACCTCCACAACACGGACAGGTCCTTCACCGGCAATTTAAGATACATAGGCTAGGGATCTCCCCCGAGCTCCACTCTCAGGTTGTCATACGGGTAAACCTTTGGTGTCTGATCAAGAATTGAAACATATTACATACACACACACACACACACACATATATATATATATAAGAGATCAAATACAAAGCATTCTTAAAATACTAACCTACAAACTCAATAATATGCATCACTTTGAACTTCAATATGCAGTAAAAATAATGTAAAGATGCAAGGGTGGGATCACATTCAAACTGGTTCTCCCATTCAAATCATCTTTGCATTATTTGTATTGCACATTGAAGTTCAAAGTGTTTCATATTATTCAAGCCATAAAATAGCAATTTCATATTTACATTATTTGCATTGCATATTGAAATTCAAAGAGTTCATATTTACATTATTTGTACTGCATATTAAAGTTCAAAGTGTTGCATATAATGTTGCATCTTTACATTCTCTTGTCCAGCACTTTTCTGTCCGAACGCCGTCCGAACACCGTCGTTTGGGGCGGTTCACGGCAGAATTTTTTGATGAAATTTTATGAGCACGTTCCTCATCAAGTCTAGTTTATACATACCAAATTTCAGATCAAAATTTGATCAGAAAGGCAGTCAAATAATTCGTTGAAGTTAACTGTGCCAAATTATACATAGAAAAACGCAGTTAACTTCAACGAATTAGACTGCCTTCCCGATCGAATTTTGAGCTGAAATTTAGTATAGATAAACTAGACTTGATGAGGAGCATGCTCAAAAAATTTCATCAAAAAATTCCACCGGGAACCGCCCCAAACGGCGGTGTTTGGACGGCGTTCGGACCGGAAGGTGCTGGACCTGAGAATTTTCCTATATAGAGAGAGAGAAAAGATCAGGTGAGAAGTGCCCCTTAAAATGAAATGTGAGAAGTAATCTCAGCCATTGGATTTGCATGTGATCTAGCAACGCAGTAAACTTATAGACTGAATATAGGAATTAGGAACTTATAACCAATAAATCATAACTTATAAAGCTCTCCATCATAATTACGAAAATGCCACCACGTCCAAAAATTTTCAAGGTTTCCAGGCTTATTTTTTTGCGGTGGCATTTTTGTAATTATTTTCGACGGGGTCTATAAGTCATGATTTATTGGTTAAAAGTTCGTGTTTTTAGTCTATTAGTTAAACATCGCAGTTCTCATTCTAAGAACACTTCTCACCTGATCCGCTCCATATGCACATATATATATATATATATATATACACACACACATGCACATATATAAGTGAATTAGCTAAACGGCTAATGACATGTGATAATAGCATGTTTTGTAAAAAGATATACTCCCTACGTCCCGAAAAGGTTGGCCCTTAGTTTTAAAAGGCACGAGGCGGCTTGAGGCGATTTCATTGATTCACCCGAGGCGCGAGGCGCTAGGCGTTGAGGCACTCGCATCACAGATCTCAACCACATTTCTTTGGTGAAATATATTTAAGTAATTCAAATAATTAATGTAATACACAATTAATAGTCATTCTGTGATAAATTAAATAATTAAGTTATATAAAAACTATTAATAGTAATTTAAATAATTAATGTAATAAACTGCTATATAAAAAATTGTTCAAAAATGTTAATAATAAAAACTGTTATTTTATGCAATACATAGTTAATAAATCAGTGTTCTAACACTACAATATATATTATATAGTATTATGATATTATCATTGTTATGCAATATACTATAAAATAATACATTTAATTAATAAACTATCACACAAATACAATTCTGTAAATTTAATTACAGACAGATTTGTAAATTTAAATAATTTTATAAATTTAGAAACTTAAAATACTTAAAAAACTTACAAACTTAAAAGGCTATAACTTTTTTCAGTTATCTATCAAAACTTATAAATAGCCAAAGATAATACTACGTATGTATCAACTATCTAACTTTTTATTTAAATAATTTTAATATTTTTATAAATATAACAACTTAAAATAAAAGAGAATAAATAGAAGAAGACAAAAAAAAAAGTAAACACACTTGCCTGCGACGCGAGAGAGTAGCCCAAGATAAGTCGGATAAGTCGGAAGAAGAACTACTGCAAGATGAATCGGAAGACCGCAGAAGGAAGAAACGAAGAAGAAGACTGAGACTTGGAGTCCATGAGGCGCCAAAAGCGCTCGCTTCTCATAAGCGCAAAAGGCGCTAATAAGCGAGAAAGGCGATCGCCTCTAAGAACCTAAGCCGTCTGAGTAAGTGAATTGCGATTAACCTAGCGCCCGAAGGGGCGCCTTTGTATGTCCAAATTTCATACAAAGGGTTGGCCAAATTTCATTTTTTGTATGTCCCAAAAATATTTGTCATTTCCATTTAAAGTGATGAATATGTGGCTAAAATTAATTTTCTCTCCACTGCACAAATTTCAACCACACAGTTTTTACTTTATTAATCCACGTGAAAGTCAACTTTGGCCAACCTTTACGGGACGGAGGGAGTATGATGTATGGGGAGTTAAAAACACTCCCTTTGTTCCTATTTATTCAAGTCTTGCCCTGTTTTCTTTTCATTATGTCACACTAATGAAATATACGCACATTAAATGTTTTCCCCAATCCACCTTACCCATAGTACCACATTACTATTCGTGTTACCGTTTTTTCAAAAGGAAAATAGATGTGATCCTGCATATTAAATGAGGGCATTTTGGGTAAAGTACAAGATATATTTTCGTAAACTGCATGAATTGGTAAACTTAGACACACACATAAATAAGAATGTGGGAAGTATGCCAAGTATTTTTGGGAGTTTGGGTGAGGGGGAGACCTGAAGGCTAGACGTAAGAGAGAAAAAGAAGTGACAAATTGACAATTTCCAAAGAGAGGGGCTAAGGAGGAATAGTAATTACATATCGCTTTAGATGTAAAGTGAACTCAAATAGTTGAATTGTATTCATTTTAAATTGAGCTAAAATAATCATTTAATTTGTTATCTTTAAAATTAGCGCTTTGAGCAAAAAAGCATTCGCCTAAGGCGCAAGGCGCGAGGTGTGAGGCACAAAAAAGCGCTCGCTTGAGGACTAGGGGTAGCATACATTATACTCCCTATAATGTATGAAACTATTAACTAAGTTAGACTATATGAAGTTTTATACAATTAAAATATGAATTAATAATAATAATAATAATAATAATAATAACAGAGTTATAGACTGCATGGATTTAAAAGGCGAAACGCCTTTACGCACCAGAGGCGCAAATGCGTAAATGCGGAAGAATAACGCTAGTAAGGCTTAAGCCTGAACTTACCGTAACAAGGCTTACGCCTTTTTTTGAAGAGGCGTAGAATGGGCTCCAAGGCGGTGCGCGTTCAAGAGGCGTACGCCTCTAATTTGAAGTAACTTGGGCTTCTTTTTTTAAAATTAGTGGGGGCCAGTTTTTTGTTTTCCCATCCTAAACACCAATTACCTAGATCGTTAGCCGACTTAGCCACAGCCTTATATAAACAATTGTCGTTCAGCCTGCCGACTTCAAACAAGAAACGGCAACTTGAAGAAGTAAAAAACAGGCTTAAAGGCTTAAAGTTGCTCAGGAAATCACCGGCTCAGCTCGCCGACTTCAGGAGCTCCCTGCATCTTTGCCGCTTCATCCAACCATCCAGGTATTAAGTATTAACCGTATTATACAATACCCCACTGCCCAATTTCATAATTTGTTATTATGTATTTGTGTTCCTAGTTTAAGTTTTATATTTGACTTTTTATATATTTAAAAGTTCTGTTTTCATTTATTAAAAGTTACGTACGCAAGCAATTTAGCAAGTATGCAATTAATGAATTTAACTTTTTATTTAACTTTTAACTTTTTATTTAACTTTTTATTTAAGTTCTAAAAAGTTCTGGTGAGCAGGTTTTTATTTAACTTTTTATTTATTTAAAAGTTTTTTTAGTTAAATAGTTGTCTGTTTATTTAACTGTTTAATTTTTTACTGTTTAATTAATGTATTTGTGTCTATTTTGAATTTGAAAGATCATAAATGTCTGTTTGTGTTTATTTAGTTGATTATATTTTGTGTCAGTTTGTGAGTATATTTTTGTCAGTTTGTGAATATATTTAGATGTTTAATTAAATATCTATTTGTGTCAGTTTGATTATATTATTTTTTTATTAAAGTTGATTATCAATTACTTAGTTATTTATTGTGAGTAGTTTACTTAAATTCTTGTAAAAGAATCATTTTATTCATAGGAGTGGGCTGATTACTCACGATGGTTAAACCCAGTAAGAATCAGGGAGAGGGGTCTAGCTCAAATAAGGATAAGGATCCTGCTTGGCATTATGGAATTAAATTAAATCCTCCGGCAGGAAAGACTGGTTATGTATATACAAAATGCAAATATTGCAATAAGGTGATCACCAGTGGAGTGGGGAGACTTAAAGAGCACCTTGCGGGAACACATAAAAATGTGGCGCCATGCAAAAGTGTTCCCGAAAATGTTAAAAAGGATGTGCTAGCAATGTTGAAGAACTATCAAGATCAGAAACACGTTAACCAGAAGTTTTTTGATGAAATGGTAGATTTTGGCTCGTACTTTGGTACTGGAGTAACTGGACCTCAACCGCGTGGGCCTATTGATCGCTTCGTTACTCGTCCGGGCAGTAGCTCAGGACATGTAGCAAATGAGCAGGAAGTTGTAGAAGATGATATTCTGCCTAACAAAATGAGTAAAACTACCATGAGAGAGCGACGCAATCTTGTTTGTCAAGATGTGGGCAGATTTTTCTTTGAAAATGCAATAGCATTTAATGTAGCCCGCAGTCCTTATTTTAACATGTTGCGTTCTGTTAGTAATTATGGTGCAGGCTTTAAACCCCCATCTATGCATGAGTTGCGGACGTGGATCCTTAAAGCGGAATATGATACCACAAACACATATGTGGAAGAAGTGAAGAAGACATGGCCACACACCGGAGTTAAGATAATGTCAGATGGGTGGAGCGACACAAGAAACCGAGGGCTTCTTAACATTCTTGTTAACAACCAATATGGTAATGTTTTCCTTAGATCTGTTGATGCATCGGATCGAGTTAAAGATGCAACTTATCTTTTTGAATTGCTCGACGGAGTAGTTGAGGAAATAGGAGAAAGTCTGGTAGTGCTGGTAGTGCAAATCGTGACAGATAATGCAAGTGCATACAAAGCTGCTGGGAGACTTTTAATGGAGAAGAGGAAGCACTTGTATTGGACGTCATGTGCCGCCCATTGTATTGACCTCATGCTTGAGAAGATTGGAGAGCTGCCACAGAATAAAAATGTCTTGATCAAAGCTAAGAAGGTCACTAATTTTATCTATAATCGTGGATGGGTTTTGCAGCTTATGAGGAAGTTTATCGGGAAAGACCTAGTTCGTCCAGGCCGCACGAGATTTGCTACTGCTTTGTTGACTTTAGATTGTATGGCCACCGCAAAAGATCCCCTGCAAAGAATGTTTGTTTCTAAACAATGGACTTCAAGTCGTTATGCAAAATTAGTTGAGGGGAAGGAGGTTAAAAAGATTGTGATGGATGACAGAACGTTTTGGCCTGGGGTTGCTTACTCAATAAAAACATCAAGGCCATTAGTTAAAGTGTTGAGGATTGTTGATGGTGATGAGCCTGCAATGGGATTCATCTACGGTGCTATGGATTCTGCAAAAGAAAAAATTGTACAAAATTTTGGAAATCAATATTCCACTTATAGTGAGATTTGGAAGATAATTGATGAGAAGTGGGAGCACAAACTGCATCGGGACTTGCATGTTGCAGCGTATTATTTGAATCCCAGATTCAAATGGGAGGATGACTTCTCTACTCATGTGGAGGTTAAGAAAGGTTTGTATGCTTGTATGGAGAGGCTTATTTCTGATAGTAGTGATTTTAACAAAGCTGATGCACAAATGGATGAATATCGATACAAGCGTGGACTTTTCGGAATGAGGGCGGCTCAAAATTCCTATAAAACACGTCCCCCAGGTAAACATTAAACTAAATCTTTAATATCTTTAATGTTTATACATAGTGTACTTGTGTATTGTTGTAAAACAGAATTTTTTTAATTCTTTAACATTTTTTAGTGGAATGGTGGGATCAATTTGGAGATCATATTCCAGAACTACGGGCTTTTGCGGTCAAAATTCTTGGTTTGACGTGTTCTTCTTCTGCTTGTGAACGAAATTGGAGCACATTCAATCAAGTCCATACGAAGAGAAGGAATCGTCTTTCAGCCATCAAGTTGAATAGTTTGGTATTTATAATGTTCAACAAGAAGTTGTAGTTTAGGAAGAGCAGATTACAAAAGAAAGAGAATAATTTGATCTTCGATAATGTATCATCTGATGATGAGTGGATTGCTGAACCGAATGCAGATGATGGAGAAAGTGTGGATGCACGTGATGAACTTGCATTAGTTGTTGATGAAATGGACAACGAATTCAGAGGTTCATAACTTAATATTTTATTTTTTTGGTCCCTTGAATATAATTATTTACACTTAACTTCCATTCCGTTTCATTCTATTTTTGTGACTTTATGTGTGTAGGGGTGGACCTTACAGTTGGAACTGAAGAAGATAATGAGGCCCGTGAAAATGAAGGAGATGTCAATGAGAATGACATTACTAATTTGGATACTGATGCAGAGGACGATAGGCTGAGTTTTGAAGATTAATAGTTTCAATTTGTCAATTTGCAAACTTAAATTCCTAAACTTTTATTTTCTTGTCTTAGAATTTTAATGTTTTATGTTCTTTTGAGTTTTGACTTTGGTAATATAATTTTATATTATTTGGACTTGAATATTTTGTAGTTATGTTATTTTTACTTGTGATTTTGTTTAGCTATATTATTGTTATGAATTATCTATACTTTCTAATATGTCATAGGCTTGTAGATACATTTATGCAATTAAATTTCGGGGCTTACGTCTCGTTACGCCTCGAGGCTTACGCCTCGGAAGGCTACCCCCGAACGCCTCGAGGCCCGATTTCGCCTTTCAAAACCTTGATAGACTGTATAATACTCTCTTCATCCATTAAAACTTTGTCATCTTTCCTTTTTGGGACGTCCCAAAAAACTTCGATACTTTCTCTTTTAATCAATTATTTTGTGGTTTCTGTTATTTCTCTCTCCTCTGCACAAACCTCAACCACACAATTTTTACTTTATTATTCTTCGTGCCGATCAACTTTGACAAAGTTTTAAGGGAAAGAGGTAGTAAGATGAAGCAAAGAGAATTATAAAGTAAAGAATATATAAGAGCAAAGAGAACTACAAAGTATACAAAGAGAACTATAATGTATGCATAGCCAGGTGCATATAATATATTTGAGTTGTATAAAATATATGAGAAGCGAAGAGAAAAAGTATGTGTAGATGACGGGAAGTGATAAAAGTAAAGAAAGAAGATAGACCGAAAGAATAAAAAAAGGATCAATTAATCAATAAGAAGATAGAAATATAAATGAAAACTACAATCTGAACAAGAAAGAAAGAACATGGGAAGATGACAAAGAAGACACCTTATGGGTTGCTGGCTTTTGCGGGTTGATCATTGAATGCGGCTTCAATAGTAAACAGGTTGTGCGAGTGAGTACAGACCATAGGAGAGTTACAATGAAGTCATGATAAAATACTTTTACGGTGACTTATGGGGGTTTAACATGGGTTTAAGTTGTTTTGACTTATTATTTGGATGGGCAAAATCTTAATATAAATAGGGCAAACTAATTTAAATACCTCAAACTTTAATAGGGTGTGAGATAAGTACATCAAACTTGCATATGTAATATATATGCGCCGAACTTTATATGAAACATTATTTTCGCACCATGATTGTATGTTTTCTTACAAATACAAGTTTATTAGAATAATTACATAATTTAAAATCCTTTAAGCATTGTTAGAATTTAGTTAACATTCTAAAATTCCATTTATGAAATAAATAATATTACATCCCTAGTACAAATTAATTTTAATTACATCCTCCTAAATGTTGTGCATTTTAAATTATATACTTAACACCATAAAATTACATTTGTGAAAATTATATATGATCATAGTGCTAACATATTTTTTTATATAACGTTTGGGGTACATATATTACATGTGCATGTTGGTGTACTTATCTCACACCCCTTTCAAGTTTGAGATATTTAAAAAATTCCCTTATAAATATGGGCTTATTATTTAAAGTAGAATAGGTTGATAAAAAAGGTTGATAAGCACTTCCCATCACATGCGACTTAAGTGTGCGCTTTTCAGTGCTTCAGTACTTCTATGCTTATTGCGCCTCATTTGCGTCTCATTTAGGTGATTGCACCTGGAACTCTAACCGACGCTGACCCTCATATGCGCCTCGCCTAATGCACTTAAGGATGTTTTTACTTGGATTGTTTTCAGACCAGACTTAAACTTAAACAGATCAGACTTGATTTCTGTAGTTATAAAATACACAGAGACGAGACGTTTGCAAGACCACACCAATTCAAACCAGACCAGACTTAAACAGACCAGACCAAATCAGGCTTAAACAAACCAGGCCAGCAAATTACAGTCCAAGTAAAAAGATCTTAAGTGTAGGCTTTTGACTACACTGGGAAGGCTATTGCCTAACTATTACTTATATATAACACACAAGTAATATAAAAAAATTAATTCGTTGTTATATAATAAAAGTAACTCCGCCATGAGATCATTTTTTGATATCATGTTTGTCCCAAGTCAGGATAAAAGAGGAGGGTGATGTGGTAGTCACGTGACAACCAAGAGTATCACCTAGTCACATCACATGACATGGATCGAAATACGAATATCGCTACAGCTATGTCACGCGTCATCCCTCCACCTGGGGTGGTGTCAAATATGCAAAGGCAGGCTACACTTCATAGGCCTGGGTGTGGTGATAAGAATGCTAAGGTTGCTAGTTCGTCGCTCAGAAGCGACGCGCCACCCCAGTGCTCAAGGATGGTGTCAAATATGCAAGGGCATGATGGGAGTCGATGTGGAGTGAAGGAGAGTAGACAGGTTGCTAGATTACACTTTGGGACGTGGAATGTTGGCTCTCTTATGTGAAGATCATCTGAAGTTACCGAGGTTATGAGGAGGAGGAATATCAGCATTATGTGTGTGCAAGAAACTAAGTGGGTTGGAGAAAACACACTATGACCACATCATGAGCAATAAATTGGTAATAGGAGATGAGATCATGTTCGTGGTAAGTGCCTATGCACCACAAGTGGGATTGGATGCATCTATCACTCAACAATTTTGAAATGGTCTTGAGGAAATGGTGGGACGAGTGCCAAGGGGAGAGAAGTTGGGCATAGGAGGTGACCTCAACGGGCATGTGGGCTCAAGTCGTGATGGTTTTGAGAGTATCCACGGAGGACATGATTTTGGAACTAGAAATGAAGTAGGGAAAAACATTCTAGATTTGCCTCAACATATGAGTTGGCTGTAAATAACACTTGGTTCAAGAAAAGAGACTCTCACCTTGTGACGTATAGAAGTGGAGCTAATAGAACCCAAATTGACTACTTCTTAGTATGGGCGACTTGGAGAACTAACTACACTGATTGTAAGGTTATCTCATGTGAGAGTGTTGTCACTCAACATAGGATGCGTGTGAGACTCGAGGGGGATCTCCAACAACGTTTTGCACACAAAATGTTGGAGGAAGATGTATGGTGTATTAATAATGACGCACATGTGGATGATGTGTGATTATCAATGGAGTCGACCATTAGCAAAGTGGCAAAAGAGATACCCGGAGAATGTAAAGGATGTCGGCCACCGAAAAAGACATCTTGGTGGAATGATGAGGTGAAATCAGCAATAAGGACCAAAAGCAAATGAGGAAGGAGAAAAAGATACTTACAAACTTGTTTGTCTTAGTGATCGAATGACTCAAGATATCGGAAAAGTTATGTGTGTGAGGATGTCGATCAAAGGGTGTTAATGAAGGATGAGGAAATAAAAGAGAGGTGGAGGTCATACTTTAATACCTTGTTTAACGGGAATAAAGTGCAAGGTATTGGTACCAGATTGTATGGTAAATCGGAATTTTGTGAGAAGGATCCAAATGTCAGAAGTTAAAGAGGCTTTGAGAAAGATGAGGTGGAAGAAAGCAGTGGATCCTGATGGCATACCGATCGAGACCTGGAGAAGTTTGGGAGAGAGAAGCATCGAGTGGCTAACACGTTTTTTCAACATGATTTGGAGAAACAACAAAATGTCAGTAAATGGGCGGAAGAGTGCTCTTATCCCCCTATTTAAAAATAAAGGTGATGTTCAATAAAAGTGTGAAAATCTCGGAAAATTAGTTTGGTTTTATGCATGGACGCTCAACAACAAGTTGTGCAGAAATATAGAGACATTAAAAGAATCTGCATTTGGTGTTCATTAACATAGAAAAGGCATATGATAGGGTACCTCAAGAAACCCTTTGGTGGGCCTTGACTAAAAAGGCGTTTCACACAAGTAGTATATGAGTATCATCATGGATACATATGAGGCTTGTACTACAAGTGTCTGTACTAGTGTAGGGAGGACAGCGAAGTTCCCTATTACTATCGGAGTGCACCAAGGATCAGCTCTGAGTCCTTTCTTTATTGTTATAGTCATCGATACTTGAAAGTCGATTCAAGAAGAGATACCGTGGTGCATGATGTTTGCCGATGATATTGTATTGATTGATGAGACAATCGGGGGTTAAAACAAAGTTGGAAGTATGGCGACAAAGTTTGGAGACCAAAGGTTTCAGACTGAGTCGAAGTAAGACTGAGTATATGGAGTGCAAGTGTGGTGGAGGTAGAAGTAGTGGTAACAGTGGGATTACCCTTGATGGCAAGGAGATACTGATGTGTGATATGTTATGTTATTTAGGCTCTATAATTCAAAAGGATGATAAATTAGATGGAGATGTATCCCATAGAATCAGAGCAGGGTGTATGAAGTGGAAGAGTGCATCTGGATTTCTATGTGATTGAGGTATGCCGACTAGACTGAAAGGTAAACTTTATCGAACATCAATTAGGTCTGCACTAATGTATCACGTAGAATGTTGGGCAGTGAAACAATATCACAATCAAAAGATGAGTGTGGCAGAGATGCGTATTTTACATTGGATGTGTGGACATACCAGAAAAGACCGCTTGAGGAATGAGATAATCAGATAAAAGGTGGGAGTAGCACCTATAGAAGATGAGATGCAAGAGTCTCGATTGCGGTTGTTTGGTGACTTTGGTCATGTGCATCGAAGACCGAGTGATGCACCTGTTAGACGAATTGAGAGCTAGGAAGAATAGGCGGATATGAGGGGGGAAGACCTAAACAGACTTGAATTAAAAGAATCAGAACCGATTTGCTTCTTCTTGAGTTGGATGAGAGTATAGCTTTAGACAGAGCAAAATGGAGGGCGAATATCGTGTGGACGATTGATCTCTTTGCTTCCTTTTCTCTTTTATTTAATTTATCATTATATGTTCTTATGTTATTTTCATATTTAATTTTTCTTATATCATTTACTCCTTTTTCTCTTTTATCTTTTATCTATCTTATGTTCTTATGTTTTTTTATCTTATATATTTTATCTTATCATATCTTTGTATTTCTTATCTTTCTTCTCTTTTTTGCTATGATATTATGGATCGATCAATTCATGTTAGCCGATCCCAAAATCTTTTGGGAATAAGGCTTGGATGTTGTTGTTATATAATAAAAGCAATTTTAAAACAATTAATAGTAATCTATATAATATTTAAAAATGGAATAGTCTTCAAAAAGATTGGCGGGAAAATGTTACTTGTAAACGCAATAGTGAGAGAGAGAGAGAGAAGGGCAGCATGTGTGTTGTATCAATCCATTATAAAAAAAAGCTTGAAGTGCCTTTTGGAATTCCCAAAAGTATACATTAATTATGATCTTACACCTCTCAAAAACTAAATAGAGTTATTCAATGATCATTAATATGGGCTATTGCACTTCTCAATTGAACAAAGCCATTTAAAAGGATGTGGCGTGCTGCCTATCTCCTCTACTCCCTAATATAAATATATTGTTGTAGGGAAAGCATTTTCATCACAATGAACCACTAATTAGGCCGAGGCAGGGAAGAAGAAGATTACAAGACAAATCACTATGCCTGTACACATTTATTCACATGAGTAAATGTTGATGTAAGTGTGATGTATTGATTTTATGAATCAGTCTTCTGAAAACTGTATTTGTGTTAATATGTACTGGATATTAAGTTTCATATGTAGTACATTAGACTTTTATTAGATGTGTTGAACGGATATTAATATGAATTAAAAACTAATTATATGTGAAGAATGTAAAGAGTCCTTTTTAAATAAGGTTTCAGAATATACTCACATGAAATTTGTTCAAGTAATTTGTCCTAATTTAAGAGCATAAGAAATGAAAAATTGAACAGGTTCTTTTTTATAAGAGTGAAATTAAAAAGTGAGATTAAATTCAAGATCATTGAAAGTGACATTTTCTGAAACCCATCATAAAAATTCACTAATTGAATTGTACAGTGCCGTGGGAGGTGCTTGCGACAAAGGACTACAACATTGACGGCAATGGACGTGCTGCCGGCTACACACCTATGGGAGCGATAAGGAACGAGATGAGGGAAGATGGTCAATGATAATTAATTGGTGAAGAGCAAGAACAATGGATAATCCTTTGTGTGCAAAGTGAATATGTACGTGTTTCATTGAGGTTTTTCAAGAGGTTCCAAGGATAAAGCACTAGAAATGGAGCACTAAATGATGAAATTACTTACTAGAGATGATTATTTGTTTTTTACTCACTGTTTTCCAGTTAACACATCCATGTATTCAATTTAAGAAAATAAATGTTTCGAGTTAACTATATGAATTTTTGAGAAAAAAATAATTTGTTTGTGTGATTCTTACTTTGTATGAAGGTTTGGATTTGCGAGAAATTAAGATTTCATGGGTCTATGCAACAAAATAGGTTCAAGGTTTTGCAAAAATGAATACATAAATCAAAAGATATTGACAAACATAAAATCGGCAATTTATTAGGATAGCTAGATTATCGTTTTTCCGTGAATATACATTGCTATAATTAAATATTGATAGACAAAAAAAATTCTAACATCTAATATGGTGTCAAATAATAGAATAATATCCGTGCATCGCACGGGTACTATACTAGTTGTTTTAATAAACTATCAAACTGTTATATAATCAATTGTTAATAATAATAAACTGTCATATACCTATTACATAATATATAATAAAGTATAAAATAACACATAGTTGATGGTATTTTTTAACAATTTGTTTTACAATAAACTGTTAATGCTAATTTCTGAACAACTAATAGTAGATGTTTTAATACACTTTATAATAAATTGTTAATAAGAATAAGCTGTCATATGTAACTGTTATTCATTAATTTATCATATAAAAATACACAGTTTCATGTATTGATTCATGTTAGGTAGGGTCTTACCTTAAGCCGCTGAAGACGATGCGTGCAGATGCTGAGAAGATGTTCACTGAAGATGGCCAGTGTTGAAGACGAAGTTTTTTGTTGTGAACTCTGTTTTTACTTTGGGAAACGCTTTTCAGAACTTTCAAAAATTCAAAAACAGGCCCGGCACGAGTTTTGGGCGTTTCTGGCAATTGGAAACCTTAGTCCGTTTCAGATACGGGGAAACGTGTTTTGGGTCCTCTCACGTTTCAGTGCGTTCTAGGATACTATAATAGGTTTAGAAGAATTTACAAAAAAACTTAAACTATTTGACAAAAAGAGAAATACAAATATTAAAAATATACCTGTGACGAGAGACCGGAACGCAAGCAAGGGGAGAAGAAGATAGCGGAAGCATAAGGAGAGGCAGAAAGCAGAAGATTAGACATAACTCACATAAGGCTTAGAGTTAGGTGGAGTCATGGAACCTTACACCCTCAATATATAATACCTATGAAATATCTGGAACTAGATAGGTGAATTGCCAACGGGCAAAGGCTATCAACAAAGATGAACTGACACCATCCTAGAGGTGCTAGAGGGGGTCGCCTCTCACACGCGCAAAAAGCAGCAAAAGAAGAGTTTATATTTATCTTAAGATAGATTTTGGTGCGCGCCTGTTAGCATCTACTGTGCCTGGGAGTCTGGGACTCTTGAATGCGATATGCCCAATGCCCAATGCCCAATGCCCATCACCTAGTGGTGCCTCGCCCCTTAAGCGCACTTTGCCCAATGCCCATCACCTAATGGTGCCTCGCCCCTTAAGCGCACGTTTTAGACCAAGTTGATGAGGAGTAGCACATATTTGACGTTGAGAAAAATGCTCAAAATTGTGGCGGTTTTGGTGATACAACAAGTGTAGATTTAGTGATTCCTACCATAGAGAAGATGAAGCTACCATGATAGATGATCATTTTAACCTGTGTGATTTTATTTGATGTCGTCATTTTAAATTTACCTTTGAGCTTGTTATAGTAAGTGTTTTATTTTATGTCCTCAAATAATGACATTACGTTATTAATTTTTTTTACATTACGTTATTAATATGAATACTAATATAGTAATATTAATATTAATTCAACGAATGAATAGAGTTTTAATTTAGTACGTAATATATATCTACAAACATACATATACATATATATATATAGCTTTATTTGTAGGATCTTATGATTCCCGAGTTATGATCTCCTAGACCCCTTCCGATCCGATCTAGAATCTCAAGTTTAACAACCTTGATTGATGCACATGACATGCAAATTTTCAGTCCATTGTTTCTTTCTGTTAATTTTTGTTTCTTTTTTTATTTGGACATTTTAGTTATTTTATATTTTGAAACTAAAATTATGGCCCACTGGCATAACTAAAAAGGAGTTCACTTAATATAAAAAAATACAAGCACCCGAAACTACAACCTGATCCGATACAAAACACGCGCATATTGAAAAGAAATACGTAATAGTAATGACTATCCATCTTAGAAATTAAAATACAAAGTATAAAAGAAAAGAAGGCTGACTATTAAGAGAGACAGTGATACTTAAGTTTTTGGCTGATGAGCTTCTTGTCATCATCATCATTACCCCAGTGCCGCAAAGGCTCCCACCTACGGTGGGGTAAGGGGGGGTCGGATGTACGTAGTCTTACCCTTGCACTTTAAGCTGAGGAGCTTCTTGTATGGGAAGACAAAAATGGAAGACTGAAAGTTGCAAAAACATGACGGATTTGACATTTAACTGTGACAGGTGTGATTAGGAGAAGAGGAAGGAGATTGAAAGCAGAGATTTAAGAACTTCTACATCTTGTCAAGAAAAATGTGGCGCATAACCTACTCAAGCCTCCAAAGTTATTGATCCTGTTTATAAGAGAAAACTATCAATTAAGCACTTTAACTATCACCATAATAGATAGTAGGCCCTTCTACTAAAGAAACACTGAATTAGACACTCCAACTCATAAAAAAAGCTTTACTTGCGTGTATCCTTTCTCTCTCTCTTTTTATTTTTCTCTTTTTTTTCTTTTCTTTCTTCACTTCCCTAACTCCGCCATGAGATCATTTTTTGTATCATGTTGTCCCAAGCCAAGATAGAGGAGGATAAAGGAGGAGGGTGTTGTGGTAGGCGCGTGACAGACAACAATATCACTTAGGATTTTTTTACTTGGACTGTAATTCCTCGCAGACCAGATCAGACCAGTTCAGACCAGACTTGGATACTTATAAAAATACAAAGAAACCAGACCAGACAAGTTCAGACCAGACCAGCAAATTACAGTCCAAGTAAAAACATCCTTAGTCACATCACATCACATGAGTCAAAATATTATCTCTTTTTCTTTTTTCTTTATCTTTCTATGTTCTTATGTTATTTTATCTTTTATCTTTCTTGAGTTCTTTTATCTTTTTATTTTTTATCTTTCTTATGTTCTTATGTTATTTTATATTATACGGAGTGTTTATCTTTATCTTATCCATTTTATCTTACCTTATCTTATTGTATTTCTTATCTCTCTTCTCTTTTCGGCTCTGATATCATAGATCGATTCATGTTAGTGGACCCCGAAATCTCTTGGGAATAATGCTTGGATTTTGTTGTTGCCTTTCTTCCCTTCCCTCTTCTTTTGTTATCTACTACTCTCTTGTTCCTTCGCCAGGCTGCACCTTTGGTTTTATAATAAAAGCTAATCTTCCATTCAAAGGCAAAGAAAGAAGAGCAAAAGGATAATAGCAGACTCAACCAAGCAACCTCAAAATGCTATTATTGAAGAGCAAAGGAATAATAGCAAAGTAACCCAAGCAAAATAAAAAATCCAAATGCTATTTTTCTAATTTGTGTTAACTACGTATAATATACTGCATATATATGAAGTCTGTATTTTTTAAACCCCTGAAGGCACACTTTTTCCTCTCAGTGAGCACCCACCCATCATCCCTTCTATTCTACAAAGCCTCTTGTTGTGAAAAGCTCTCACACAATACAAAGTTTAATATTTTTTTCGTGTATTTCATTTAATCTTTTTATATTCTTATGTTATTTTTATCTTCTAACTTTTTTATGCTCTTTTATTTATTTTTCTTTTAGCTTGGTTATATTCTTGTGTTATTGTTATCTTATATTTATGTAACTTTATTTTATTCATTTTATCTTACTTTTTTTTCCTTTTCTTGTCCGCCTTCTCTTTTGGGCATCGATATCATAGATCGATTCATGTTAGCCGACCCCATATTCTTTTGGGATTAAGGCTTGGATGTTGTTGTTGTTGTTGTTTGTATTTCATTCATAACTTTTCAATTAGCTCATTTAATAGTATGTGAAACTCATGTTTAGTTAGATTGGTTTTAAATTTCATGTTTATATTTTCAAAAGTGTAACAACTTACGAAAAAAATACCCTTTATTTTATCATTTTACTTTGTGCATTCAATACTGTTTTAACTTTTATGTAATAGGTCTAAATGTCTAATAGTTCTCAAATGCACTTTTTTGGAACTAATATCTAAATTCAAATAAAAGTAAATGCATTCACACTTATACATTTATTTAAAAATGAATAAATAAATAAAAAATTATAGAGTAAAAAATAAAGACAGAGAGATAGATACAACAACATTACCCCAGTGCAGCAAAGGCTACCACCTATGGTGGGGTAGGGGGCGGACGTACACAGCCTTACCCTTGTACCAAAGTGCATAGAGACTATTCCAGATGACCCGTGATTGATTGATAGATACATTGATAGATTAACAAATAGACAAGCAGATTGACAGACAGATTTGACGGATAGACAAATCGAGAGAGAGAGAAATCGATGGATGGACAGGCAGACAGAGAGTGACAGAGAGCGCGACAGAGAGAGAGACAGAGAGTGACAGAGAGCGTGACAGAGAGAGAGGCGTGGACAGATAGACAAAAAGAGATAAATTTAAAAAAAAAATAAGAAAATTCATAAATTCAATGGGAAAATAATATAAATACCCCAAACTTTGAAGGGGTGTGGGATAAATATTTCAAACTTGCATATGTATTATATATACCTTTAACTTTATATAAAAAGTTATTTTCGCACCATGAATATCTGTTTTTTACAAATATAATTCTATTGCAATTAGTACATATTTTAAAATACTCTAAGCTTTATTTGGTGGCAGTTAACATTCTAAAGTTTGGAGTATATATATTACATGTGCAAGTTTGGGGTACTTACCTCACGGCTCACAACCTTTCAAAGTTTGGGATATTTAAATAATTTTCTCCTAAATTTAATACAATAAGGTAACCCAAAGGGCTCTAAATGGCTCCATTTTGTATATAACTATATACATAGTATGACTTATGGAAAAAACTGTTACTAAAACTTGCCCCTACAGGAAGTAAATATATAATCTTCTTCAAACACTGCTGAGGGCATTGCCTGCACAAGATGATAGTGGAAAATCCTCCAACAATATCCAGTATCTATTCATTTTAGTGAATCTAGTCATATACTTCATATTATCAACTTCTAAATTGAATAGAGAAAAGGAAAATATATAGGCTTTGATGAAAAACATGGGCTAGGCTCCTGGATTTGCATAAGGGTTTAACATGATTTGGGATCAGATGATGAGCATGGCCAATAAAACCAATCTACCAAGTTTGGGACCGTGGGGTGGGCGGAGGCAAATGGTCTCTGGTCAAAGCTAGCCAAAGGTTGGCATGCTTCTTCAACGAAATCTTCAGCACGTGTGGGATGTCTTCTCCACCATCTGCTACAAGAATGGGGTATGTGTGTAAGCTTGGCCCACACCACAGTTAGGCACATGCACTTCAAACTTGTTTGTAACTTTGTATCATCTAAAACCTTTCTGTTTTCAGTTTTCACTCTCTACTACAGCCCCAAGCAGCCATGTAATTGTTATTAACTAATCTGACACTAAAGATTCTTGGATCTATGAACTATTACTGGAGAAGGGCAGAAACATACACATTTTTAGTATATATGGGAAGCAGTATCCTAATATATCATAGCTCAAGCTGGTCTAAATTGTTTTATTTGAAGCATATATTCCATTATGCGTTCTTTTTACACACAACACTCGAGGTTGTGAGTTAATTGGATACAAATAATAAGTAATACACAAATAAGAACGAAGAAGGTTGTAACTCACAAATGGAATTTTGGCAGCTTTATCATTCCAGACAGCTAATAGTCCTAGCGTTGCAAAACATCCCAATCCACCGCACAACCAAGCCAATGCTTCATACTGGTTACAACCAAAAGGCACAACTCATAAAAACATCTTAACCTAATTTGGAAATGATAGCAAAATTTAAAGAGCAAGGTAAAACGAGATAGGAAAAACAACACACATCCTTACCTTCCCGACGGTATCAGCAATACGATCAATACAGGGTTCTGGGAATGGAGTCCCATTGTCCCACACAAGCTCATCATTCACTGGGACCTAAAATGAACATTAGGAAGAAGAAGAAATAAAACTAAACCTTTGTGGGAGCTTCATTGTTATGCTCCATGGAAATACAAGTAAATCCACACACACATGTGTCTATTATGTGTAGAAAATAAACTATGAGTGTATTTGTTCGGGGGGTTGAAAATTACTGGTTTATCGGGAACGAGATGCTTGCCGACAGGGAGGCCCATTCCGGAGCGAGTACGAAGGGAATAGGTGACAGATTGCGCGACGCCGCCTCTGCCGCCCATGAGGTCAGCTACAGCTTGACTCAACCTTCTGGCCATTTTACGATTGCAGGAAAACGAAAAATCTGAGGCTACGAGGCTGCTCAATTGTACTCCCTCCCTATCGGAATTTGTCCCAATGGCTTTGCTCAATTGTACTCCATCCCTACAGCTTGACTCAACTTCTTCCTAATGTTTTACAAAGAATATTACTACCTCCTTTCCCATTTTAACTTGAAAATGTGTTTGGCACAAAGTTTAATATAATGGATATTGTGTGATGGAGAGTTGTGCAGAGAAGGAAAGAAATTTGTAAAAAATGTTGTGAACCACAAATTCTTTACCAAAAAGGGAAAGTGGAAGTTTTAATTGGAACGGACGAAAAAGGAAAGTTGGAAGTTTATTTAGGAACGGAGACAGTACTAAAATAAGTCATATTTGAGTGTGTATACCGTGCAACGGGTGCATGGTGAGCATCATGCACCCATTGCATGGGCGGACCATAGTAGAGACCCAGGGTGGCTACCGCCCCCAACAAATTTTTTTTTAGTGTATATATATACGAAAAATAATTTTTGCTCTTCCAAAAAGTATTTTGAACCCCCCAAAAATATTTTCGCCCCCCCAAAATGACTTTCATGGATCCGCCCCTGACCCATTGGATATTATTTTCTCTTTTTTAAAAAATGGTAATAATTTTTTTATTTTTGATCCGATTTTTATAAAATTTATATCAACATTTTTTATTTTTCATGATCTTTCAAATGAGACCAATATTGTCTATGTAATTTTAACATATTAACATTTGCGTGTAAAATATGTAACTTTACGTGTTAAAATATGTAACTCACGTTCAGTTAGGCCAAATGCAACTCGTGTGTATAAATATGTATCTCTACGTGTAACAATATGTAACTTTACGTAAAAAAACATGTAACTCGCGTTCAGACAGGTCAAATGCAACTCGTGTGTATAAATATGTACCTCGCGTGTATAAATATGTAACTTTACGTGTAAAAATATGTAACTTTACGTGTAAATATATGTAAGTCGCGTTCAGGCATGTCAAATGCAACTCGTGTGTATATATATGTAACTCGCTTATAAAAAGATGTAACTCGTTTATAAAAAGATGTAACTTGCTTATAAAAAGATGTAACTCGCTTATAAAAAGATATAACTTGCTTATAAAAAGATGTAACTCGCTCATAAAAAGATGTAACTCAATGTATTATCAAATATAACTGAGGTCACTGATCCACTCTCAAACAGATCCGATCTTCTATTTCACAAACCTATCGTCTTCCAAACATATTCGATTTTCCTTATAATCCAATACTCATTAATATAATAGTTCGATAATTTCTTAAAATTACATAAGCAATATTGGTCTCATTTGAAAGATCATGAAAAATAAAAAATGTTGATATGAATTTTATAAAAATCGGATCAAAAATAAAAAAGTTATTATCATTTTTTAACAACAAAAGTAAAAAAAAAAACAGCATTGCGTCGTTTTGCAACCGGGCGCACCATCCTCATGGTGCGCCGGTTGCACGGTATAATTCGTCATATTTACATAAATATGACTATTCATTACTATAATGTGGTCTTGTGGTATCTTAAGCTCAAAACTTGAACATGAATTACTATGATTTCATTACTACTCTAGTCATTAGTCATATTTTTGTAAATCATCTTTATTTTTGTCATATTTATGTAATTATTTCTTGTTCCATTCTTTCCTTGCAAAGAACTTTTACACAAAAGTAATTTTTATTTGACAAGTTCACAACAATAATACTAACTAGTTAACTGTTTTGCAAAAATAAACTAAGTGCCAATGCCATTAAGTTTTACGTTATTTTTATGGTTAAATTCATCATAACAATAATTCATATTTTTAGAGATTCTACAATAATAATCTATACTTAAAGTTTCCACACAAATAATCCGAACTAGTAATGTGTTCATAAAAATAAATTGGGGTGAAATCAAATTTGTGTCTGTTTATACTATTCACTCTTACTTCCATTTTCTCTTCTTCATTCTTCTTATTGAGACAAATTCAAACTAAACCCCGTTTAATCTCTAACACAATTTTGGTCATATGTGGATCTCTCTAACGTGGAACATAAATATGTTAACTGAGGCGAAGAGTGGTGAACGGGGGATGGTGGTAGGGGTTGGGAGTACTAAATGGACATTTATTCGTGTGGACACTAATGCTAGTATTGATTATTTATATGGATACTCTCAGTAGGGATTATTATTGTAAAATCCATAAAAGTATGAATTATTCTTGTGAATTTCGCCTACTTTTTTTGAACATACTGAAGTGAAAACTTATATAAACATTAACAATATTATATTTGAGTTTAATCTTATTTCTACTAAGAATTTTAATATAATAGTCAATATTTTTCATAAAGCATAATAGAAATATTTGAACATTCCATAATACATAACTTTCAAATTCTCTATCCTCTTTTATTCCTTATCCATATTTTATTTCTATTCATTTTTTAATCATTATAATAGATATATCAGAGTAGTGTTAGTAATACTACATAAAATATTAATACAAATTATGTAGAGTATTGAATATTTAATACGGATATTTCTATTATATTTTATGAAAAATATTAAACATTAAATTAAATTTATCTTAGATAAAGATTAAACTCAATTATAATACTATTGATTTTTATACTTGTTTTTATTTGATATATTCAAGATTAAAAAAATAACGGCAAAGTTAACACTATTAGTACTCGCATTATTTTGTGAAACAATTAACTATAGAGACTATTTTTATGAAATTTAGTAGTAGGTATTATTTTTATAAAATGTTTAAAAGTATGTACTATTGGTGTCAATTTCGTCTTTAAAAAATGTGAAGTAATTATTTTAAATTACATGAAAAGGTAAATAAGACATATAATGTGATACGGAAGGAGTAGTACGTATAAGATTAAAGAGGTGGGCTAAAAGGTGAAATGGGGATGTAATCACTAATCATTCACAAATGCTCAATTACCCCTTCAACTAAAAAATACTTCAATTGACACCCCAAAATCAATTTAATGAAATTCAAATTACACTTCAATTGAAAGATGGAGGCCCATTGCAAAGCCTAGAGCTAACCGCCATTATGCTCTTGATAGTATTTGAGATTTCTTCCCAACCAGAAAGGTTATGCAGAAGTGTGTAAACAATAATCATGACCCACACAAGCATCTACCCAAAGTGAATCACACTTCTATTTACTATGATTACTAGGTGGACAATGGTTACCAATCACCAAAGACTCACTTGATGAGATCGAAATGGTACCGACTCCCCAGACTGCATAACCCTCTAGGACACAACATTGGTTGGGTACCTAATTCTTCCTTTTAATTGTGTAGGAACTATGTGTTGGAGCCCTCTATGATCAATAATGATTTATTGATTGTGGATGCTTCAGACACATTAGAGGTGACAAGAGTTGTCTAATAGAGTTCCAGAAAATCAATAGATAAAAGTTGTCTTTGGTGGACAAGATAAGGAAGGTGGTACAAAAGGAAGAGGAAAGTTAGTCAGAAACCAGATAAGCATTGATGATATCTCATATGTCAAATGATTATATCGATAAGGCACTCAAATGATTTTCTGAAATTTAATGTGTTGTCTAACTGCGCAGTTATCTTCAAAAATTCATTTGACTGTCTTCCCGATTGAAATATTAGCTGAAACTTGGTATGAATAAACTAGACTTAATGAAGAAGATATTTAAAAATTTTCATCAAAAAATTCCGCCGGAAACCGCCCCAAATGACGACGGCCAGACAGAGTCTCCTATAAAAGGGCTTATTTGCACTTTTTATGAAAGTTCGAGGGCTTATTTGACAGTTCTCCCAATCTTCATCCTTCCCCTTCTCGAAACTAGCATCACCCGAGTCCTCCCCTGCACTAATCATATTACAATCAAAACTTGGGAGGAGCTCAAGATCCTTTGGTGACAAATTATCATCCAACAGAAGATCAAAGAAGGCTTCACCAGAAACATGTTAGGAATGCAGTCCTCCACCAAAGAATCAACTACATCCACATTAAAGCACTCACCAGTATCCTGGCATGGTCTCTTCATTATTTTGGACATGTTGAAGGTGGCAGTCTCATCCCCAACGCGGAGGACAAGTTTACTGTCTCCAACATCAATAAGTGCTCGGGCAGTTGCCAAAAATGGTCTGCCCAAAATCAAAGGTACCTCACGATCTTGATCCATGTCCAATATAACGAGGTCAACATGAAAAATAAATTTATCCACTATAACCAACATGTCTTCAGCATTCCCTTGAGGATATTTGACTGATCGGTCAGCTAAATCAGCTAAGGCCCTATAAAAATTAAAATCTCCTATAAAGCAAGAATAGTAAAAGAACCTGGATCCTAAATCTTCTTCGGTAAATCATTCCTAATCATGGCTGAGCACTCCTCGCATCACAGTTGATGCTTCCTCTAGCTTCCTCTTGTTGGTCAACAGATCCTTCATGAACTTAGCGTACTTCGACATTTGTGATAGCGCATCCACGAATAGTAAGTTAATCTGAACTTATTTCATAAGTTTCAGAAAATTATCAAACTGATCGCTATCATTCTTCCTCTTCAATCTCACGGGGAAAGGGAGAGGTGGGCAGTGCTTTAACTGGATCAGGCTGTTCTGAGGCTGTCACCACCTCTCTCTCTACTCTTCTTTCTCCTTTCTTTCTCCTGGACAACTTCTTCAACTTCAACTTCCTCAGGTATCTTCATTGTGGCAGCAGGTTCTAGCTCCCTTTTGCTCCTCAAAGTGACTGCCTAGACGTGCTCTCCTGGGTTATTCTCGGTGTTGCTAGGGAGGGATCCCCTAGGCCTTTCAGATTGGGCCTTTGCGACCCGACCCATTTGATTCTCTAGGTTCTTAAGACTTGCTGCAGTCATTTGCATAAAGTTCTGGAGTATCTCTTCTAAGCTGATGTAGGCTTGCTCTATTCAGGCATCTTGTGTTCCACCTCCTTCCTTTGACTTTGCTGATGAAATTGTTGTGCTTGAGGCGGGGCCTGATGTGCCTGGGGCTGATTGTAGTTCCTATACTGTTGCTGGTTTCCATGCCCGTACTTCCCATATTGCTGTTGATTGTAGGGCTGATTGTGGTAGCCTTGCATCTGAAAATTATTGGCATCAACTTGCCCCACTCCAGGGGCTGCCAAGGTGTTGGCCATCATATTACATTCATGCGGCCTATTGAGGCCCTTACACGTACTGCAAGATGGACTAATGGGTCCAAGGGCTACCATGTTCACGCTAGGCACCGAGTGAGAAATTTCCACCTTCTTCCCTAGATCATCCACACTTGTTGTGAGCTTTTGCATCATGCTTGCCAAGGTATCTACCCATGCAGAAAGGGAAAATTTGTCATTGATCTCATAAAGGCATGGAGCTTTCTGTTGTGGTGAACTCCGTGAACTATATCATGAAGGTTGTTGGATACTATCTTCTCAATCAGTGCTTCAGCTTCATCGGATTGGAGATCAGGAAAAGATCCATTGGCGGCAGCATCCAACATCATCTCTCCTTCATTATTAATGCCACTGCAGAAGAATGATATGATCTCACAGTTACTCATTTTTCCCTGGGGACAAGACCTTCTCAGCACCTTAAACCTCTTCCATGTTTCGGCAATAGTCTCCAGTGACCCTTGCTTAAACTCCTGCAGCTGCTTCTTCAGTTTCAGAGCCTTAGATGTTGGGAAATATTCTTTTATGAAGGCACTATACAGCTGGTCCTAAGTCTGGAAATGGTGATGTGGATTGTTGTCCAACCATCTCTGCGCATCATCCCTTAGTGAGAATGGGAGAAAAACATCATCCGCACTTGATCATCAGTTACTCCAGGAATCTTAAAAGTCCGGCACATCCTCAAAAATCGGGTAATGTGTGCCACTGGATCTTCAGTCGATCCTCCTCCAAACTAGTTGTTAGAAACCCTGTTAATCATCATCCGCTTGATCTTGTAGCGGTTGGCAGTAATTCCTAGCACTTGAATATTGTCATATTCTGGAATTTCTGGCGTGAGGAACTCCGCTATCATCTTCCCTTGACAGAGAGGGTTATCATACGGGACATAAGCTAGAAGGGCTTGTTGTCTGGCCTGGTAAACTGGTCTTGGTTGAACATGTGGTATTTGGGGCTGATTTTAGATCGGATTTTAGTAAGGTGGCTGGTTCTGGAACGGGTTATGGAAATTTGGGTTAGGAATGTTCTGACTAACTCCTTGCATCCCACAAGTTGGATTATGAAAAATTGGTCTCGGGAGCAGTAGAAGTATTTTGGAAAAGTTGATATAATGGTGAAAGGTTGAGTTGGGGTGTGTGAGTATTTTGGGGAAAGAATGGAGGGCAAAAATTTTGGAACCCTAGAGGGCAATTTCTAGGAGAAAATGGTGGAGTAGATTGGGGTGATGTATTGATGTAGAAATAAGGCTGGGTGGTGGTGATAGGGACACCAGACGTTCCAGCGGTTCCGGATGATGCTTGATCCATGACTACTCTTTACTCTCACAGAGCCTTCCAGTTTTGTCTAGCGAGTTTTTCTATCTCGAGATTAAGAGGGACAAGCGGTTCTCCCCTTTTAGAATGTGTATGCATAAATAGATATAACCTACACGGTTAGAAGAGAAAAATCCTACGAAAAACTAAAGCGAGTCGCTGAAATTAATTAACCCTTAAAACCGACACTGTCTCTGGCAACGACGCCAAAAACTGATCGATGTGTTTTTTCTCGCAGTTAAAAAGATGTAATAATATAGAGTTTTAGTACCAGTATCGTTTCCACAGGGACGGAAAAAGGGAATCAGGAATTAACTAAATTCAGTGATTAAAAGAAATAAAAAAATGCAATTGTACGAGGTTTTGGTTTTTGAAAAATTAAAATGCGAATAAATGATTAAACTAAAGGGTTCTTTCTAATTAATGATGCAAGGGAACAAGTATTGATTCCGGGGTAATCAGATTTCAGGGCTGATCAGACTTAATCACATGAAAATTAACTAATTGAGCAACGCTGGTCAATACTAAGTTCTTACCGCTTTTGCGGCGTAGAGTACAATAATTTAGGGAACTAGATTGATCTCTCATGCGACAGGTTTCTAAATTATTTCCAAAACGAGCAAGAGTACGGCCCTTTAATCGTTACTAATATCTTAGCAAACGATTAAGTGTGTGTGAAAGTGTCCTAAAATAAATTAGATCCCTCTTAATTTATTCTGTGTGCAATTATAATCCTAGCTGCAATTCTAGATTACAAGAGGTATCAATTAAATCATTCAAACATAAATTAAATAAAAATCATGCAATTAATCCATCAAAAAATTAACCCTAGATCATGATTAACCCCTACATCAATCTCAAATCCCTAATCAAAACTACTAACAATTCATAATTGAATTAACAATAGAATTGAGAAAGAAAGAATTAATTGTCATTAATTAAAAAGTTGGAACTTACAAAGAATCCCAAAATCTTGATGAACAAGGCTGAAAAGCTCTTGTAATAGGGTTTATCTTTGGAAGCTCCGTTATGAAAAACAGACAAAACAGGGCTGAATTATAGAAAAACAACAAAAGTGGCCAAAAATCAACCCGCACAGTCGCCCGCACGGCGTGCGACTGACTGTGCGACCTTCCATAAAAAAATCTCGTGTCTCTCACTTCTTCTGCCCGCACGTCCGAACGTGTGGGTGCTCCTGCAGTTAGTTCTGAACCGCAGGGCGTGCGGTTCAGACTTTTGGACTTCATGCTCTCTGAATCACCCGCGGGGCGCGCGGATATGATATAAAGGGCGTGCAGACGTCTTTTGAACTGTTTTTCTTGCTCCTTTCTTCCCCGTTCGACGCCGATCGATCTCATCTTCAATCTTTGACCTCTTTTGACTCAAATCATGCTCCTTAATCGTCTCGTGGATCCCCGATGTTTCTTTCCATCTCTCGAACACGTCCCAAATCTTCTCAAATTATACTCAAACGCCAATGTCGAATCCAAATTCCTAAATTTCTCAACAAGTGCAAACCAAACCCGGTAAACCGTGACTTGATCTATTTTAACGCTTTTGTGACTCATAAAGATTAGGAAAAGTGACAAAACTTAATCCCAACACGCATCAAATGCGTGTTGAAAGATGACCTTATCACACGTCAGGCAGTTCTACTACGACCTACATATTAGATCTTGGGTCCAACGTCATTTTATGGAAACCAACACTTCAAAAATCTATCTCCCGTTCATCCACTGGAGTGGAGTATCGCACCCTTGCCAACATGATTGCTGAAGTTCTATGGGTTCAACATCTTCTCAAGGATCTTGACGTGTCTTCTAATATACCACCTCAACTCTTTTGAGACAATCTTAGTGGTACTTATGTTTGTAAAAATCATGTTTTTCATTCTCGAATGAAGCATTTGTCTTTAGATTTTCTTGTGATCTTGTTGCATTTGGTCACTTACAAGTCCATCATGTTCCGTCCAAGGCTCAAATTGGAGATGTTCTTATAAAACCTTTAGGTCGTTCGCTTTTTCTTCACTTTTGACCCAGGATTGGAGTCTTCGATGGATCCTCTATCTTGTGGGGGCGTGTAAAGGATAAAACTTAATTACTTTAGTAATTATCCTTCATCATGATATGTAAATAATATATTACTTGTAATTATCCCTATGTAACAGTCTTCCTTGTTTAGCTGCATTAGGAGGAGGGCTGGCCTAAGGCAAGTGCTCCATGTGCAGCCGCACAGGGTCCAAAATTTTGGAAGGCCCCAAAAAATTACTACTAGTATTACCCACCTGCTAGCCCAACTCCAACATATGAAGAAATAGAAAGAAGAATGATGAAGGCCTTGCGCGGAAGTGCAGAACAGAAGATGGGAAATCGGGAAGAAGAAGTGTCGCTCGACCGAATCCGCAAATTGCGCCAGCCTCCACGCCTCCGCAGTCTGCCGGTAACTCAGTAAGCAATTAAGCACAATACTCTGCTACTCAATGCTTCGATAGTCAATAGCACTTGCAAGTGAATGATGAATGTGTTTGTCTATGATTTTCAGATTTCTTCAATTGCAATTTGCAAATTACTAAAAATCTGAAATTAGTTTATTGCATTGTTGTTATTTGTTTACTTATTTCAGTTGTTGAATTGATAATAATTACTGAATTGATTTTAGTTGTTGAATAGGTAATATTTATTTTAGTTTGATGCAAATTACTAAAAAACTGAAATTAGTTTGTTGCATTGTTGTTATTTCAATTCATTGTTGTAATTGAATTAATAATAATTGTGTTTAACAATTAAGATTTAGGATATTGATGTACCGCATAAGTATGTTATTAGGTAATTTTAGTCCTTTAGGTTTATAAAATTTTAGTCCTTTAGGTTCATAAATTATAATTATATTATTATAATCTTTCATGATTTCCCCCAAATTTTAAACTGAATTTTAACTTGAAATTTATAATCATGTGCATGATTAGGGGAGAATAAAACATAATTGGTAGTAATTTATCATTGTATTTTAACACAATTTACTTGTTGAAACTTGAAAAAAAAGGCCTAAATTTTGTTGTTGCACAGGGCCTTCATTTTCTGAATTGGATAGACGATATTTCAAATAAGGATAATTCTAAATGCAGCCCATTATTTGTTAAACACACACCCCACATTCCCATAGATGATAAAATCATTTTAGAAGTCCTATTATGCCCTTATTACTAACACAGTGCTCTAGACTTTCAAGAAAGACGAAGAAACCAAAGGGAGCTGAAACACGAGCAAGTTGAAACGCCGCATAGATGGACGATTCCATGGATACATCAATGGCGAGCAAGTCATCGAAACCGACAACAAGTAAATGAAGCACGATTCGATCTTGATCCGGTTCCTACTACAGAGACCGATGAACTGTGAACTAAGTTGCTATTGTTAGCTTTATTTGTTTTTATTTCTTACAGGTTTATTTTAAAGAAATTGAACCTGAAAACTCTGCACCTGAGCTTGTTTTCCGTTGAAGAAGTTAATTAAATGACTTATCACACTTATTATTTTTGTTGTTGTTGTTACTTTGCCTTTCAATTACCTGAAACTATTTTGACTTCTTCTTGAAAAGTGCCTCACCTCTTCTGCAATTAGTTTTTTCATTAATCTCCAAGTATGGCTCGGTTAAGGGAAAGCTAATGAACATACATGATTTTATGGTTTTTCTTTTTAATTGAGATTAAATTTTGCATCATTATGAAATATCTGCCCTAAATTGTATCCTCTCTGCTTCAAAAACATATTCATCTAGTCACGGCTGTCACGTAGGTTTCTTCCGGAAATTTACCTGGTCTTCTTTTTGGCTTCAATTATTTGCTGGGCACACATGTCTTGCTGGGAATTTGCGGCATATAATTTCTTCATCACAGAATTAGGCGTGTCCAATAGGACGATTCAAGGGACCTGTTATCTTTCTATATTAATGATAAAGGGTAATTATGGGGACCGGTTATCTTGTTGTCTTCCTCGCATTTCAACTTGCTCCCTTTAGCTTCTTTATCTTTCTTGAAAGTCCAGACACCGACCATAGATATGTGAGTTGGAGTTGTAAGCTCACTCGCACTGCGTTAGTAATGAGGGCATACCAGGGCTTGTAAAATCATTTTATCTTCTACGGGAATATGGGGTGTGTGTTTAGCAAATAGCGGACTGCATTTAGAATTACCCTTCAAATAATCTATTGGTTCATGTTAGATACTTGCATGGGAGATGAGTATAATTGTTCCGGACGATTATCCCAATAAAGATAAGTAAAAAATCACAAATAATTAGATATAACTCACCCATAATTACATGTAACTCGCGCATAAATGTATGTAACTCGTGTATAACAAGATGTAACTCACACATAATTACATGTAACTCTCGCATAAAAGTATGTAACTCGTGTATAGCAAGATGTAACTCACACATAAGAAGATGTAACTCACACATAATAACTTGTAACTGGAGTATAAGATGATGTAACTTCGTATATTATCAAATGTAACTCCAAGCTAGAAGCAAAATAAACAAACTCAATATCTTAAAAACCTCTAAAATCATATAAAAGTGATAAAAAAAATATATTATAGAAAAAGTGTATGCATATAAAAATATATTACAAAAAATGTATGAATGTAAAAAATTAAAATTACATAGGCAATATTGGTCTCATTTGAAAGATCATGAAAAATAAAAAAATTTGATATAATTTTTATAAAAATCAGATCAAAAATAAAAAAAATTATAAACAATTTTAAGAAAAGGAGAAATAGAAAATAACAAAGGGTGCATGGTGCTCACCATGCACCGATCCCACGGTATAAGCACTGGACATTATGCTATTTAATTTATAGCTAGGGAAGTTAAAGATTAAGTATAATTAAGCTTATACGAACGTTTATATATTGTGAGTTACATATGGAACGTACATCATAGCCCAGCTAGCACATGCATGCATGTCTCAAGCAAAACTTTTTCTTGAGTATAATAAATAATAATAGATAGATTTGTAAAACTTTCAATGTCTATGGGTATCAACGATCTTCTTGAAGGAGAAACCTAACCGATGAAGACAGAAGTGATTGCAATAAACTTGCAAGCTAAGGAGGAGGAGGATGCCATTGTAAAAAAAAGAACCGAGTAAGAGTGAGTACGTACGTAGTCAGGGACGGATCCATGATTTCGAGTTAAGGGGGCAAAAGATTTTGTTAGAGTAGCGAGTCATTTTTTTCACTAGTGTGGTGGGGTTAATTTTTTTTTGCTAGTGTAGCGGGCTGAATTTTTTCACCAGTGTATTTTTTTCACTGGTGTGGCGGGGTGATTTTTTTTTGCTAGTGTGCTATTCAAAAATTTCATTAATACATACACGACGACATTTAAATCTATATCTTTAATTTTATAATTGAAGAGCTCTAGAAAAAAGTATTGATACATTAAATCGTAAAAAATGACAAATAAAAGGAAAATAATTTGAAAATAAAAAGGATATATAACATTTATTTGAAGATAAAGAGTTTATAAGGAGCACATTACAATTTTTGTCTACCAAGGAGGGTGTTCATGAGTCACGATGACTTTTCTTAATATTATAATAATATGTATGAGATTATTTTTTTGAATAATATTATATTGGTAATTCATATATATAGTGCATATTATATTTGTATTAATGCTAAAATAAGTTAAAGTTTATTATCTATGGGGAAAAGAGGCAAATAAGGTCACGTACTAACCAAAAAAGGTCAAATAAGGCCTTATTTATGAGGCTCTGTCCGGCCTTCACCATTTGGGGTGGTTCTCGGTGGAATTTTTTGATGACTTTTTTTTAACATATTATTCATTAAGTCTAGTTTACTCATACCAAATTTAAGATAAAAATTTAATCGAGAAGGCATTCAAATGAATTCTTGAAGATAACTGTGCTTTTAACTGCACAATTATCTTAAAGAATTCATTTGAATGGCTTCCCGATTGAATTTTTAGCTTAAATTTGCTATGAGTAAACTAGACTTACTGAATAAGATGCTCAAAAAATTTCATCAAAAAATTCCATCGAGAACCAACCCAAATGGCGAAGGCCGGACAGAGCCTCATAAATAAGGCCTTATTTGACCTTTTTTGGTTAGTACGTGGCCTTATTTGCCCCTTTTCCCTTATCTATGCAATAAAGTCTTTTTAGAACGTAAGAAGTAAATGAATTGTGTAATTTAATGTCAATAAACATTTATATTTTGGACTCACTTCACATTGTTTGTAAACTGTGTGACTAGTGTGTCTGATATTTAGTATCCTTTGTTATATATTTTACAAAATTGAGTATGTTAATCCTTGTTTCTGTAACAGCAATGAATAACGATCTAACAACGAAGATTAAACGTAAGGATGAACACAGAATGAATCAACGTAAAACCTTCTTTGATAGACCGTGAACTCGTACAACACAAAAGTATGCGTGTAAGGCTATGAAGAATAAGTACGACGTTAACCTATTCCTAAACCCTCGGCTCCCTTTTTATAGGCGAGGTTTAGGTTAGGCGTACAAGGCTTTTAGCCTGTTTATATGGGCCTAACACTTGGCCCGATTGCTATCTAATTCATGTACTGATTAAATACAAGGATTAAATATAAAGCTAATCTATGACCAACTTGATTCACAATTAAATATCTCCAACAATCTCCCCCTTTGTGATCAAGTGCCATTCTCTTATTGCTTCTGAGACTTGAAGTAGTGCTTCCTCATACCAAGTGCATGTTCATATTGCCTCAGCGTATTTCTCTTTTCGAGGCGATCGTCAATGGCCTTTAAAATTGTCTCTACTGTAGAGTGTTCCTTTTGAACATAAGACGATGCCTCTTGAAGATTTTCCTCTAGCTCTGCCTTCATCTTTAGAATCTGTTCTTTGATTATCTTCAGTGTTCCGTCACAGTACTTCTCAATTTCACTGACTACCATCAGACGTTTTTCGTTCTTGTGGTTCAGATAGGTGACTGCTGGCGGTGTGAAGAAGATGTGGTAAGCTGGGAAGTCTTCAAGTTCTGGACCATACAGTCTTGGCTTTGTCAGATTTGTCTTTTTCAGATTGCACTCAATAGCCATCTGTAGGTCATGTGAAGAGTGTACTCAGATCTTTCTAAGCATGAATCTCTTGATAGCTGCGAGGCCTTCGCTGTATATTATGCTCTGCCTGACTGAAAGGTATCGGTAGGCCATGAACATTTGATAGATGTCGTCCGGTTTCAGCATGATGAAGTCGTTCTCTTGGCAAGTAAATTCGCTCCCGTCAGTGCGTTGAAGTCTGTAAGTGTAGAATGTTACTCCATGATAATCTTCAGCCTTCACTTGTAGAATTTGATGAATCGGGAGAATATTCGACTTCAGATCTTGTTCCATCAGTTCTCTCTGTGTACCGGTTGATCTTTGTAGCAGCATATGCAGATGACCTCCAGCCTGCTTTCCTTTTAAATGAGTAAGGCCTCTTAGCTTCAGTTCATTCAGCGGCTTGACTCTGTCTGGTCTACGCCAGATATGCTCTCTGATTTCTTCTTGGAAGGGGGCTTTGATGCGAACATTATCCCAGGGTTTCTCTGTCTTGGGAAGTCTTCCCGCTGATTGTCTTACGACCGATTCAAGAGTTTTCTGGGATTCTTTGTAATTCTCCCCTTCCTTGCGTTCATCGTCCTCGAGCCTTATGATATCTTCAGAGCATCTGTTAATTAACTCTCGTAGCCACCAATTTCTTTGCATGTCTTCTTGTTCGGCCTCATTCCGAAGATCATCCCATTCTGTCCATTGTCTCGGCCATTTGTCATATATCACCGCCTCCTCCAGTGCATCATGGATGTCTTTGCCTGGGGAGATGTATGGAACTCTTTGTTGCCTTTGAGGCGGTGATTGTTCCTGAGTAGCACTACCGGGTTCACTTGGATTGCCCGTTGACATCAGCTTAGAACTAGGTTCCAACTGATGGCCTGATACAGAAGATGTACCAGTGGTAACATCATCAGGACTTCCATCCCCTCCTCGGTTGGTATCTCTTGGAGATACGCCTCGGGATGTTATTTCTAGCTCGACCATGCTAGATAAGTTGGCTGTGGGTGGTGGCTGTTGGTTTGTCGAGGTTTCGGGTTGAATGGGCTGTGGAGTTTGGCTTGGTAGGGCAGTTTGCTCAAGTGATCGAGGTCGCTTGTTCTCCCCCTCATGAGGATCCGAATCATCGGGGTCCTCATGGGAACGTTTGCGACCACGAGGACTCTCCTTGCAAGTGCTCTTGGTTTCAGGTGAAGAAAAAAGGGCTTCAAGTATGGCTTGCTGATGAAGAGTAAGCTTGTCTTCAGGGGTGTTTAGGAGGTTGTTCAGCAAAGCCGACGCTAGAGTGTCGAAGGATAGTGAGGAGAGATCGATGGAGGGTGTGGTCGGGTGTGGGGAGAATGCTGGTTCTGTATCCTGGGTTCCCCGAGAAAGAGAAGGAATGGGAATTTGGTTTATGGATTGGTGGGATAGAGGGGTGGAGGATACAGGTCGTGTATGGGAGATGAACGGTTCAGGTGAAGGTTGGGGTGGGGTTTGTTCAGACCGAACCGCTTGGGTAGTCCTAAATTCCTGTGCTAGAGCGGTCATTGCATCTTGCACCCATGGTTTAATGGTGGAATCTAGGAAGCGATTGAGTAGAACGTTTACGTCTGCAAAGGTAGGGTGACCAGTTACGGGGGTTGTAACTGTTGACACAGCATCAGTGAAGATTGCTGATGTGTGGCCTGCATTTAATGATGGAATCATTATGGGCATAGCAGGGCTTCCAACCGTCATAACTTGCGCTCTGGTTGTTGCGTTCAGGGTGTGTGCACCTGTATGTGCAGTGAATAGTGTAGGTGTCCTAGAAAATGAAGAAAATGTGGGGAATGTGACACCTAGACTCGATGTGTGAGAAGAAGGGGTTTTGACCTCGGGAGATAGGTCAATTGTACGCTCAACTGATTCAGAAGGAACCAGCGAGGGGGTGGAGTCCCGTTCTTTTGAAACCATAGCCTGTTGAGAGGCTATCGAGTGGCTGGGAGAGGGTTGTGCTTGCGCAGTTGAGCCAGATGCTGCGACTTCTACCCGGGAACCGAAGAGATCGGCTCCTGTGCTTAGGGATTCAGCTCGGCTTATCTGGATAAAGGTGTCGCAGCCCGCGAAGATATGCTCGTCTGCCTTATCAATCAGGCTCTTTCTGGCTTGGGGCTGGGGCTTTGCCTTGGCAGCCTTGTCATTCTTGACCTTTGCCCTTTTCTCTCGGATGACGACTTCCTCTGAATTCTTAATTGAATGAGCCGCCTCGTCATAATCGTCCTTGGAGCATTTTGTCTCGCTGGGATCGGCTCTCGGTTTAGCTTTTTCTTTGATTGTGAAGACTTGAGGTCTGCCAGCGATTATTGGTGCTGCGTCTTCAGCAGTAATTCTTTTCTTCTTCGGAGATTCGACTGACAGCTTCCCTTTTCTGATCAGGGCATATGTGAGCTCCACGTCATCACTGTCATTGTCATCGTCGTCATCATCCGAGCCAGATTCCCCGCTCTCCGTGCCCACGCTCTCGGAAGCCTCGTCGTCAGTGTTTGTTTGGGCTTCACTTGACGATTCATTGGCTGTTTCCTCAGCGTCTGTTTCGGTGCCCTCAGCCGCCTGACTCGTCTCTAGAGAGTCGTCAGACTTTCCTTCATTGGGCGAACCGGCCACTGGTTTCTGTGGCTTTTGGGCTCTCTTGGGACCCTTACCAACACTCGGCTTTGCCCCTGGGGTAGGTCCAACTGGGTTTTGCTGAACCATAGGGACAGTTTTCTCTGTGGCTTCCTTGTATTGCTGGACTGCTGGGTTTGAAGATTTGACCAGCTTGAGCAGAAATCCAGGTATCTTCAGACCAAAGGTAGGATTCCTGTCTGCTTTAAAATACTGTAGCTTCGGTGCTGTGAAGTGAGGATCCGTACTGCGTTTTGGTATGGAAGCGTGCTCTGCCATGCAGTCGTGTATGATCAGCCCGAGCCATCTTGCGTACGGAATGGTACCTGGCCTTTTTTTCTCCTTTGCTTTGACCAGGTCCATGAGCTCTAAGAAGAAGAGTTGTGCCATGTCGTAGTTTTTGTTGAATGCAATGCCGTGAAAGATTAGCAGGATCTGCTTGTTGCACTTGTCAAACCCGGCATGCTTTGGCGACAAACATTTATTCACCAGTCCGAATAGACTCTTCCACGGGTGATGGAGATAGGCTCCGTTGAAGTTTGACAGTTGTGGCAGGAGTGAGGTGTAGCCGAGAGATGCCACGTCTTTGAGCAGATCAGGGATGGATGGCAGTGCATCATACGTGTCGTGAACTGGAAGCGCTAGTGTAGATTGTAGTGTTGATGGCGTCAGGATTACGTGCATGCCATTCAGTTTAGTCTTGATTTTGGCGCGGTCCTTCGCTGATTCAGTATGCATGTGGTCCCAAAATTGTTGTAGGTATATCTCTGGCACTGGTTTGGCATTGTGAAGTGCAGGCCAGAGATAGTGACCTTTCATTATGGCCGGAATGATCGGGTTTTGTCACTTGAAGACGGTGAGGTCTAGCTGGAAGTTGTTGTCCAGCACCTTGATCCACTTGCCCTTGGGGTAGATGGCGTCGTCAATCTGTGTTTGAGTGTTTCCTGCCATTTTAAACTGTAGAAGCAGGGGTCAGCACATGAAGTTCAACTGTTTGATTTGATTGAAAGAGTTTGATTTGCAGTTGTCAGATAAGTTTATGCAGATGGAGTTTTGGAAAAAAATTTGCTAAGTCCAAATCTCGAGATCTGAATCTCGAGAACATGATTTCGAGATCCAAATCTCGAGATCTTGATTTCGAGATCCAAATCTCGAGATCTTGATTTCGAGATTCAAATCTCGAGATCAAGATGTCGAGATGCAGATCTCGAGATCTTGATTTCGAGATTCAAATCTCGAGATCAAGATGTCGAGATACAGATCTCGAGATCAAGATGTCGAGATACAGATCTCGAGATCTTGATTTCGAGAAGATGAACCGACGATTTCGAAGAGATTATCCACCTGTAAAAACAAAGATATAACAAAACGATAACAAGCAATTTCGACCTACAATCTAACAAAAACCCTTTTTATTTTGATTGTGAGAAAAAACAATCGATTTGCGAGAATGATCGTTCGTTTTCGAACGATGTTGAAGATTATGATTTCGAACGAAGAACTACCTTCGTAAGTAGTCGTGACTAGGAAACGGGAGATGGAAATTGCGAAAACGGTCTGAGGGGATTTCGAAAATGTGATTTCGGGAAGAAGAAGGTGAAGCGGTCAGGAGCTCTGAGATGCGAACAGTCCATGCCTTTGCGAAAAGATTTTTAGAAACATAAGAATGAAGGGTTTCACGAGGGCTTATATACGCGAGAAGATTGGGCCTCTTTCGAAATAGATGAGCCCGAAAGTATGGGCTAGCACAAAATGCCATTTTTAAAAGATTTTCGAGGCCCAAACCAGTAAAAAATAGAGAGCTCCCCCTCAATCAGTGAAAATTAGCCCCCCCTCAAACAGTGAAAATTAACCCCCCCTCAAAAAATGCAACGAACAATATGTACAAATGCAACGCACACACACTATTTTTGTTCTTTTTGATTTTTCACCCACTCAACACATGCAACGCACACACACTATTTTTGTTATTTTTCTGATTTTCCCCCCCTCAACACATGCAACACACACACACTATTTACAGATCACACTCACACACACTTTTTACAAGTCCCACACACACACACTTTGCAGATCAGTGGAGACAAAAATTAAACAGGCTCGAGGTTCAACATTCCCAACTTGGAGACTAGGAACTGGAATCTTTTTTCATCCAATGCCTTAGTGAACAAGTCAGCCAGTTGAAGCTCTGAGCTTACAAAATACATATCTATATCTCCTTTCTCCACGTGATCCTTGATAAAATGATAGCGCATATCAATGTGTTTGGTGCGGGAGTGGTGAACTGGATTGCTTGTGATGGCGATGGCGCTTTGAGAGTCACTGTAGATCGGGATGTGGCGGAATGTGTAACCGTAGTCCTGTAGCTGAGTTTTCATCCATAATATTTTTGAACAACAACTAGCAGCCGCGACGTATTCGGCCTCAGCTGTAGATGTTGACACACAGTTTTGCTTTTTGGAAGACCAGCAAACTAGCTTCTCGCCCAAGAATTGGACGGCTCCCGATGTACTTTTGCGGTCCATCCGGCAACCAGCAAAGTCAGCATCCGAGTATCCGACTAGATCGAAGCCTGAATGCTTGGGATACCAAAGGCCTAGATTCACCGTGCCTTTGAGGTATCTTAAAATTCGTCGTACAACTGTCAGATGGGATTCCTTCGGATATGCTTGAAAGCGAGCACATAAGCATGTGGAGAAGACAATGTCAGGCCTGCTTGACGTGAGATATAGCAAAGATCCAATGATGGCCCTGTAGTTTGTAGCATCAACTGGCTTCCCGGAGGGGTCTGAGTCCAGTTTGTTGTTTGGGGACATGGGGGTCGTCATGGAAGATTTGCCTTCTATGTTGAATCTCTTTAACATATCTAGAATGTATTTGGACTGATTTATGAAAATGCCATCAGAGAGTTGTCTTACTTGCAGGCCTAAGAAGAAGTTAAGTTCGCCCATCATGCTCATCTCGAATTTGGTTTTCATCAGTTTCTCAAAGTGTTGGCACAGGCGCGGATTTGAAGAAGCAAAGATGATGTCATCAACATAGATCTGAATCAGAATGATGTCAGACTTCTGTCGCTTGATAAACAGAGTAGTATCAATCTTTTCTTTTGAGAAACCTGAATCGATCAAAAATTCAGTCAAGGCATCGTACCAAGCTCTGGGTGCCTGTTTCAACCCATAGAGAGCTTTCTTGAGCTTGTAGACATGGTCTGGGAATTGTGGATCTACAAATCCTTCAGGTTGAGCTACATAGACTTCTTCTTCTAAAGTCCCATTCAGAAAAGCTGTTTTCACGTCCATCTGAAAGACGGTGAAGTTTTTGTGCGCCGCGTATGCAAGAAAGAGGCGGATTGCTTCAATTTTAGCTACGGGCGCAAACGTTTCATCGTAGTCTATGCCCTCCTGTTGATTATATCCCTTTGCGACCAGCCTTGCCTTGTTTCTTACGACTGTGCCTTCTTCATCTCTTTTATTTTTGAATACCCACTTCGTGCCAATGATTGTCTTTCTCTGAGGCCTGGGTACCAGTGACCATACATCTAGTCTGTCAAACTAATTGAGTTCATCTTGCATTGCAATCACCCAATCTGGATCAAGTAGAGCATCAGAGACTTTTGATGGTTCTGACTGGCTTAAGAAGCATGCGAAGTGGCATTCATTCATCGTTGCTGATCTTGTTCGCACACCTTGACTCGGATCACCTATTATCTGTTCAACAGGATGTGCTCTCGTCCACTTCCTCTCATGAGCTAGAGGAGTTGGAGTAATTATTGGTTGATCTGAGTCCTGATATGAGGTTGAAGGCTCTGGGGCAGCTGTGGTGTGTAGTGGAGATGATTCTGGACTTGTAGCAAAGCTGTGATCATCCACACCCCTGGGATTGGTTTGAGGGGTTGAGGGTGTGGATGGTACATCGTCTGGTCCTGTGAGGAGCGGAATCTCTGCTGTTGGAGTTGATGTTGACTCTGGAGTGCATGCAGGAGGTGGAGGTTGTGAGTTCTCGTAGAAGTTTCTGAAGAGAGAGTCGAGAATCACATCGTCGTGTTCTGTGTTTGGTTCAGCTTTATCAGAAACTACTGGTACAGCAGTTGATTGATCAGTCTGGAGATGTTCGATCGCAAAGTCTGCCATTTCATAGAATGTAACATTTACACTCTCGATGACAGTGCGCTTGTCTCTGAGATAAACTCTGTAAGCTTTGGATTGCAGTGAGTAGCCAATAAACACGCCTTCTCTGGCTTTGGGATCCAGCTTACTTCTCTCTGTCCGATCATTGAGTATGAAGCACTTGCAACCAAAAACCTTGAAGAAAGAGATGTCAGGAGTTTTATTGAATAGGATCTCATATGGAGTTTTGTTAAAGCGTTTATGGATAGATGTTCTGTTCTGAGTGAAGCACGCAGTATTGATTGCCTCTGCCCACATGAAGTGAGGCAGTCTGGATTGGATTAACATGGTGCGTGCTGCTTCAACAAGGGTTCTGTTCTTTCTCTCAACAACTCTGTTCTGTTGGGGAGTTTTAGCTGCTGCAAATTGCTGAGTGATACCGAGTGATTCATAGAACTTAGTGAGAGTTTGATTTTTGAACTCGGTACCATTGTCAGTTCTAACGATTCGAACACTGTGCTGTAGCAATTTCTGGATGGTTCTGATAAAGGTCATAATGTTTTCTGCAGCCTCGTCTTTTGAACGGAGAAATTTTGTCCATGTATATCTAGCGAAATCATCAACGATCACCAGAGTGTATTTGCGACCGTTGATGCTTTGGACTCTCATAGGTCCACACAGATCCATGTGAATTAGTTGCAACTGTTGTGTAGATGATGGTTTGGTTTTTGACTTGTGGGAGCTTCGCGTCATTTTGCCCATTTTGCAGGCACTACAATGATTTTCAGCGGAAGACTTTAGCAGAGGAAGCCCCTTGACAAGTTTCTTGGAGGACAATGTTGATAGATGTTTGAAGTTCAGATGGGAGAGACGTCTGTGCCATAGGTTGTTCTGTTCAGTTGAAGCTTTGGACAGCAGACAGATGGAAGTGGTGGACTGGACGCTTTTCAGATCAATAGTGTACAGATTTGATGTTCTGTAACACGTTAATAATGTATTCCCTGTGCTGTCAAGAACACAGCATTGTTTTGCAAAGAACCTCACTTCCATCCCGCTGTCACAGAATTGTCCAATGCTCAGTAAGTTGTGTTTGAGCCCTTTGACAAATGAAACATCTTTTATTGTGACACTGGCACAGACGACGTCCCCATACCCAAGGATAGGAGATGAGGCGTCATTCCCGAATCTGACATTACCTCCGTAGCAGTTGGTGTAGTTGCTCAAAAGGTGCTTTATTCCGGTCATGTGGGTTGAGCATCCTGAGTCTAAGTGCCACACATGACCGTCCTGCAAAACAATCAAACAGGTTTAGGTACCCAACTTGGAGTGGGTCCTTCCTTATTATCAAGAAACACCTTTTTAAATCTTGCTTTGAGTTGTGATCCAAGGTCAGCAGCTCTTTCAACAAAAGATCTATCTTTTGTGGGCTTTCCAATAGCCAGATCTGCTTTTGCAGTGGGTCTGATTTTTGGAGCCCACTTAGCAGTTTCCATTTTAGTTCTGGTGGGTCTGAATTTGGGGACCCACCTTTCAGTTTCAGTTTTGATGGGTCTTCGATTGGGGACCCATCTTTCAGTTTCAGTTTGGATGGGTCTTCGTTTGGGGACCCACCTATCTGTTTCAGTTTTGGTAGGTCTCATCTTGGGGACCCACCTTTCAGTTTCAGTTTTGATGGGTCTTATCTTGGGGACCCACCTTTCCGTTTTAGGTTTAGGAGGAGAGTAGACAGGTGCTTTGTGATTGAACGGTTGTTTCTTAAGTTTGGTTTTGAAAATCTCCTCCTTAGAAAGCCGATTAAGATGTTTCCTAGAATGAACTCTAAGGGCATATTTCATATCAGGAATACAAAACGTTCCCTTAGAAGTTCCTTTCTTGGTTTCTTTTTCAGGTTTGAGCTTTCTGAGAGGCTTTGATTTAACAACATTCACATCACATTCATAATTATGGGGATTTGGAACAGAATAACCATAAGCAACACTTGTATTATAAATAGAACGTTGTCTAGAAGATGTCTCAGAAATATTCAGCTTGGGACTCAAGACTGAACTACTAGAAGTTTGTTTTGTAGAGACAGAATTACAATTAATTTTGGAGTAAAAAATAGAACTAGATCTAGGACTGGCATTATTCTCAAAAACTTTCTTTTTGCCATCTGCGATTTCCTTCCTCTTTTTCCTCCACTCATTCTTCTCTTCTCCTTCCTTCTTCACTTCATTTCCTGTAAACAAAGGAGAAGAGAGATGAGTGGACGAACCTTTCAAAGCATTGTTTTTCTCATGTGAGGTGTGTGAGCTGTCAGGCTTAGTCGTAGAAGAGTCTGTTTTAGCATGATACTGCTCACTCAAATCATTAAATTTTTGAAGAAGTTCCTGCCAGTTGCGCTCAAAACCTTTCTTTTCAGTTTCAAATCTCTCTCTCTCTCGTTATCAAGAGTTTTCTGTAGGTTTTGAGCTTTTGAGCCATGGGAAATATACACGGTTCCTCACCAGTTTTAGCAATACCTACTCTTGGGGGAGGGTCTAGAGGGTGTCCTATGTGAGGAATATCTTTAGCATAAGGGTCAAGGCATTCACTAAAGCAGGAAGTAGGTTTTTCTTGTGAAAGTTGTTTTTCATTTACAGAGGGATAATCACAAGAAATCGCAGATTTTGGATTCTTTCTCTTTTCTTCTTCTGCTTTAGCGTTTTCTTCATCACTTCGAAAATACATTTCTCGCCAAACCCTAGTCCCATGTAATCTTTGTTATAGATTTGAAGACAGTTAACTTTCTTTAGATTACGTGGGTTGGTTATGCCCAGTCCTGTTTTAGCATTGTAAAATCGGTCATCCTTTTGTTTGCTGTTAAGCAGAAAAACTGTTTGTTCTGATTGACCTCTTCTAGCAGCTAGATCCTCTAGTTCTTTTACTTTATTTAAAAGTGTTCTTCTCTTGTTATGCAAAAAATCGCATTCAGTCTTTGATGTGCTTTTTTCCAGTTCACTATCCTCAAATTTCCTAGTTAATTCAGCTATCTTAAGTTCAAAGCTTTCAAAATCTGAGGACACCTTTTTGACCTGATCTTTTGCAATTTCAAGTTGAACACTTAAGGAAGACTTTTGGTCTAGATTCTGTTTCAGTACCCTGTGATTATTGTCTAGTCTCTCCTTTAGTTCTTTGATTAGATTGTCCTTCTCAAGTAAGGACTGCATTTGATTATTTAAAGGAGTATGTGAGGTACTTACAGAGCTTGTTGAGCACTCGCTTTCGGGGATCGCAGCATCACCCTTTCTTTCATCTTCCTCCACTCGTGCCATAAGAGCATAGTTGTCTTCTTCTTCCTCCTCCTCCTCCTCAGAAGAATCTTCTGCCCAGTTCTCATTCTCGGCAATCATAGCAGAAGTTTCTTCTTCTTTCTGCACCATCAGCATTTTCTGCTTATTCCACAGCATCTTCTGCTTGTAGAAATTAGCATCTTTCTTCTTTGGGAGGCGGCAGTCTTTGATGACATGTCCAGCCTTACCACAGTTGTAGCATTTGGGGGCGTCTTCAGCTGATGGCATCTTTCTGGAAGATCCTTGATCATGGTTCTTCTGCTTGTAGTTTGAGGAGGAAGTTCTCAGCTTGTTGGAGGAGTTGTTCTTCTTAGCAAATCTTTTGGCAAGAAGTGCCATCTTCTTCTGTAAGTCTGCTAGCTCAGCCTCTAGATCAGATTTGTCATCATCACTATCATCATCATCTGATTCAACCACCACCTTCTTCTTTTTCTTCTTTAGTGAAATGGTTGTCCTTCTTGGCTGAGCCTCCATTACAAGAGCTAAAGGGTTTGTGGTGTGATGATCCTCAGCACAGGCAACCTCGTTGACGAATTGCTTCAGATGTTCATAGAGTGTGTAGAGGTCAATTTCGTCCAAATCTATCTGAGATCTGACATCCTTCACTGTCTTTTCCCATGCAGGATGCAGGCTGGATAAAAATCTAATATTCAGTTCCAGATTGGACCTGAATACTTTGATTTTTCTGAGTTCATTTACCAGTTGAACGAGTCTGTTGTAAGTCTCATTCAATGGTTCTCCTGGACCTGCTTTGAAGGAGTCATAAGCGATAAGAATCGTAGTCTTCTTGGTTTTGAGGCTGATGCTTGTGCCTTGGAGCAGCTTTTCTATCTCATCCCACATTTCCTTAGCTGTTTGCATGCTATCTATGAGAACATATACTTCATTTGGGATTGCTTGAAGAAGGTATGTTTTGGCCATGAGATCACCGCGAAGCCTGAGCCTGTCAGCTTCTCTGTATTCAGATGGCACTTTCCTCCTTATTTCTGGAAAAATAGGAGGATTATTTTCTGGATCTCCACCAACTGAAATCAAGAGTTCAGCTGGTCCTTCAAGCAGTGATTCAAGCATCGCAGCGGAGTTCTCTTTGTGCTCGAGGAAATTAAGGAATTTGTTCCTCCACATTTGATATTCTCCCTTCCTGAGACTAGGAGGGGTACTGCTGTTCCCTTGTGCATTAAATTCTGATGCCATTGTTGTACTGAACTGACCGTTCGAGAAAAATTAATCAAAAGATTTTCAGAGGCAGAAAGTCGAAAAATCAGATGTCGAGATCTGAATATCGAAATCTCAGATTTCGATAAAGGAGGCCCGGTATCGAGATTTGAGCTCGAGATTAAAGATCTCGAGATTAGGGATCTCGAGATTTCAAATTTCGAGAAGCTGATCTCGAGATTTGAAATGTCGAGAAGTTAAAACTCGAAACCTTAATTCTGAGAAGTCAAATGTCGAGACCAGATGTCGAAACCTTAACTCGAAATCAAGATCTCGAAATCCTAGATGTCGAAATCCTCAATGTCGAAATCCTGCAAACTGTAAAAATCAGATAAACAAAATCTGAAGGTAGTTTCTTGTAGAGTAGAATGTCGAGATCCTGTAGAAAATCAAGATGTCGACAACCCCTACTCGAGATATCTCGAATATAGAATATGCGAAAAACAAAATCTGAACTATACCCCTTGATCGCTTTGCAAAGACGATTCTAAGGGTGTAACTTTTACAATTTTTGAACAAGAAACAAGATTACAGAGTGAAAAATCGACAGTAAGAACAACGTAAAGAAAAACAGAGTATTCTGCAGGCGTTCTTCTGATCGGTTCTCGATCGGCTCTGATACCAATTGTTAGTCCCTGTTTCTGTAACAGCAATGAATAACGATCTAACAACGAAGATTAAACGTAAGGATGAACACAGAATGAATCAACGTAAAACCTTCTTTGATAGACCGTGAACTCGGACAACACAAAAGTATGCGCGTAAGGCTATGAAGAATAAGTACGACGTTAACCTATTCCTAAACCCTCGGCTCCCTTTTTATAGGCGAGGTTTAGGTTAGGCGTACAAGGCTTTTAGCCTGTTTATATGGGCCTAACACTTGGCCCGATTGCTATCTAATTCATGTACTAATTAAATACAAGGATTAAATATAAAGCTAATCTATGACCAACTTGATTCACAATTAAATATCTCCAACAGAGTACTAGCTAGTTATCGAATAAAGATAATTAAACATTACAAAACTAAGAATTTTTATATAATAAGTATCATAAATCTCAAACAATGAGTTGTTCTATTGTTTATTTATTTAAGTTATGTAAATTATCTTAGGTGTTTCTTCTTTTAAATCTCCAAGTAAGTATTACATTATGTAAGACCATAAATCAATTTTGAAAACTAGAAGTTAAGGGGGGCGAATCTAATCAAAGTATGAAAATTTTAGGAAAATATTACATATATTGTAGAAGTGTAGTACCATGTGTTAGAACCTGTTGGGTTAATGGCCGCCAAGGGCCGACCCATCAACCCCTAAGGGCCAGCCATGAACGTCCTATTCTAAGCCCAAGAAGGAGGTCAAGTCTCCATGCCCAAAAGCTAGAGGACGTACGTGGCCCACCGACAATGAGCAATCACGCCCAAGGATGAGAGGACGTGCGTAGCCCGTAGACGCAATACCAAGGCCCATATAAGAAGACGTACGGGCCCCGTTGACGGTGGATATCCAGGCCCCAAGGATCAGAGGACGTAAGTCCCTTACTCCTATCACAGGAGATCAAGCTTCCACTAGAAGATTGGGCCTAACCCCTTAGGGACGAACGTCCCGACCCCATGGCGGGAAACCAAGATCCTGGCGGGAAACGCATTAAATGCGGAAGCAAAGATTTGGTGGTTGGGATCATGTCACCCATAGCCAGCAACGTCAGCGCTCCCAACTACCCCTGGATAGTATAAATAGTTGCATTTATTTCATTAGGGGGTTCACAATTTAGCATTCTAGATCTCTATCAGCAATAACAACTTGTAGCTTAGCATAGTATGTTCGGCCCTTCGACTTGTAACAGTTTGAGCAAGTGAATACAATTGTTTGGCCCATTTCTTGCCTGTCTCTTCACCTTACTTGTCCATTACCCATTCGAAACCCCCAGGTTACGTGTTGGGCCAGCGGGTTGAGGGAATAAACTTCAACACTGGCGCCGTCTATGGGAAACTGATCAAAAAGTTCTTTCAAACTAAGCTCTCCACTAAGAAACTCTAAAACAATCACGAGACAAGAAAAATGGCTACTAATAACACAGGGAACTCTCAAGACCTCTCTTCATGGCTGGCTCATAGCAGGAGGAGCCGCAACCAGGCGGCGGGGGGCCAGTCCAGCAGCTTGTGGACTCGAAGGGATTTCGGGATACTCACTGACCTGATCCCCCAAGAGCTCCGACGGGACCCCATTGCCCTACGGGAAATCGCAAATACCATCCGCCGACTGGCGGACCAACGGGAGGTGGAGCGCATACATACCACTAACACCAAGCAGACCCCGCTCTCGCCTATCCACTCCATGCAGTCGTTCGGCGAGCGTACCGGTGAAAATAACCATTCTCGCCGTTTGGTCCATACCAGGATCACCAGGAATGTCCGTTCTCCGAATATGGGGGCGTCGGAGGAGTCGGGCCCTTCGGAGAAACACAGCGTCACACGGTTCAGGACCCTACGCCAGTAATGCCCCATAACGGACGGGCAGCCAGGGAGCAGACTCTCGTGATGGATGGCATGAGGCAGGAGACCCGGGTCTACCATGGGTAGCATGGCTTCGGAATCATGCAAGGGGGAAACACCTTGGCAGTAGTGAACCATGCGCCCGCTACGACTGATCCTTGGGATGCCATGCTCATGGAAATGCAGAGGCAGATCAATGAACTGAACCGACGTACGGAGGCTACACCGGCGTAGCCCAGGATTGCACTTTCATCCCCTTTCTCTGCCAGGGTAATGGCAGTAGACATCTCGAGAGACGTTCGGCCCCCGGGAACCCTGATTTATGACGGGGCCGGGGATCCCAAAGCCCATCTACTGTCCTACCAAGGAACACTCTCTATGCTGGGAGCCTTCGATGAGGCCATCTGCAGGCTTTTCTTCAGCACTCTCAGAGGACCAGCACATGAATGGTTCGGGCAGCTCAGGCCCGGGTCCATCGACATTTTGAACAACTCTCCCGGCAGTTCATGGCACAATTTGCGTCAAGCTCCACACCCAAGAAACATTTCAGCTGGTTGACGAACGTCCGCTAGAATATCGGGCCGACTGGGTCCCGGGCCGATGGATTCGCTAGCACCTAAAAAGAAGAAGACGGTTAGCAGTTATGTCCCTTGGGCCGCACAAGAACACCCAGGAGACGACCTTCGCATGGATGTTGGTCATGCTCCCTTGGCCTACCCCATCAGCCAGATTTTTGGGGCTATCAAGGACAAGGGGCTACTCAAGGAACCGGTACCCACCAAGGGGCACACGATGGGCCAGGACGCGGAAGCCTACTGCGAATATCATCGCAGACCGGGACACCGTACGGATGACTGCAAAAGTCTGAAGTACGCCATCCAGCAACTCATCGAGAGGGGATATCTGGGGGAATTCACTACAGGAGGGGCGTCCCAGCAACACAGGAGGCCCTACAACTGGCGCTGGGATGATCGGCGGGAGGCTGGGGTCAAGGATGAGGACTTCCGTCACAACGGCAAACGACCGGAGGCATCACAGTGGCCGGTCGACACCAAGAAGAAGATGGAGATCAAAATGATTTTCGGTGGGGCGGAAACCGGGGATACCCCTGCAGAAAGGAAAAAAATCGAAAGGACTCTCCGAATAAACTCCATCTCCGCATCCCCACCAAAAAGCATAAAGCTGAACCTATTGTGTTCGGACCAACAGATTTGCCACAATCACCAGGACCGCACAGGGATGGGCTGGTGATCAGCATGGATATCCGGGAGTAGATCATCCGACGGGTCCTGGTCGATACGGGGAGCAGTGTCAATGTCCTATACTGGGACGTCTTTGAAAGGATGCATCTGAGCCGGGTCGATCTGAGCCCCCTGCGATCGCCCTTGGCTGGTTTCACCGGCCACAGCATCGACGCAGAAGGAACGATTTGTCCTTCCAGTGAAGATCGGGGACGGCGAGCACCGGGCGACGATCCCCATGACATTTGTGGTGGTGCAGTTGAAGTGCGCCCACAACGCCATTCCGGGATGGCCCGGGTTGGAAGATCTTGAGGCCATCTGCTCCGTACGGCATTCCTGTATAAAGTCCCCCACAGAGACCGGGGTGGGAGTAGCCTGTACGGACCCAGATACAGCAAGGGCCTGCTACAAGGAGGCAGCAAAGAAAATGACGGATAGGGATATGAGGGTCAACAGCATTGCCGAAACAGCTTAGCGGGAAGAGTCCATATCCCGACCGGAGCCAGCAACCTTGCTAGAGGAAGTGGAGCTGGACGATCCCTCAGATCGGAAAGTATCCATTGGGACTGACCTGGAACCAGAGATCCGGAAGGGAGTAATCTTAGTCCTCTAAAGGTTCAAAATCTTGTTCGTCAGGGGACCAGAGGACATGCCGGGAATTGACCCCGAGATTATCTGCCACAAGTTGGCCGTTCGGTCGGATGCCAGACCTGTGCAGCAGAAGAAAAGATACATGGCGGTCAAATGGAGGGACTTCATCAAGTTGGAGGTCACTACCCTGCTCAGCATACGCCACATTCGGCCTGTTATGCATGTGGAGTGGCTGTCCAACGTCGTCCTAGCACCCAAGGGGCCCACATGGCGAATGTGCGTCGATTATTCTGATCTCAACAAAGCTTGCCCAATGGATCCATACCTAGTTCCGAGGATCGATCTTCTGGTGGATGAGACCGCAAGTTGCGAGCTGCTCAGCTTCATGGATGCCTTCAGGGGGTATCACCAGGTGTTCATGCATCCGGACAATGCTGAAAAAACTGCATTCGTCACGTCAGATGGAGTGTACTGCTATGTGGTCATGCCGTTCGGCTTGAGGAACGCAATGGCCACCTTCCAGAGGATGATCGGGATATTGTTCAAAGACGTCCTCGGGAAAATCATGGAGGCATATGTGGACGATATTCTGATCAAGAGCAAAACGAAGAGAACAACATCGAGGATATGGAAATGGTTTTCACCATCATGGAGGGAACGAACATGAGGTTGAACCCGAAGAAGTGTGCTTTCGCCGTCAAAGGGGGGAAGTTCCTTGGTTACATGATGAGCGAACGGAGGATTGAACCTAACCCGGAGAAAGTAAAGGCTATTGTGGATATGGAAGCACCCCGGAATCTGAAGGAGGTACAGGGACTTACTAGGCGACTGGTGGCTCTGAGCAGGTTTCCAAATCATGAAGAAGGCCAGTCTATTTGAATGGACCCCGGAGTGTCAGACAGAATTCGAGGATTTCAAGACGTACCTCTCCTCACTGCTCGTCCTCACCAAAGCGGATCCTGGGGAGCAGCTATACATGTATTTGGCAGTGGCCGATCTGACAATAAGCTCCGTCCTGCTGAAAGAGGAGGATGGCGTTCAGTGGCCTATATACTTTGTAAGCAAGGCACTGAACGGGCCAGAGACCAGGTACACATTGATGTAAAAGACGATCCTAGCCCTAATTGCATCAATAAAGCGCTTGGCATCGTACTTCCAGACACACTTGGTGGCGGTGTTCACCACTCAGCCTTTGGCCACCATCTTGAGGAATCCAATGGCGAGTGGGAGAATTACGAAGTGGTCCTTGATGATCGGGCAATACAATGTGGAATTTAAGCCAAGGCCGATGATCAAGGGGCAGGCATTAGCAGATTTCATTGCCGAATGCACGGCACGCACGGAGGATGGGAAGTACGACGGCAACGACTTCCATAGCTGGTGGGAGATGTACACCGATGGGGCAGCAAGCGCAAAGGGATGCGGGGGGGGGGGGGGTGCAGTCATCACTTCCCCTGAGGGTTTCAATGCATATTACTCTATAAAGTTTGAGTTCAAGGTCACCAACAACGAGGCTGAGTACGAGGCGCTTATCGCAGGTCTGAAGTACGTGAGGGCCCTCGGCGCAGCTCGTCTGAAAGTGCGGATGGACAGCCAATTGGTAGTCACACAGATGAACGGTACCGCCGAAACCCGGGAGGAACGGATGAAAGCTTACAAAGAGCTGGCGGAGGAGCAGACGGCGCAGTTCGAACAAGTGATCATCGACTTGGTACCCCGGGTAGAGAACGCTTGTAAGGAATATTTGTAATTAGATTTTGATGATGCTATATTAATTAGGACTTTAAAGTACCCCTTTTAGAAATTATGTATTAGAATTTTCCTTTGTAAAGTTCTTACCATAATCGACTTTCAGAAGGCCTCCCTACCAGAAGACCTCCTGACAGAAGATCTTTGGTTCTCTGCCGAGGAACAGAAAACCTCAGGGTCTCTATCACCCTTTAGTTTGACAGAAACCCTCCTGGTTCTCTGTAAGCTATTATCAACAGAAGTGCTCAAGACCTTCTCTGATCAGTTCTCTGCTAAAGACACCAGAAGGCCTGACACTTGGAAGAATTCCACAAAGCCGGGAAATCAACCGGAAGATTCCTTCAACGGCTAGGAGTATTGAACGGAAAAGCTACAGTACGCGCATTAAATGCACATTTAATGCTCCCCATGCTCCGTGGAGTAATTGCAGATGATTGGCCGCAATGTCAGGATTACTTTATCCCAAAATAGTAACCCGCCAACTTTACCGGGTCCTACTGGTCAAGTCAACTGCTTGCGCATTAAATGCAGTTGTCCTCCTTCACCTCCAACGGGAAGACAACCCTCAGTCTAAAAAAGATACACTTCGAAGAACAACGGGACAACTTTTGCTCTACTAACTTTGCCAACTTCATCACATTCTTCGCAAGAAAAACACATTCAAATTATTCAAAGCAAAGAGGTCCTCTTGAGATTCAAACTCTTCATCCTCAACAAGAGTGACACAAGTTGGAAAGAATATACATTCCTTTCATCTAATCCAACTAGAGCAAAGTTCCATCAGTTCTTCAACAACTTCAAGCACTTCGTCTACAAATCTTTTGTAACGAAGCTAGTTGGAGGAACCCCTGTTTCAACAGAAACTCTTCTTGCTACAAGAAGGACGTCCAAGTAACTGGAGTAGTGAAGTGGTGATACTTCCAGGAAGCTCAGTGAAAGGACCAGTCTTAAAGGAAGCCAGGCAGTGCATCCCAGGAGACATCTAGGCTTGAAGAAGACGTGGAGAGCTTCTTAAGTGCTAGGACTAAGGCGTTGTAAACGGTCGTTTTTACAAGCTTAGTGGAACAGTGGATTAGAGGAACGAGTTGTTCCTTGAACCACTATAAAAATCCCTGGTGTCATTTACTTACTGCTTTAAATATTTGCACTTAGATAGAACTGTCTAACTCCTTAGACTTGGTATCTGTGTTCAGCAGAACTTGTCTTACGAGTTAACAGAAGGCCTACTGCCTTTGCTTTTCTGAGGCTAAATCAACAGAACCCCCTACCAGAACCCCATCCGCTGCCAGTCTGTTCAGTCAACAGAACATGCTATTCTGTAAAATCTGGTACATAGTTTAAAAAGCTAAAAACCAATACAGTCTATTCACCCCCCCTCTAGACTGTATCCAGTACAACCGGGACCAATTAGTGGTATCAGAGCCTCCTTGTTCTAATAATCTCTTAGGTTATTTGCTGAACAAAGATCCACTTGTTTTTCTGTTTGACCTCATTTCTATCTGATATAATGGATCACTCCTTGTCCAAGAATCTTATGTTCTCAGATCTTAAGTTTGATGACTGGAGGATCCGGATGAAAGCACATCTCTGTGCCCTGCATAATGAGATGTGGGAAGTTCTTGATATTGGCCCTTTCACAAGCTTCCAGAAGGTCAATCCTGAGCATGCTATTGACAACACCAGACCCCAGATGATCAGTAAAGCCAAGTCAGAATGGACCACTGAAGAGAGAAGAAAATATAACCTGGACAATATTGCTAAGGACATCCTCTACAAGTCCATTGATGATAGGTACTTCAACAGAATAAAGAAGTGCAAAACTGCAAAGGAAATCTGGGATACTCTTGAGCTCATTGGAGCTGGTGATGAGCAAGAGAAGGACAACAAGCTGACTATAGCCAACAAGAAGTTTGATGACTTCAAACTTCTCCCTGGAGAAACCATCTCCAAAATGTATGACAGGCTCCTCACCCTTACTGGAGAAATCACAGAGCTTGGCAAAGAACTCACCACCAAGGAGATCAATCTGAAGGTGTTGAGGGGACTGCCCTCAGCATGGAAGATGAAGGTGGTTGCTGTCTAAGCCAGCAAGGATGTAAAGACTTATCCCACTGATAAGCTCATCTTTGATCTCAAAGCTCATGAGTTCGAGATGATTGAAGAAAAGGAAGATGTACCAGAAGAGAGGACCATTACAGCCCTCACTGCCAGCACATCAAAGGTAAATAATTTTGACCCTTCAGTACTTTTATCTGACGAATATATGGCTGCCTTTGCCAGGAGATTCAAAAAGTTTATGAAGAATCCCAAAGATGGAAGGAGTCCATCTTTCAACAGAAAGCCATACCAGAAGGTCAAAACAACAGAAAGCAGTGGTGAGCTTCTCTGTTACAATTGCAGACAACCTGGTCACTTCAAGGCTGATTGTCCCCATCCAAGGGTGTCCAAGAAACAAGGACAGGATGGAGAAAAGAAGAAGTATGAAGACAACTCCAGAAGGAGAAAGGCACTTGTGACAGAACAACTAGAGAAAGACCCTCTGTCAAAAACAGAATCCAGTTCTGACTCAGATTCTGATGAGGCATTCTGTTGCCTAGATACAGAGACAGAAGACCTATGCCTCATGGCTCTTTCTGATGATGAGGTAACCTCTACTTCTGAATCTAGTTTTTCTTCGGTAGGCTTAGCTTTTGATTCTGATTCAATGTCAGAATTTTGGGAAGAGTTTAAGACCATACAAGCCACTTATTCCTCTGTAACAGAAGAAAACAGTAAGTTAAAAGCTGAAATTCTTGACTTAAAGAAGGAGGTTGAGATCAAAATCAATCTTCTAATTAAGGAAAGAGATCAACTGGAGACTGAAAATGTTTCTCTTCTCAAGAGAATAAGAGAAATAGAGCCTCTCGAGATTAAGTACAAAGCTTACCAGAAGGCCCAGTCTTCCATGGAAAAAATTGTACTTGATCAACACATTGGCACTGGTTTTGGTCTTGGTTATGGCTCAACAGAATCAGGTGAGCCTTCTGTAATGCCTAGCACCAGTGTTGCTAAGGCAGATAAGGTCATAGTGCCACTGATTTCTAGCCCCATTTGTCAAGCTGGTGTATCTGGCACCAAGGTTGTTCATGAGGAAGTCAGACCAGAAAAGGGAAAGATAAAGGTTCAACAGAAACCCTCTTTGAAAAATAATGAACCTGGCAGAAAACCTAACAACAGAAAAGGTTTTCAAGATAACAAAAATAAAAGACCATTCATTGACAGACAACCTCATGTCAATCGTGCCAGAAATGATCACCAGAAGGGCAAATATCAAGAGAGAGTTAACTTCAGGCAGAAGAGATTGGCTGGTCAACTTCAGAAGCCCAAAGCTAACCGTCCCTCTGCTCTTGATAGTATATAGGACTTCTTTCCAACAAAGAAAGCTATGCAAAAGTATGTAAACAGGAAGCATGACCCTCACAAGCATCTGCCCAAAGTGAATCACACTTCAGTTTACTACAACTACCAGGTGGACAATGGGTACCACCCACCAAGGTTTCACTTGATGAGACCAAAATGGTACCAACTACCCAGACTCCATGACCCCCCAGGACCCAGCATTGCTTGGGTACCTAAATCTTTCTTTTAATCTTGCAGGAACTGTGTGCTGGAGCTCTCTGAACAAGAATGGTTTATTGATAGTGGATGCTCCAGGCACATGACAAGTGACAGAAGTTGCCTAACTGAGTTCCAGAAATGCAACGGACCTAGAGTTACCTTTGGAGGTAATGACAAAGAAGGTCAAACAAAAGGAAGAGGGAAGCTGATCAGGAACCAGATAGTCATTGATGATGTCTCATATGTCAAAGGACTGAAGTTCAACTTGCTAAGTGCTTGCCAATTCTGTGACAAAGGCTACACTGTTGAATTCACAAAGAACTTCTGCTATGTGAAGCATGAGACAACAAAGGAAGTGGTTCTGACAGCATCAAGGAAGAAGAACATTTATGTAGTTGATTGGAACACAGCAAAGGATGGAGTTTGCCTGATAGCCAAGGGAGATTCAAAACTAAGCTGGGACTGGCACAAGAAGCTTAGCCATTTGAACTTCAAAACAATCAACAAACTGGCCAGAGAACACATTGTAGAAGGACTACCAGACATTGTGTACAAGAAGGAGACCCTCTGCAGTGCATGTCAGAAGGGTAAACAAGTGAAGAATTCCTTCAAACCCATTGCTGGAGATCTTTCTACAAGTCCTCTAAATCTGATTCACATGGATTTATTTGGACCTGTTGAGACTCCAAGCGTTGGAGGGAAGAAATACACCTTAGTCATGGTTGATGACTATTCCAGATATACATGGACTATTTTTCTATCAAAGAAAAATGAAACTCTTCAGAAGTTGCCATCTCTGTTGAAGCAACTTCAGACTGAGAAGAACTTGAAGGTAAAGACAATCAGATCAGACAGAGGAACTGAGTTTGTCAACCAAGTCATAAAGGACTTCTGTGATCAGAATGGGACTTTTCATCAACTTTCTGCCGCCAGAACCCCTCAACAGAATGGCGTAGTAGAAAGAAGGAACAGAACTTTAAAAGAAGCTGCAAGGACAATGATTGCTGAATCTGGATTGCCTATGAGATATTGGGCTGAAGCAATCAACACTGCATGCTACACTCAGAACAGAAGCATGATCAACAAGAATCACCAGAAGACCCCTTATGAACTCTGGAAAGGAAGAAAACCTAACATCAGCTACTTTCATGTATTTGGATGCAAGTGCTACATACTTAACAATGGAAAGGAGCATCTGAAAGTCTTTCAAGAGAAGGCTGATGAAGGATGTAAGGAATAATTGTATTTAGATTTTGATGATGCTAGATTAATTAGGACTTTAGAGTACCCCCTTTAGAAATTATGTATTAGAATTTTTCCTTTGTAAAGTTCTTAGAGTAATCGACTTGACAGAATGCCTTCAGAGCAGAAGACCTTCTGAGCAGAAGGGCTCCAAGAGCAGAAGAGCCTCGTAAGGCTTTATTGAAACAGAGGACCCTTGGTTCTCTGCTCCAGAACAGAAGACCTCAGGGTCTCTGTTAGTCTTCACTATGACAGAAACCCTTCTGGGTCTCTGTTGGATACTCTCCCAACAGAAGTGCTCCAGACCTCCTCTGTTCTACTCTCAGATAAAGACACCAGAAGGTCTGACACTTAGAAGAATTTCACTGAACCGGGAAGTCAACTAAAAGATTCCTTCAACGGCTAGGAGTATGAAACGGAAAAGCTGCAGTGCACGCATTAAATGCTCATTTAATGCACCCCATGCTACGTAGAGTAATTGCAGATGATTGGCCGCAATGTCAGGAATACTTTATCCCAAAATAGTAACCCGCCAACTTTACCGGGCTCTACTAGTCAAGTCAACTGATCGCTCATTTAATGCAGTTGTCCTCCTACTCCTCCAACGGGAAGACAACCTCAGTATAAAAGATACACTACGAAGAACAACCGGATAACTTTGCCAAGAAAACTTTTGCTAACCATTGCTACAAACAAGATATTCAAACTCTGAAAAGCAAAAAGCCTCCTTGAGATTCAAACTCATTATCTTCTACAAGAGAAGGCAGAAGTTGGAAAAATACTTTTTCCAACTCAAGCAAAGTTCCAAGTGTTCTTCAACTCTTCAAGCTCATCACATACAAATCTTTTGTAACGAAGCTAGTTGGAGGAACCCCTGTTTCAACAGAAACTCTTCTTGCTACAAGAAGGACGTCCAAGTAACTGGAGTAGTGAAGTGGTGATACTTCCAGGAAGCTCAGTGAAAGGACCAGTCTTAAAGGAAGCCAGGCAGTGCATCCCAGGAGACATCTAGACTTGAAGAAGACGTGGAAAGCTTCTTAAGTACTAGGACTAAGGCTTTGTAAACGACAGTTTTTACAGCTTAGTGGAACAGTGGACTAGAGGAACAAGTTGTTCCTTGAACCACTATAAAAATCCTTGGTGTCGTTTACTTACTGCTTTAATATTTGCACCTAGATAAAACTGTTTAACTCCTCAGACTTGGTATCTGTGTTCAGCAGAACTTGTCCTACGAGTTAACAGAAGGCCTACTGCCTTTGCTTCTCTGAGGCTAAACCAACAGAACTCCCTATCAGAACCCCATCCGCTGTCAGTCTGTTCTTTCAACAGAACAGGCTATTCTGTAAATCTGGTACTTAGTTTAAAAAGCTAAAAACCAATACAGTCTATTCACCCCCCTCTAGACTGTATCCAGTATAACCGGGACCAACAAGTGGTATCAGAGCCTCCTTGTTCTAATAATCTCTTAGGTTATTTGCTGAACAAAGATCCACTTGTTTTTCTGTTTGACCTCATTTCTATCTGATATAATGGATCACTCCTTGTCCAAGAATCTTATGTTTTCAGATCTTAAGTTTGATGACTGGAGGATCCGGATGAAAGCACATCTCTGTGCCCTGCATGATGAGATGTGGGAAGTTCTAGACATTGGCCCCTTCACAAGCTTCCAGAAGGTCAATCCTGAGCATGCTATAGACAACACCAGACCCCAGATGATCAGTAAAGCCAAGTCAGAATGGACCACTGAAGACAGGAGAAAGTACAACCTAGACAACATTGCTAAGGACATCCTCTACAAGTCCATTGATGATAGATACTTCAACAGAATCAAGAAGTGCAAGACTGCTAAGGAAGTCTGGGATACTCTTGAGCTCATTGGAGCTGGTGATGAGCAAGAGAAGGACAACAAACTAACCATAGCCAACAAGAAGTTTGATGACTTCAAACTTCTCCCTGGTGAAAGCATCTCCAAGATGTATGACAGGCTCCTCACTCTCACTGGAGAGATCTCTGAGCTTGGCAAGGAACTCACCACCAAAGAAATCAACCTGAAGGTGTTGAGGGGACTGCCCTCAGCATGGAAAATGAAGGTAGTTGCTGTCCAAGCCAGCAAGGATGTAAAGACTTATCCCACTGATAAGCTCATTTCAGATCTCAAAGCTCATGAGTTTGAAATGATTGAAGAAAAGGAAGATGTACCAGAAGAGAGGACAACTACAGCCCTCACTGCCAGCACATCTAAGGTAAATGATTTTGACCCTTCAGTACTTTTATCTGATGAATATATGGCTGCCTTTGCCAGGAGATTCAAAAAGTTTATGAAGAATCCCAAAGATGGAAGGAGTCCATCTTTCAACAGAAAGCCATACCAGAAGGTCAAAACAACAGAAAGCAGTGGAGAGCTTCTCTGTTACAATTGCAGACAACCTGGTCACTTCAAGGCTGATTGTCCCCATCCTAGAGTGTCCAAGAAGCAAGGACAGGATGGAGAAAAGAAGAAGTACGAGGACAACTCCAGAAGAAGAAGGGCACTTGTGACAGAACAACTGGAGAAAGACCCTCTGTCAGAAACAGAATCCAGTTCTGACTCAGATTCTGATGAGGCCTTCTGTTGCCTGGATACTGAGACATAAGACCTTTGCCTCATGGCTCATTCTGATGATGAGGTAACCTCTACTTCTGAATCTAGTTTTTCTTCGGTAGGCTTAGCTTTTGATTCTGATTCAATGTCAGAATTTTGGGAAGAGTTTAAGGCCATACAAGCCACTTATTCTTCTGTAACAGAAGAAAACAGTAAGTTAAAAGCTGAAATTCTTGACTTAAAAAAGGAGGTTGAGATCAAAATCAATCTTCTAATTGAGGAAAGAGATTAACTGGAGACTGAAAATGTTTCTCTTCTTAAGAGAATAAGAGAAATAGAGCCTCTCGAGATTAAGTACAAAGCTTACCAGAAGGCTCAGTCTTCCATGGAAAAGATTGTGCTTGATCAACAGATTGGCACTGGTTTTGGTCTTGGTTATGGCTCAACAGAATTAGGTGAGCCTTCTGTAATGCCTAGCACCAGAGTTGCTAAGGCAGATAAGGTCATAGAGCCACTGATTTCTAGCCCCATCTGTCAAGCTGGTGTATCTGGCACCAAGGTTGTTCATGAGGAAGTCAGACCAGAAAAGGGTAAGATAAAGGTTCAACAGAAACCCTTTTTGAAAAATAATGAACCTGGCAGAAAACCTAACAATAGAAAAGGTTTTCAAGATAACAAAAATAAAAGACCATTCATTGACAGACAACCTCATGTCAATCGTGCCAGAAATGATCACCAGAAGGGCAAATATCAAGAGAGAGTTAACTTCAGGCAGAAGAGGTTGGCTGGTCAACTTCAGAAGCCCAAGGTTAACCGTTCCTCTGCTCTTGATAGTATATGGGACTTCTTTCCAACAAAAAGGGCTATGCAAAAGTATGTAAACAGGAAGCATGACCCTCACAAGCATCTGCCCAAAGTGAATCACACTTCAGTTTACTACAACTACCAGGTGGACAATGGGTACCACCCACCAAGGTTTCACTTGATGAGACCAAAATGGTACCAACTACCCAGACTCCATGACCCCCAGGACCGAGCATTGCTTGGGTACCTAAATCTTTCTTTTGATCTTGCAGGAACTGTGTGCTGGAGCCATCTCTGAACAAGAATGGTTTATTGATAGTGGATGCTCCAGGCACATGACAGGTGACAGAAGTTGCCTAACAGAGTTCCAGAAATGCAAAGGACCTAGAGTTACCTTTGGAGGTAATGACAAAGAAGGTCAAACAAAAGGAAGAGGAAAGCTTATCAGGAACCAGATAATCATTGATGAGGTCTCATATGTCAAAGGACTGAAGTTCAACTTGCTAAGTGCTAGCCAATTCTGCGACAAAGGCTACACTGTTGAATTCACAAAGGACTTCTGCTATGTGAAGCATGAGACAACAAAGGAAGTGGTTCTTACAGCATCAAGGAAGAAGAACATATATGTAGTTGATTGGAACACTGCAAAAGATGGAGTTTGCCTGATAGCCAAAGGAGATTCAAAACTGAGCTGGGACTGGCACAAAAAGCTCAACCATTTGAATTTCAAAACAATCAACAAACTGGCCAGAGAACACATTGTAGAAGGGCTACCAGACATTGTGTACAAGAAGGAGACCCTCTGCAGTGCATGTCAGAAAGGCAAACAAGTAAAGAATTCCTTCAAACCTATTGCTGGAGATCTTTCTACAAGTCCTCTAAATCTGATTCACATGGATTTATTTGGACCTGTTGAGACTCCAAGCGTTGGTGGCAAGAAATATACCCTAGTCATGGTTGATGACTACTCCAGATATACATGGACTGTTTTTCTATCAAAGAAAAATGAAACTCTTCAGAAGTTGCCATCTCTGTTAAAGCAACTTCAGACTGAGAAGAATTTGAAGGTGAAGACAATCAGATCAGACAGAGGAACTGAATTTGTCAACCAAGTCATAAAGGACTTCTGTGATCAGAATGGAACTTTTCATCAACTTTCTGCCGCCAGAACCCCTCAAAAGAATGGCGTAGCAGAAAGAAGGAACAGAACCTTAAAAGAAGCTGCAAGAACAATGATTGCAGAATCTGGATTGCCTATGAGATATTGGGCTGAAGCAATCAACACTGCATGCTATACTCAGAACAGAAGCATGATCAACAAGAATCACCAGAAGACCCCTTATGAACTCTGGAAAGGAAGAAAACCTAACATCAGCTACTTTCATGTATTTGGATGCAAGTGCTACATTCTTAACAATGGAAAGGAGCATCTGAAAGTATTTCAAGAAAAGGCTGATGAAGGAGTCTTTATAGGCTATTCAAACACCAGTAAAGCCTATAGAGTACTCAACAGAAGGACCCTACATGTTGAAGAATCCATACATGTGAAGTTCGATGAAAGCATCTCTGTTAAAGAGGTAACAGAGATTCTCAAGGAAGTCAGCATAGAAGACAGAACACCAGAACCAACAGAAGAGGTGGCAGACAACCCTGCATTTCCAACACCTGCACCAAACCCCCTTCTGTTGAATGAAGATGAAGACTCTGAAGATGAGGAACCAGAGAGACCAAGACAACAGCTGACAGAACCAGACCTGACATGGTTAAGAGATCATCCTCCTAACCAAGTGATTGGTCAAATCAGAAGTGGAGTTCAAACCAGATCCACATCTAGAAGAGAAGCAATGCTTGCCTGCTATATATCTCAGATGGAACCTATGACAGTTGAAGAAGCTCTTGCAGGCTCAGATTGGATCAATGCTATGCAAGAAGAACCTACTCAGTTTGAAAGGAACAAAGTATGGGAACTTGTTCCTAGGCCAAAGCACCAGAATGTCATTGGAACCAAATGGGTATTCAAGAAAAAAGCAAATGAAGATGGCAACATTGTAAGGAATAAAGCAAGGCTGGTAGCTAAAGGATACTGTCAAGAAGAAGGAATAGATTTTGATGAGACCTTTGCACCAGTTGCCAGACTTGAAGCCATCAGAATCTTCCTAGCCTATGCTGCCTACAACAACATCAAGGTCTACCAGATGGATGTCAAGAGTGCATTTCTGAATGGAGATCTTGAAGAGGAAGTTTATTTGGAACAACCACCAGGTTTTGTCATTCCTACTCAATCTTCTTGTGTCTACAAGCTTAAAAAGGCCCTCTATGGTCTTAAGCAAGCTCCCAGAGCCTGGTATGACACATTGTCCCTTTTCCTGGTGAACCATGGGTTTACTAAAAGAAAGGTTGACAAAACTCTATTTCAAATCTCTGTTGCTAATCATATTCTGTTAGTACAAATATATGTTGATGATATTATATTTGGTAGTACTAATCCAGAACTGTGCAAGAAATTTTCTCAAGTGATGCAGAGTCAATTTGAAATGAGTATGATGGGAGAACTCAGTTACTTCCTAGGACTTCAAGTCAAACAAGTTCCAGAAGGGATCTTTATCAATCAAGGGAAGTACACCAGAGATCTGATCAAGAAGTTTGGAGTGGAAAGCAAATCATCACTGAAGATTCCCATGAACACTTCACAAGGAATTGGTCCAGATGATGAAGGAAAGGATGTAGATGCAACAACATATAGAGGAATCATAGGATCTCTGTTGTATCTAACTGCAAGCAGACCAGACATCTCATTCTCTGTTGGAATCTGTGCCAGATACCAATCAAAGCCCAAGGAAAGCCATCTAAGTGCTGCAAAGAGAATCATCAGATACATCAAAGGAAATCCAAATGCAGGCCTATGGTATCCAAAGGGAGGTAACTTTGAACTAATTGGTTATTCTGACTCAGATTTTGCAGGTTGCAGACTAGACAGAAAGAGCACCTCTGGTCACTGCCAATTGCTAGGAGGAAGGCTTGTTTCCTGGTTTAGCAAGAAGCAGAACTCCATCTCAACAAGTACAGCTGAGGCTGAGTACATTGCAGCTGGGAGTTGCTGTGCTCAGCTACTCTGGATGAAGCAACAACTGAAGGACTATGGAATTCAAGCAAAGGAGATCAAGCTGTTGTGTGACAACACCAGTGCCATTGCTATCACTCAGAATCCAGTTCTTCATTCCAGGACAAAGCACATTGAGATCAGACATCACTTCATCAGAGATCATGTTGAAAAGAAGCATATCTGCATGGAACATGTGCCAACAGAAGACCAGCTTGCAGATATCCTGACAAAGCCTCTTCCTGAGGCTAGGTTAAACAAACTGAGAGAGGAATTGGGAATGATGGATGAGATTCCAAGGGAAAGATGAAAAGGAAGGCCCTCTGTTGCTCGTTTGCTGTTGACAGAATACCTGTAGCAGAACCCCTTATGTTAACCCCTTCTGTCAACCTCTTCTGATCCCTACCCTGGCAGAACACCTCAGCAACAGAAAACCCTCCTTCTACACAAAAACCCTCTCTTGTTTAACAGAAGGTGGTGGACTTAGAAAATTCCGTAAACCGGGTGACCTAGTAAATTATTAAAGGTCTTTTACCCTTTTACCCTTAAAACGGTATCAAGCCGTATAATATTTACTGCGCCCCCGTTTATTTACTGCGCCCCTTTTTACATTTATTGGTATCTTGGAACCGTAAATTATCTCAAACGTCCACTAACCCATATCCATAAAACCCCCTTTCGCAAACCTAAACCGTTACTGCTCTCATAACTCTCAAGCTTTTGAACTCTTATCTCTCCAAAAACTCTCTAACCGCAGTAAACTCCATGGCTTTCTTGAGCTTCTCCGATCTCTCAAAGGAACAAAAGGCAACTCTACTGAAGAATGTACTGACAGGCATGATATGCGAACTGGAAGTCCTACCCAGGTTCGCAGAGAAAAAGAAGAGGATGACCTCCATTGTTGACGGGCTGTCACAATGTCAACTGAGCAAGGTCATCTCTCATAACTATGAAGCCTACAGCAACGTTGACACCGTTGAGTTCTATCTCAACGCATCCTTCAAGGATGAAACAATCTCCTCCGTCGTCCAAGGCGAAGATGTTTTGATTGATGCTGACGTCATCAACAACATCTTCAACATTCAACTAGAGGAAGGAAGAGACTCTCTACTCGATTTGGAAGATACTGACATCCCTCTGCCAGAATTCAAGAAGAAGTTCTGCAGAAAAGGGGAAGAAGTAGAGAAGGTCAACATCAAGAAGAACTTGCTCAAGAGGGAATTTGAGCTGCTCATAAACATTTTCCACAAATGTTTATGGTGCAAGTACACCTCCACAGATGATGTTACAACTGCCAATGCAAAGGCCCTTTATGCAGTGCATCATGGGGTGAACATCAATTGGGGACAAGTCATGGTGAAGTCCCTGATTGAAGTAATCAAGAAGAAGAACCCAAAAACTAGCCTCTACTCCGGGAAGCTAGGACATGGACTACTGATTTCAGAAGTGCTCCTCAAACAAGGGGTACACTTGAGGAAGGCTTCAGCCTTGGATCACACCAAGGTAATCTTCTTGACTGCTTCTCCAAATAGGGAGAAAGCCATAAAGGCTGAAATGAAGAGACAGCTTCAACTTGAGGCTAAAAGACAACAGGGAGAGAAGGTACAGAAACCTCTCTCTGTAGCCCCTTATGCTGAGAAGAAGAAGAAGAAGAAGAAGACCGAAAAGGAAGCACCTGTTGCCCCTCCAAAGGCTGGACAGAAGAGGAAGAGGACCACAAAACCCAAGGAGAAGGTTACTAAACCTGTGGTTTCTGTGTCTGAGGGAGTGGAAGACACTCAGGGGGAACCAGAGATCCCCACCTCTGTTGCATCTCCTGAACAGAACAGGGTGTCTACTTCAACAGAACATCCCAGTCCTGTCAAAGATGGGTATCTGTCCTTGCTAGACAGACAGTTTACCCGGGTTCTTGAATGGAGAAGGTGGAGAATGGGACCCCTCTCCAAAATAATCCAGTATTTTGATCATTATGAGCCAGAAGAGGAAGCCATTCTGAACTGGGTTGGGACTGATGATGTCTCAAAGTGCTTTGCCCTCAACTTCCTTCACTCTGTTCTTGAGAAGAAGAAGGCGAGCTACAAAGGGAAGGCCATTCTCATCTCCTCACCCTCAGAAGAGGTTGTCAAACCTCTAGGAGAGGAAGAAATTGAAGCCTTTGAGGAATGGCTGTTCACAAAAATGGCTACAGACTCTGTACAGCCCAACTTCAACCCAGGAGAGTCCTCTGTACTCAAATCAGAAGGACAAGCAATGATGGAGCATATCAAGGAGTGGAGGACTTCCTTGCTCATGGAGAACATCATTGAGGTAAATTCTCCAACCCCTTCTGTTTTTATCCCAACAGAACCCCACATTCCCTCACCTCCTTCCAGCACCAGAACTCCTCCACCAGAACACTCTGAACCTATATCTCCTAAACAGAAAACCCCCACCCCTCCTCAATCACCCAAACAAAAAATTGCATCTCCCTGCAGAGCAATTGTTCCATTCAGAAACCGCTCACCCTCACCTCCACCATCCCCCCTCAACAGAATGCCTCACCTGTTCAATCTTCACCCCAGCACCAGAACCCCTCACCCCAACAGATCTCCTCTTCATCCTCTGAATCTGATCATCAATCCCCTCCTCCAGAATCACCTCCCCCCCAACAACCTGCAGAGAACCTTAAACCTGTATGGTTTCTCAGAGACTCAGACCCTACAACTGTCTCTCCCATCTCTGCACCAAAAGGTTATTCTAGGGACTCTGTTTCCCCCAATCCCTCCCTCAGAAAGAAGAAGAAGGTAGTCCGCAACAGAAAACCTATCTACTCTCCTTATGTAGTTTCCTCTGACATGGATGGATTCATGATCAGCAAATCCTACAAGGCCACATCCAAGAGACAGAAGACCCCTCCTCTGACTCAACTGGAACATGAACAGCTTGTCCAATCTCTATCATCTGTCCAAGAACATCATCCTTTGCCTAAGGGAAGAGGTCTAGAGATGCCTCAAGCTGATGGACAACAGAACAACATTCCCTTCAACAAATTTGTTGAATCTGCTGAAGAATCTGGAGGACAGATCCTCCAAGGCATGAACAAACTGATAGAGATCAATGACAAACACTATGGGCACCTTGCTCATGTGAATGACAATCTAAACTCAGGTATGCAGTTCATCTCTGATCGTTTTGAGAACCTCACTGGAACTCTCAACAACTTCATAGCCTCATCCTCTGCCAGAACAGATGCCCTGTCAACAGAAGTGGTAGGCATCCACAACACTCTCTCTATCTTTCAACAGACTCTCCTGAGTCAAGGACATGCAATTCACACTATCTCAGAGCATCTTGAAGCTCTAAAGAAATCTGATGCCAGGACAGAGAAGCACCAAGAAGAAGAAAGTTTTTAACTTCACTGAATGGAGATTGGGTGGTTCTCAGAAAATTGACAGAGCTCAATTTGAAGAGATGAAGGCCAAAATGACTCCTACCCAACAACAGCACCTCTATCTGGACAAAGATGGTGTTGTCAGAGTTAGGTATGGGGGATCACTGGAAGAAGCAGAAGAATGGTATAAGAAGAACATTGTCCCAGGAAAGACTATACATGAAGGTGTTCTCAACTATTTGGACTGCAAGCTTTCTCCAATCTGGGCATCTTATCAAAGGTCTGGCAATCTTTTCAAAATCAGAGCTGAAATAAACGAAGAACTGCTCAGGCTTCAAAGACTAGAGGAAGAAGCTCTACATGCGGCTAATCTGGAGAATGTGTAAGGTTTAAACTCTGTAAAACTTATCTAATAAAATCACATCTCTGCCTTCTTACTTTGAAGTGCTATTCCTCAAATTCTTGTCTTTTTGCCTTCTGCTTGTGTTTGTTTATTTCTTTTATATTCTGCTATCTTAATGTATCGTACTCTTACTATTTTCCTATGCCAAGTTGCCCACCAAGATTTTAATGAAAGTTTTTAAACTTAATCTTTCTTTATGGTGAAGGCACTTCTCTGGAAATAGTTAAAGGGTTTTGGCATCATCAAAAAGGGGGAAATTGTAAGGAATAATTGTATTTAGATTTTGATGATGCTAGATTAATTAGGACTTTAGAGTACCCCCTTTTGAAATTATGTATTAGAATTTTTCCTTTGTAAAGTTCTTAGAGTAATCGACTTGACAGAATGCCTTCAGAGCAGAAGACCTTCTGAGCAGAAGGGCTCCAAGAGCAGAAGAGCCTCGTAAGGCTTTATTGAAACAGAGGACCCTTGGTTCTCTGCTCCAGAACAGAAGACCTCAGGGTCTCTGTTAGTCTTCACTATGACAGAAACCCTTCTGGGTCTCTGTTGGATACTCTCCCAACAGAAGTGCTCCAGACCTCCTCTGTTCTACTCTCAGATAAAGACACCAGAAGGTCTGACACTTAGAAGAATTTCACTGAACCGGGAAGTCAACTAAAAGATTCCTTCAACGGCTAGGAGTATGAAACGGAAAAGCTACAGTGCACGCATTAAATGCTCATTTAATGCACCCCATGCTACGTAGAGTAATTGCAGATGATTGGCCGCAATGTCAGGAATACTTTATCCCAAAATAGTAACCCGCCAACTTTACCGGGCTCTACTAGTCAAGTCAACTGATCGCTCATTTAATGCAGTTGTCCTCCTACTCCTCCAACGGGAAGACAACCTCAGTATAAAAGATACACTACGAAGAACAACCGGATAACTTTTCCAAGATAACTTTTGCTAACCATTGCTACAAACAAGATATTCAAACTCTGAAAAGCAAAAAGCCTCCTTGAGATTCAAACTCATTATCTTCTACAAGAGAAGGCAGAAGTTGGAAAAATACTTTTTCCAACTCAAGAAAAGTTCCAAGTGTTCTTCAACTCTTCAAGCTCATCACATACAAATCTTTTGTAACGAAGCTAGTTGGAGGAACCCCTGTTTCAACAGAAACTCTTCTTGCTACAAGAAGGACGTCCAAGTAACTGGAGTAGTGAAGTGGTGATACTTCCAGGAAGCTCAGTGAAAGGACCAGTCTTAAAGGAAGCCAAGCAGTGCATCCCAGGAGACATCTAGACTTGAAGAAGACGTGGAGAGCTTCTTAAGTACCAGGACTAAGGCTTTGTAAACGGCAGTTTTTACAGCTTAGTGGAACAGTGGACTAGAGGAACAAGTTGTTCCTTGAACCACTATAAAAATCCCTGGTGTCGTTTACTTACTGCTTTAATATTTGCACCTAGATAGAACTGTTTAACTCCTCAGACTTGGTATCTGTGTTCAGCAGAACTTGTCCTACGAGTTAACAGAAGGCCTACTGCCTTTGCTTCTCTGAGGCCAAACCAACAGAACTCCCTATCAGAACCCCATCCGCTGCCAGTCTGTTCTTTCAACAGAACAGGCTATTCTGTAAATCTGGTACTTAGTTTAAAAAGCTAAAAACCAATACAGTCTATTCACCCCCCCCTCTAGACTGTATCCAGTATAACCGGGACCAACAAAGGAGTCTTTATAGGTTATTCAAACACCAGTAAAGCCTATAGAGTACTCAACAGAAGGACCCTACATGTCTAAGAATCTATACATGTGAAATTTGATGAAATTATCTCTGTTAAGGAGGTAACAGAGACCCTCAAGGAAGTGAGCATAGAAGACAGAACACCAGAACCAACAGAAGAGGTAGCAGACAACCCTGCATTTCCAACACCTGCACCAAACCCCCTTCTGTTGAATGAAGATGAAGACTCTGAAGATGAGGAACCAGAGAGACCAAGACAGCAGCTGACAGAACCTGACCTAACATGGTTAAGAGATCATCCCCCTAACCAAGTGATTGGTCAAATCGAAGTGGAGTTCAAACCAGATCCACATCAAGAAGAGAAGTAATGCTTGCCTGCTATATATCTCAAATGGAACCCATGACTGTGGAAGAAGCTCTTGCAGACTCAGAATGGATCAATGCTATGCAAGAAGAGCTTACTCAATTTGAAAGGAACAAAGTATGGGAACTTGTTCCTAGGCCAAAACACCAGAATGTCATTGGAACCAAATGGGTATTCAAGAACAAAGTAGATGAAGATGGCAACATTGTAAGGAATAAAGCTAGGCTGGTAGCCAAGGGATACTGCCAAGAAGAAGGAATTGATTTTGATGAGACTTTTGCACCAGTTGCCAGACTTGAAGCCATCAGAATCTTTCTAGCTTATACTGCTTACAACAACATCAAGGTCTACCAGATGGATGTCAAGAGTGCATTTCTAAATGGAGATCTTGAAGAAGAAGTTTATGTGGAACAACCACCAGGTTTTGTCATTCCTACTCATTCCTCTTGTGTCTACAAGCTTAAAAAGGCCCTCTATGGTCTTAAGCAAGCTCCCAGAGCCTGGTATGACACATTGTCCCTTTTTCTAGTGAACCATGGGTTTACTAAAGGAAAGGTTGACAAAACTCTATTTCAAATCTCTGTTGCTAATCATATTCTGTTAGTACAAATATATGTTGATGATATTATATTTGGTAGTACTAATCCAGAACTGTGCAAGAAATTTTCTCAAGTGATGCAGAGTCAATTTGAAATGAGTATGATGGGAGAACTCAGTTACTTCCTAGGACTTCAAGTCAAACAAGTTCCAGAAGGGATCTTTATCAATCAAGGGAAATACACCAGAGATCTAATCAAGAAGTTTGGAGTGGAAGGCAAATCATCAGTGAAGATTCCCATGAACACTTCACAAGGAATTGGTCCAGATGATGAAGGAAAGGATGTAGATGCAACAACATACAGAGGAATCATAGGATCCCTGTTGTATCTTACTGCAAGCAGACCAGACATCTCATTCTCTGTTGGAATCTGTGCCAGATACCAATCCAAGCCCAAGGAAAGCCATCTAAGTGCTGCAAAGAGAATCATCAGATACATCAAAGGAAATCCAAATGCAGGCCTATGTTATCCAAAGGGAGGTGACTTTGAACTAATTGGTTACTCTGACTCAGATTTTGCAGGTTGCAGACTAGACAGAAAGAGCACCTCTGGTCACTGCCAATTGCTAGGAGGAAGGCTTGTTTCTGGTTTAGCAAGAAGCAGAACTCAATCTCAACAAGTACAACAGAAGCTTAGTACATTGCAGCTGGGAGTTGCTGTGCTCAGTTACTCTGGATGAAGCAACGACTGAAGGATTATGGAATTCAAGCAAAGGAGATCAAGCTGTTGTGTGACAACACCAATTCCATTGCTATCTCTCAGAATCCAGTTCTTCATTCCAGGACAAAGCACATTGAGATCAGACATCACTTCATCAGAGATCATGTTGAGAAGAAGCACATATGCATGGAGCATGTGCCAACAGAAGACCAGCTTGCAGATATTCTGACAAAGCCTCTTCCTGAGGCTAGGTTCAACAAACTGAGAGAGGATTTGGGAATGATGGATGAAATTCCAAGGGAAAGTTGAAAAGAAAGGCCATCTGTTGCTAAATTTCTGTTAACAGAATACCTATTGAAGAACCCCTTCTGTTAACCCCTTCTGTTCTCTACCCTGGCAGAACACCTCAGCAACAGAAACCCTTTATACAGAAAGCCTCCTCTTATGTCTATCAGAAGGGTGTGGACTTAGAAAAATCTGAAAACGGGGTGACCTAGTAAATGATTAAAGGTCTTTTACCCTTTTACCCTTAAAACGGTATCCAGCCGCAAAATATTTACTGCGCCCCTTTTTACATTTATTGGTATCTTGGAACCGTAAATAATTCCAAGCGTCCACTAACCCAAACTCATAAATTCCCCTTTTCGCAAACCTAAACCGTTACTGTTTTCATTACTCTCAACTCTCAAACCTCCATAGCTCTCAAGCTCTCTGCAAACTTTCTCTGCTCAAATGGCTTTCATCAACATTAATGACCTCACTAAGGAGGAAATCAACACCCTAGTTTCAAACATCTACACTGGGATGAACTGTGACCTCTCCACACTCCCTGAACTCGCTGCAAATCACGAAACGATGATGAAAATCATCAAGGGAATGGAGGACTCTCAACTGAACAAAGTGGTAGGATATCACTTTGACTCCTACAGCACAAGAGACGTAGTAGAGTTTTATCTCAACGCTACATACGAAGGAGAGACCATTCGGTCAAATGTCAATGGTGAAGACATTACCCTCAATCCTGCAGACCTCAACGCCCTCTTTGGCGTAGTGGAGGACCCTCAAGAAGAAGAAACTGAAGGTTTCTTAACTCTGGACAGTGTCAAGGTCACTGTGGACAACTTTGTCCAACTCTACTGCCGACCTGAAGTGGGTAGAGTTCCTAAACTTTACATGAAGAAGAACCTCCTTCTGAGCGATTATGAGAAGCTGGTGAACATTCTTCACAGGTGTGTCTGGAGCAAGAGCACCTCCACCGATGACATGAATGTACTCAATGCAAAGGCTGTCTTTGCAGTTCATCATGGGATGAACATCAACTGGGGACATGTAATTGTCAAATCCCTTGTTGAATTCATCAAGAAGAAAGACAAGGAGACCGGACTGTTCAAAACCCCCATGTGTTATGGTCTCTTAATCTCTGAAACCTTGCTCAAGGCAAGGATAGGGCTGAGAAACCCTATTGAGGCAGACTACACCAAGTTGCTCTTTCTCAACACCTCAAATGACAGGAAGGTTGCTCTCAAGGCAGAGCAGAAAAGGCTCAGAACTCTTGAGTTCAACAGAGAAAGGCAACAATAGAAGGTTGTTCAGACAAAGAAAGTCACCAAGAAGCAACAGAAACCCCCTACTCCTTCGGATTCTGAAGAAGAAATGCCTTTGGTGAAGAAGGTGGTCAAAAAGGTTCCCAAAAAGAAGACCACACCTTTCAAAGTCCACAAGCTGGTGGCAAAGAAATCTGTTCTAAAGAGAAAGGTACCTTCCCCTGTCTCTACAGAAAGCACCCCCTCTGCTGCACCAGTTGCAAAGAAGGCCAAGATTCTGACACCTACAGCACAGGAGAAGCTGGAGGACTCTGTCACCTCTGCCCCAGCCAACAGAAATGCCTGGCAAGGCAAGAGGATTATCTTTGAGTCAAGTGACTCAGAAGAAGAAGTAGTGGTGCAGGATGCCACTACTCAGGGGGAACCACACTTCTCTCCTCCTGCCTCTACAAATGATCAACCTCTGGTGGTTTCTTCACCAGAACACCAAGAAGATAGCAGAATTTCAACCTCTGCAGAACCCCTACTGAACAACTTCTCTGCCCTAGATAGGGAATTCGTCAGGGTTCTGGCATGGAGAAAGTGGAGAGTGGGACCTCTCACTGAGCTCCTTAAGAACTTGTCTTACTTCATCTCTGAGGAAGAAGAAGTACTTCGATGGGCTGACACAGAAGATGTGGAACAATGCCTAAATAAAGACTTCCTCCTTTCTGTCCTCCAGAAAAAGAAGCAGAAACACCAAGGAAAGGCTCCTCTGGTCAAAGATTCACCAGAAGACCATGTAAAGGCTCTTCAAGAGCATGAGTTGGATGTTTTTGATGCTTGGTTGATTGAGAAGAAGAGGAAAGAATCAATGATCAAGTTTCGACACAGTGCACATGGAGAAGGTGAACCCTCCACTGCAAATGACCTACCCTTGGTCATGGAGAAGCTTATCAAAGAATGGAGGGATTCTCTGTTCACAGAAACTGTAGTAGAGGTAATTCCCACAACCATCCCTTCTCCCCCTCCCTCTCCTAAAATCACTTCTCCTCAACCCCAACAGAAATCCCCCTCACCCTCACAGAAAACCATATCCAGATAGAACACCTCCTCACCTCATCAGAAACCCTCCTCTGCAAAGAAAACCCCTACACCCCAGAAACCCTCCACCCCCAAATCTTTATCTCTTTCACCCTGCAAACCGTTCTCTCCTCCAAAGAACAGATCCCGATCCCCACCTCCTTCCCCTCAAGGACAAATTATCCAATACCAACCCCCACAGATCATTTCTTCATCACCACCACCTCAACAGAAATCCCCTTCACCTACCAAGTCTGAACATGCAGAAACTCCACAAGACTCCCAATCACCACACCAACCTGCTGCTCAGCTGAAACCTGAATGGTTTCTTAGAGATTCTGATCCTACAACCATCTCTCCCATCTCTGCACCACAAGGGTATACAAGGCACTCTACTGCCCCCAATCCCTCCCTCAGGAAGAAGAAGAAGGTGATCAGAAACCGGATAGCAATCTACTCCTCTTCCGAGGACTCTTCTGACATGGATGGATTCATGATCAGCAAGTCCTACAAAGCTACTTCAAAGAAGCAGAAGACCCCACCTCTAACTCAACTTGAGCATGAACTTCGTGTTGAATCTCTCTCCTCTGTCCAAGAACATCACCCCTTGCCTAAGGGAAGAGGCCTAGAGATGCCTCCATCTGATGGACAAGAGAATCAAATTCCTTTCAACAAGTTCGTTGAAGCAGCTGAAGACTTTGGTAGCCAACTCCTCCATGGCATGAACAAGTTGATACAGATCAATGACAAGCATTATGGGCACCTTGCTCATGTGAATGATAATCTCAACTCTGGGATGCAGTTTATCTCAGATCGCTTTGAGAATCTGACAACATCTCTCAACGACTTCATGGCTTCCTCAACTGCTAAAACAGATACACTGTCAAGGGAAGTGGAAGGTATCCATAAGACCCTCTTCACATTTCATCAGACTCTGATAGCTCAGGGAAAAGCTATTGAAACAATCTCCTCAAATATTGATGAACTTCAATGGGCTGATACAAAGACAAAAGAACAACTACTGGACATAGAGGAACTGTGCAAAGTCCATCGTGATCAAGCCAGAACTCTATTTGCTCAAGACAAAGAGAGATACCAGAAGATGGTTCTCTTAGAAGCCAGCAATAAAGATATCCTGTCTGCAATTCAGAAGCAACATGGGCTTATTGAAGGTCTTACATCTGTGACTCAGACCTTACCAGAAACCCTGGAACAGATTGCCTCTACTCAGGTCACCGAATTCCAGAAACTCTCCCTTCTGCTTGGTGATCTAGATGATGCCAAAAAGGGGGAAGAAGGCCCTCATCTATCAAAACCCAGGACCACCAGAACCTCATCATCTGCTGAACCAGGTGTGGATCCCACACCTTACTTTGAAGCTGCCCTTCAGAAGAAAAGGCTAGCAGGCATCCCTAGACCTCCATCCCCTCTGAAGAAAGGATCGAAAAAGAAGAAAGCTCTAAGCTTTAAAGAATGGAGACTGGGAGGCTCTCAAGTGATGACTGCTACACAATTTGATGAAATGAAGCAGAAGATGACCTCTACACAGCAACAGAATCTGTATTTGGACCATGATGGCCATGTGAAGGTCAGACATGGTGGATCTATGGAAGAAGCAGAATTCTGGTTTCACAACAGTATAGTACCAGGAAGAGATATCCATGAAGGTGTTCTTAACTACTTAGACTGCAAACTCTCACCTGTCTGGGCCTCTTATCAAAGAACTGGAAATCTGGCTGGAATCAGAAAAGAGGTGAATGCAGAACTAAAGAGACTACAAGGACTGGATGAACAAGCAAGAGCTGAAGCTGCAAAGGCTATTATGTAATCAGACACTCTTGTAATCCACCTTAATAAAAGAACATCTCTGCCTCACACTTTGTAAGGCAATTCCTCAATCTCTGTCTTTTCTTTAATTTCTGTTTGTGTTTGTTTGCTTGCTTTTTGATATATTATCTGCTATCTGAATGTACTGCACTCTTACTATTTTCCTATGCCAAGTTGCCCACCAAGATTTTAATGAAAAGTTCTAAACTTTAATTCTTTATGGTGAAGGCACTTCTCTGGAAATAGTTAAAGGGTTTTGGCATCATCAAAAAGGGGGAAATTGTAAGGAATATTTGTAATTAGATTTTGATGATGCTATATTAATTAGGACTTTAAAGTACCCCTTTTAGAAATTATGTATTAGAATTTTCCTTTGTAAAGTTCTTAGCATAATCGACTTTCAGAAGGCCTCCCTACCAGAAGACCTCCTGACAGAAGATCTTTGGTTCTCTGCCGAGGAACAGGAAACCTCAGGGTCTCTATCACCCTTTAGTTTGACAGAAACCCTCCTGGTTCTCTGTAAGCTATTATCAACAGAAGTGCTCAAGACCTTCTCTGATCAGTTCTCTGCTAAAGACACCAGAAGGCCTGACACTTGGAAGAATTCCACAAAGCCGAGAAATCAACTGGAAGATTCCTTCAACGGCTAGGAGTATTGAACGGAAAAGCTACAGTACGCGCATTAAATGCACATTTAATGCTCCCCATGCTCCGTGGAGTAATTGCAGATGATTGGCCGCAATGTCAGGATTACTTTATCCCAAAATAGTAACCCGCCAACTTTACCGGGTCCTACTGGTCAAGTCAACTGCTTGCGCATTAAATGCAGTTGTCCTCCTTCACCTCCAACGGGAAGACAACCCTCAGTATAAAAAAGATACACTTCGAAGAACAACGGGACAACTTTTGCTCTACTAACTTTGCCAACTTCATCACATTCTTCGCAAGAAAAACACATTCAAATTATTCAAAGCAAAGAGGTCCTCTTGAGATTCAAACTCTTCATCCTCAACAAGAGTGACACAAGTTGGAAAGAATATACATTCCTTTCATCTAATCCAGCTAGAGCAAGGTTCCATCAGTTCTTCAACAACTTCAAGCACTTCATCTACAAATCTTTTGTAACGAAGCTAGTTGGAGGAACCCCTGTTTCAACAGAAACTCTTCTTGCTACAAGAAGGACGTCCAAGTAACTGGAGTAGTGAAGTGGTGATACTTCTAGGAAGCTCAGTGAAAGGACCAGTCTTAAAGGAAGCCAGGCAGTGCATCCCAGGAGACATCTAGGCTTGAAGAAGACGTGGACAGCTTCTTAAGTGCTAGGACTAAGGCGTTGTAAACGGTCATTTTTACAAGCTTAGTGGAACAGTGGATTAGAGGAACGAGTTGTTCCTTGAACCACTATAAAAATCCCTGGTGTCATTTACTTACTGCTTTAAATATTTGCACTTAGATAGAACTGTCTAACTCCTTAGACTTGGTATCTGTGTTCAGCAGAACTTGTCTTACGAGTTAACAGAAGGCCTACTGCCTTTGCTTTTCTGAGGCTAAATCAACAGAACCCCCTACCAGAACCCCATCCGCTGCCAGTCTGTTCAGTCAACAGAACAGGCTATTCTGTAAAATCTGGTACTTAGTTTAAAAAGCTAAAAACCAATACAGTCTATTCACCCTCCCTCTAGACTGTATCCAGTACAACCGGGACCAACAACGCTGAAGCTGACATCTTGTCTAAGCTAGGCAATCCTTTATCCGAGGATCAGGCGATGCTCGTCCCCAGACACGTCGGGGGCTTCGCCAGACAGGAAGTGCTCCCCCGGCCGGTGACCGAGATGATCTAGGTAAATGTTGTTTCTTTTGCAGATCCCAGCTGGGTAAAGGAGGTAACTGATTATCTCAAGGAAGGAATCTCTTCCCCTTGATAAAGACGGCCGAACCTCTGGAAGGGCCCCGTGGATAAAGAGACGAGCGGCGAGTTTTGAGCTTATCAATGGAGAGCTATACAAGAAGACGTTCGGCGGACCATATCTCAGGTGCTTACTGCCTGACCTAGCTGCAGCAGTCATGGAGGAAATCCATGAAGGCATCTGTTCCAGTCACCATGGACCCCGAACGTTGGCAAGGAAGATCATCCCGCAGGGGTACTACTGACCGACCATCCAACGAGACTGCTTCAACCACACTCAGAGGTGTGCAGTGTGCCAGCAATACGCACCCATGCCAGGAAGGCCGGCCAGCTTCTATACCCCGATGACCGTCGCCCTACCATTTGGGAGATGGGGGATAGATCTGCTAGGGCCTCTTCCCAAGATGACCGGCGATAAGAAGTTTATAATTGCCGCCATTGACTATTTCACCAAGTGGGTGGAGGCCGAACCATTGAAGAACATTACAGAGTTCCAGTGTCAGCGCTTCGTCTGGCAGAATATATTATGCCAATTCGGCATCCCGGAGCAGATCATTATGGACAATGGCCGACAGTTCGTCGGCAAGGGGTTCGAAGCATATTTGGCCAAATGGGGCATCCGGCATTCCAGGGCTTCAGTTGCATATCCGCAGGCGAACGTCCAGGTGGAAAACATGAACCGGACCATCATGGATGGTATCAAGAAGAAGCTAGAAGACTACTCCTCAACCTGGCCGGAGCTGCTGAATTATGTTTTGTGGACATACATGACAACTCCGAGGACAGCAACCGGAGAAACGCCATTTGCGCTGGCGTACAGCTTCCAAGCCAAGGTCCCCACCGAAGTGCTCGTGCCCACACACCGGACGTTGCACTTTCATCCAGAACAAAACGAGGAAAATCTGAGGGCCGAGCTGCACTTTATCGAAGAAAGAAGGGACTTGGCCGCACGGCGCATGGAGGAGTACCATCGGACAACCGAGAGATATTTCAACAAAGCAGTGAAAGTCAGGGAAATCAGAGTCGGAGATATGGTACTGCGGAAACAAGAGAAAAGAAAGCCGCTCGAGGGCGGCAAAATGGCCAAAAACTGGGAAGGGCCATACAGGGTGTGCGAAAAAAGGTTGGCGGCAGGGACGTTCCTCCTACAAACAATGGAGGGACGCCCCGCTGACATGTGGAATGTGGAGCACTTGAGAAAGTTCTACCAGTAAGTTTCCCAAAACAAATTAAAAAAAACGGGGAGACAAAAGGAAGTTCAGGTTGTACAGTGTAACAAGTAGAAGTTAATGAGAACGAGCGGGCTTAGACATTAGCCTAAAAAGTCCCGTGGTTTTTCCCTTTCCGGGTTTCCACAATAAAATCATTGTGTACATCGTCATCATAAAAATACTACGAAGCTCCCAGAGGAGATAGACATCATCGATAAGCGGCACCAATGCTCCGTACGGTACCACCGTCGCATTGAAGACCCCTCAAAAAAACAGAGGGGCACTGGGGAATCCCCGAAGGGGATAAACCCGTTCCGCATCACAATCACGGCCGAGCCATCCCAGGATCCAAAGGACCGAGCCAAATGGGCAGGTAAGACGAGAAGATGACAGAACGAAGAAACGGGGAATCCCCAAAGGGGATAAACCCGTTCCGCATCACAATCGCGGTCGAGCCCAGCCTAGGATCCAAAGGACCGGGCCAAATGGGCAGGTAAGACGAGCGGATGACGGAACAAAGTTAAGCCCCCCCAAAAGGAGGGGCACTGGAGAATCCCTGAAGGGGATAAACCCATTCCGCATCATAATTGCGGCCGAGCCCAGCCTAGGATCCAAAGGACCGGGCCAAATCGGCAGGTGAGACGAGCGGATGACGGAACGAAGAAACAGGGAATCCCCAAAGGGGATAAACCCGTTCCGCATCACAATCGCGGCTGAGCCCAGCATAGGATCCAAAGGACCGGGCCAAATGGGAAGGTAAGACGAGCGGATGACGGAACGAAGAAACGGGGAATCCCCAAAGGGGATAAACCCGTTCCACATCACAAACGCGGCCGAGCCCATCCCAGGATCCAAAGGACCGGGCCCAATGGGCAGGTAAGATGAGCGGATGACGGAACAAAGTTAAGCTAAAAAAAAGGAGGGGCACTGGGGAATCCCCGAAGGGGATAAACTCGTTCTGCATCACAATCGCGGCCGAGCCCAGCCTAGGATCCAAAGGATCGGGCCAAATGGGCAGGTAAGATGAGCGGATGATGGAACGAAGAATAGATTGGAAACAACGAATGAATGAAGAAGGATCGAACAAGGGATAGAAAGACGATCATAGCAATTAAGTAATGCATTTTATTCATCGGCTCTACCGGCCGGAAAGTACATATCGCACACGAGTTCGGAGTAAAATCAGGTGTACAAAATAACGGGAGCTATCATGACCTATGGAGCTATCCTTGAATATAGATGTGCCTGCAAGAGCTTTCTATGAACCCAAACTGATGCCCGGCTACAGACCGAGATCGTTTAAAGGCCAAAAGAGCTCTTAGAGGCGTGAGGGTTAAAGTAGGCCACCTTCAAAACATCAGGCGCTATAAGATATTTGGATGGTCAACACGGACCGTCCTTCTTCTGGGACTTCTCCTTCAAAGCCTCCTCGTAAGCCTCAGCAAACGAAGCGTTGAAGCCAACAGCTTCAGGATCAAACGAAGTGGGGAGATAGCGCTCAAGGGCCGGAAGGTTGCCGGCCAAAAGGCCGACCATTCCCTTAGCAAAAGCATCATCGGCGAGCTCCGCAAGAAATTCCTAGCCTGCAGGGGTCTTCGATATCAGCTCGATGCCGTCCTTCAGCATGTCAGGGCTCTTAGCCAGATACTCCCCAAAGCTCTGGGCAAGGCGCTCCTTCACACGGACGTTCACGACATCAACATAGGCCTTGGATTTCTGAAACTCGATGGATCTAGCTTCTTTGATCTTGGAAACATCGACCTCGAAAACCGGAACAACCCCCTCCGCGCCAACCCGGCGAAGCTGCACGTCGGATTTCTCCACGGCGGCCATCTTGACCTGGAGCAGCTGTAATTCCTCGGCCTGCCGCCTGGCCGTCTCTTGAAGAGAGGCACTCCCCTTAGCAAGCCCAAGGACGGCATTCAGGTCCTGCTGCATCTTATTCAGACACTCTGTTGGTCCCGGTTATACTGGATACAGTCTAGAGGGGGGGTGAATAGACTGTATTGGTTTTTAGCTTTTTTTGAACTAAGTACCAGATTTACAGAATAGCCTGTTCTGTTGAAAGAACAGACTGGCAACGGATGGGGTTCTGGCAGGGAGTTCTGTTAGCCTCAGAGAAGCAAAGGCAGTAGGCCTTCTGTTAACTTCGTAGAACAAGTTCTGCTGAACACAGATACCAAGTCCAAGGAGTTATACAGTTGTATCTAATGTGCAAGTATTAAAAGCAGTAAGTAAACGACACCAGGGATTTTTATAGTGGTTCAAGGAACAACTCGTTCCTCTAATCCACCGTTCCACTAAGCTGCAAAAACTGCCGTTTACAAAGCCTTAGTCCTAGTACTTAAGAAGCACTCCACGTCTTCTTCAAGCCTAGATGTGTCCTGGGATGCACTGCCTGGCTTCCTTTAACACTGGTCCTTTCACTGAGTTTCCTTGAAGTATCACCACTTCACTACTCAAGTTATTTGGACGTCCTTCTTGTAGCAAGAAGAGTTTCTGTTGAAACTGGGGTTCCTCCAACTAGCTTCGTTACAAAATATTTGTATGTGATGAGCTTGAAGAGTTGAAGAACACTTGGAACTTTGCTTGAGTTGGAAAGAGTAATTTTCCAACTTCTGCCTTCTCTTGTAGAAGATAATGAGTTTGAATCTCAAGGAGGCTTTTTGCTTTTCAGAGTTTGAATATCTTGCTTGTGGTTAGCAAAAGTTGCAATGTTATGTTGGCAAAGTTATCCGGTTGTTCTTCGTAGTGTATCTTTTATACTGAGGTTGTCTTCCCGTTGGAGGAGTAGGAGGACAACTGCATTAAATGAGCGATCAGTTGACTTGACTAGTAGAGCCCGGTAAAGTTGGCGGGTTACTATTTTGGGATAAAGTATTCCTGACATTCCGGCCAATCATCTGCAATTACTCTACGTAGCATGGGGTGCATTAAATGAGCATTTAATGCATGCACTGTAGCTTTTCCGTTTCATACTCCTAGCCGTTGAAGGAATCTTTTAGTTGACTTCCCGGTTCTTTGAAAATCTTCTAAGTGTCAGACCTTCTGGTGTCTTTGTCTGAGAGTAGAACAGAGGAGGTCTGGAGCACTTCTGTTGGGAGTCTCCAACAGAGACCCAGAAGGGTTTCTGTCAGAGTCAAGACTAACAGAGATCCTGAGGACTTCTGTTCTGGAGCAGAGAACCAAAGGTCCTCTGTTTCAATAAAGCCTTACGAGGGTCTTCTGCTCTTGGAGCCCTTCTGCTCTTGAAGCCCTTCTGCTCTTGAAGGTCTTCTGTCAAGTCGAATACATCTAAGAACTTTACAAAGGAAAATTATAATACATAATTTCTAAAGGGGTACTCTAAATTCCTAATTAATCTAGCATCATCAAAATCTAAATACAATTATTCCTTACACACTCCTTGGCCTTCTTCACCAGATCCTCAGCTTCACAGTGCACCTAAGCAGATGCGCGCGCTTGTGCCTCATAAGCGAACCACGCCTTGCAGAAGTAAATGGCGGCCTTATTGAGGGTGCTAAGGCCGCACTCATGAAGATCCACCGGGCTCTCACGAGCGGCAAAATCACGGGGGACCCTTAACCCCAAAGAGTACCAGATGGAAGAGGCCGTCTAACCAAACAGTTTCTTCGACTCCGCACGAGGACCCAATCCGGAGAACTCGATGATATCAGAAAAGGACTCCTTGGGAACGGGCGGAGGAGGGTCGCACAACACCTTGCATGCTGAGGGAACAGACTGCTTCCTAGGGGGGAGGCGGCCTCGCCATCCGACTCATCAAGAACCACCACGGCCTTGGAAGACCCCTCTTCATGATGGGGCTTCTTGGGCAGCCGCTCGTCCCCATCAATATCTTCGGCCTTAGGCTCCTTCGGGTCCCGATCATCGCCAACAATTTGTTTCCCCTAGTTGGCATCAGCCCGACCCGAGGAGGGGGTTGCATTGGCACGGGGAACCATGGCGGAAGGCCTAGGAAAAAGTCTTGCACAAAAGAAAATATAAAATTAGGGCAATGCTTGGAATTCATAGTGAGAGAGTCCAAAACCCGGGCCACAACGAGGGCGTACCTATGTCGGCCTTGTCCAAATTGGTGTCATTCACCAATGAACGCAAGTTCTGGACCCCCTCACCGGCAATACGTGCGGCCTGCTCCAGCTCGGCCGAACTCAAGACCGGAGGCTCAAACTTGACGGGATAAGCATTCCATCGGTCAGAGAAGGGAGGAGGGGAGTCAACCTCGGCGAAAAAGAATCTCTCCTCCCAACCGTTCGGGGTAGGGGGGTTGTTGGGAAAAAGAACACTCCAAGGGTGGGCCACGAGACTTAGGTAGCATGTCTGGCCCTACGGGGAAAGCCGGAAGAAATGCAGGAATAGTTTCAGGGAAGGCTCAACCCCCGCATGTTGGCACCGAATAATGAAACCGGCAAGGATCCGGTGGGAGTTAAGGACGAGTTGCGCCGGAGCGATACCTAGGCCCCTCAAAAGAGAGATGTGGAAAGGCAACAATGGGAAAAGGAAGCCCGCAACCACGAAGTCCAGATGGACGACCACGTGACCAGATAAGTGCCGCATAGGATGGCGGAGAAACCATGCGTCCCAGCCCCGTGGGGGGGGGGGGGGGGGGGCAGCTGGGGAATCAGAATCCTCTCACTGGAAAGTAGACGTTGGCGTTGACGCCGAACGAGGTGGAAGTTCAATGAATAGCGAGGGGGCTAGGGGGCATCCCACGCTGGTAGACCGAAAGGTTGTCCCCCGAATTGCAACCGTCATTAAATGAACCTTCAGAATGGCCGCGGGGAGTTTGTGTAGGGACAATAGAAGTCATGGCAGAGAGCGGGATGAGAACGTAAACTTAAAGGGAAAGTTAAAGGCTTAGAGAGAGAAAGGAATCTGGCAGAATAACGACCAAGGAAGGGAATAGGATAATTCCCCCTTTGGTAGCAAGGTATTTATAGGCAACATCGCCACTTTTTCCCGAATCGGGGGAAGACACGTGGCGAACCGTGTGTTTGGTACATCCTGCGGCTGGTGCGATGCTTCGAGATCCGTGCTGCAGGGTGCGCGTGTCAAGGACACCCTCTCCGCAACAAGACGAACATCTCCGAAAAAAAGAGAAAAGAAGAAGAGGAATAAGGAGGAAATATGTTGGGAGATCCAAGTAAGGGAAACCGTCCGTCAGTAACTACGTTGTCCATGCTTAGCTCAGGATCCAAAAGACCGGGCCAAATGGGTAGGTAAGACGAGCGGATGACGGAAGAACTAAAAAAGAGTCCCTAGACGAAGGGAAAAGGGTCGTTCCTAGCTAAAGAAACAAAGGAACGGACAAGGGAATATACAGACAAGCAAAATAAACCATCAATCAAACAATGAGCAAAAGGGAAGTCTTTATTCTTCGGCTCTATTGGCCGGAACATACAAGTGAGCAAAGACGAAACAATTATGGAATCACACCAGGAAACCATGAGCAGGAGAGCGATGGGCAGAGGACCGCGGCTCTTCAAACTCGCCAAAAATGGACTCGGGGGTCGGGGGATCAGGAATCTCACCCCTCTGCACGGCCTCGATCCGCCGCTGATCCCGATCAATTTTCCCCATAACCCGCCGGAGTTCCGCTTTCCCCGTATAATCCTCCACATTGAAGGAGGGACAGCCGACCAGAGGAAGGACACTCTTGAGGTCCTTCATGCCTTCATAGTACCCCTTGGCAAAGGCGTCATCAGCGAGCTTTGCAAGCCACTCATCACCGAGTGCAGTTTTCTTTAAGAGCCGCACCCCGTGAACCAAACGCTCCTTCTCTGGCACGTGCTGCAGCTCGGCCTCGAAGACTTCCCCCACGGCTCCCCGACAGTATTCATGTGCGGCCTTGAGGAATTGGGATGTCTTCTTGAGCTCCTCAACATCAAGGACCAGGGTCAGAATGTAACACCTCCTAATTTCCCACCCAAAAATACATTTAAATAATGATTTATTGGAAAGTAATACTAACTTTATTTGAAAACATCAGAAAATGTGCAGCGGAAAATTCAAAGGGAAATAGGGGTGCTACCGCCACACTCGGTTCTCTCTTAACCGAGTGCACAGGCTAAAACAACTTAAACTTCAAAATCAAGATCTCACTGATTAAAGTTATTGAAAAAGAAATTTACAATGATTTACTAATAATGTTTTCTAGCGAAAGCTCTCTCCCGAAATCAACTTCAACATCGATCAACTCAACACCTGTACAAAATCATGTACAGAAAGAAAAATAAAAGAAACAAACATTAGCAATATTGCTAAGTAAGTCCCACCTAACCTTTTAAAATAATAATAATATATATATATAAATTCGTACAACCATTAGTATAAAAATATTTTCAAAATACTTTATAAATCATAAGTAAACGATATCTGTACAAAATCCCAATCACATAAATCGTGAACCGTAATAATTCCAAAATACATGAAATACCAAGATTCTCCTCTTTTGAATTTCTCCCAAAAATCACTTTGTAACTAATTTCTTAGTAATTTAGAAGGGCGGTGCTCAACACTTTGGTTGAGCCCGGTGGTTCGTTATTATGTACGGCCACCCCGGGACTATCGCCGGTACCACAACTGCTCAATGGAAACGGAAACAACTACCTTAAGTGTGCACACCCACTAAAGGTATTTCAAGCCCTCCGGGTTAGTAAGTTGATCCAGGTAGCCGGAATGTTTTCTACCAACTACCCCACCTCAAACACTGAATGATTAGGAGCTACTACTACGATGATATAATTAGTCACCTATTTCCCCCCTTTTATTTTATTATTCCGGTCTCTAAGTATTCACCTTTTTAATTAAGATGATATAATTAGTCACTCTATTTCAATCATTTATCCTATTTCCCCCCTTTTATTTTATTATTCGAGTTTATTTATTAATTATTTATACGAGTTTATTTTATTAATCATTTTTATTAATCAAGTCACTTTATTAATTCATTTAATATTTGAATTCTATATTTATATCAAACATCCGAATTGTATTTACTTAAAATAATCAAATTACCATACTTTATATTAATCAACATTATTAGCCAATCTGAATGTTATAATTATTTATTTAAACAAACTAATCATCATTAATTTAATCTGATTTTATTAGTTATGTTAATTTTATTACTCTACTTCAATTAATTTATTAATTTAAACCACTTTTGTAAGTTTACTTCATCCGTTTATAAGACTTGATTAGGGTGTTCTATTTTTGTTAGTTAATCTAACTGCTCCTTTATAACAATTCAATCAATCCGTATTAATTACTAAAATAATCAAAATTCCATTTTAAACTACTCAAGCCATCATGTATTATTATTAATGTATTGATTAACCCATGTTCTTTCTAACCCCACCAAGAAAATCTGAATAAACCAAATTAAAAACAATCGGCCCAAAGGCATAAAAAAAATATTTAAGTCAGCCCAACAACTACTGGCCCAACCCAAGTGTTTGAAAACACAGCAGGAGGAGGGGTCATCTTCCTCGCAGGGAAGACGCCGGAAATCGGCCAGTGCAGGGGAAAGAGGCCTACCTCGACTGGCGGGTGAACGATGGCGGAGGTGCACTCCTTCTGGGACGGAGAAGGTCAGTGATGGGTTGGCGACAACGGCGGCTCTTTCTTCCTCTCCGTTTTCCGTCGTTACGGTTAGCCCGGTGAAACTCCGACAAGCTCGTTCTCCGTCGTTTCACGATCGTTTTCAACGATTCTTTCACCGTTGGATTCCTCTCGCGACGTAGAATGTTTTAGAAGTGTTTTCAAGGCTCGGTGTTGGTTAAAACGAAGGGTCACAAATATGTATATACGTATATGTATATACTATCCTCCGTTCCATAAAAGTTGCAACAATTAGACTGTAATTATATTTGTTTACGTATTAGTAAACATAAAAAAAAAGTTAATATATTGGAAATTTACATTAATACAAATATATTAATATTTTATACATAATATTTTTATTATATACGTAGTATATTATTAGAAAATCGTAGTCAAAGTAAGGTGTGTGAATAGTGCAGAAATTCCAATGTTGCAACTTTTATGGAACGGAGGAAGTATATGTTCTCCGGTTTGAGCGACGGGAATGAAGGTCGATGGGCATATATTTATAGGAGAAGGTCCTGGTTTTTAATTTTCGAGCTTATCCGATTGGTTTAGTTTGAATCCCGTTCCTATTCCATAAAAGTATTTGGTGATTTAGCTTATCACATATGATGGATGAGTGTGTTTTTGAGTATCCTACGTACTGTTTTGTGTATCTTGATCGTAATTATGGCCGGATACATGGTTTAATTGGAGCTGGAGTTGGAGTTAATTCGTTCGCCTTTTACGTAGTATTATAGCTTTACTTCTCTTCTTGTGTACTTTGTATTACTATTATTACGTACTCTATATATAGTTTAAGAGTGTTATTAAGAGTAAATTTTCCTCGTAACTTAAGTATATTTAGTTTTACTCCTATCTTTTAGTTTGTGTATCTTTTATTATTACGTATTATATTTTAAGAGTATAATAGCATTAGGAAAGTCAAGTTGTATATATGTATCTTATACTCAAATTAAAATAATTAAAATATTTTTATTATTTATGTCATATTTATAACATCACTCTCATAATTTTTATAAAATGTTACTTCTATTATCGGACCATTTTTTTATCTGATTAAAATGTCGTAAACTTGAAAATTTTATCTGGTTAGAATGTCACAACTGTTAAATTTTTGTTTGACTCACTTAATAATTAAAATGTTATTTCCGTAACATTTTATCTGACTAATAAAAATTATTTTTATTTTTATTTAATTTTTTTGAGTGTCACACAGAACGTCGCCAGGGGCGGGCCTGCCCTCAGGACTCGGGGAAGGATCAGTGGCTGGGACAAAGGAGATCCCGTGCTTCTCGGCTAGGGCCACCTTGGAAAGAAGATCTTGCTTCTCCTTATGGCTCTGGTCTCGGACGGCCTGGAGCTCTTGTTGGGCCTGGGCCAAGGTAGCCTCGAGTTTTTCCATCTTGGCTTGGGCATCCTCTTTCAGTCGCACGGCCTCCCGCTCCTTCTTCAAAGCCGCATCGGCTTTCCTCTTGAGCTCGGCGGCATCCTTCTCCCGGGCGGCCCTTGTCTGCAATAGGCTCAGCCCAACCTACAAGGGAAAAGTAGGGAATCAGGAAAGACAGATGGCAGACCAAGTAGCAAGGGGATGGGAGAAGATGACAGGAACGTACCTCAAGGTTTAGAAGTAGGGCATAATCAACAGAATCGCCGGAAGAATGGTCTGGCAGCTCCATCCCGGCTTGAAGGGCCATGTCCTTCAAGATCTTGGAAATTGGACGGCCTGCAGAGGGCACCACAGTGTCAGCGGGCTTGGGGCCGGAGGGCTCAACACGTTGCCTCTTCATTTTCTTCCCTTTATCCTTTTCCCCGCCAGCAGGGATGGCGACACCGATCGGCTCCACATTTAGAACCTAGTTATCTTCAACGTGCCGGGCCTCAGAACTCTGCCCGGTCACTTCAGCGATCAGATGCTGCTCGGCGGCTTCAACGCGCTTATCCACCTGGGATGCAGCGGAAGAGTTGGATTCAGAAGATTGGTTGGCCTCTTGAGCCTTCACCTGTGCCGCTCGCAGCATAGTGGCCTTGGCCTCACGACGAGCTTTCATGGCTTCACGTTCCATCTGATCCTGAGTAGGGGGAAGGCCTGAAACAAAGAAACAAGAGTCTTAGAACCAGGCGGTGCAAATCTCAAAGCCGCTCATCTCAGGGAATGGACCGCCCGAGCCCACAAGATGAACACGAGTGAATGCTAATCCAGGGATCACGGGCGGTACCTATCCCTACGTCAGAGAGCGCCTGGATGGTCAGGAATTCCTTCAGCCCCTTGACACCGCCCGACTTCAGCTTATCTATGGCGTTTTGCAATCCTTGACTCAGCTCTGGCGGCATTATCTTTGGGGGGTACCCATTCCACCTCACAGGAAGCCGCTCGTCCGAATAGCGAAGGAAGAAAAAACGATTTTTCCAATCATGAATGGAGGTGGGGGCGCCCTCAAACAACTTCGTTTTGGGACGTGCAGCCACACTCAGAAACCCATCGGCATTTTGGGGGGCGACTTGAAAGAAATAGTGGAAGAGATCCAAATTGGGGGTGAGTCCTTGCAATTTGCAGCGAACGATAGAGGCAGAGATGAGGCGGTAAGAGTTCGGCATAAACTGAGCCGGAACGACGCTGTAGCAACTGAAAAAATCAAAACAGAACGGATGGAGTGGGAAACGCAGTCCGGCCTTTACGGAGTCCATATGCACCATAACCATTCCCGGACGTCTTTTGAAGAGGTTGTCCGCGCCTCGGAGGCTGTAATGAAACGACGGAGGGAGGAGAGTTTGCAACTCCTTAAGAGCCCTCCTAGAGAAGACCTGATCGATCACGGCGACGTTAGGGATAAGCACGAGGTGCCAGTGTTGGTCCATGGGGAAGCCAAGCTTAAACACCTGAATGTCGTCCCCTCCTTCGGCCTCTTCGCCAGAGTCATAATCGGCAGAGTGCTCCGCCTCCGCTTCGGGTTGCGTTGTCGCCACTACGGCATTCTCAGGAACGACGTCCATATAAACATACCCCTCTACATTCAAGGGGGTGGCCTCATTCGCCGCCACGTGGCCCACCACCGTGGGGGGCGCTGGAGTGGCCAGAACTACTTGTCCTCTCTGAAGAACGGGACCTAGAGCCCGCCGCCGAGGAAGAACCGGTAGAAGAACCAGAGCCAGTGTCCGATTCGGAGGAGATTTCCATGGATCAGGCCATGGGGAGAGATTGCGAGGGAAAAGAAGAGGAGTTAAAATCGAGGAATTACCTTACGGAACTTGGGGACAGAGACGAACGCGAGAACCGGGAACACTTGCAGGGGAGCGCCTGAATTTGGGGAAGGAAGCAGAAGATGGAAAACCCTAATCTTTCCAGCAATCCCGGTATTTATAGGGGGTACGCCCCATCAATGGCCAACTCACGGATGATACGTGGCGAGGAGCGTACCCAGGGACACGTGTCACACTGAGACGAACAGACGCGAAATGATTACCTTTGCATCGGAAGTTGAACCGGCCATCATAGCTTTCACGTAGAGCCCCGCGAACAACAGCGGAGAAGCAACCGTCACATCGGGAAAGGGGGGAAATGGTTCAACGCAGTACGGCAAAAGCAGCTACTTCCTTATGTCCCGCGCACGCTCGGAACATCCGAAGTGGGGGACTTGTGTTGGGTTAATGGCCACCCAGGGCTGGCCCATCAACCCCTAAGGGCCTGCGATGAACGTCCTATTCTAAGCCCAAGAAGGAGGTCAAGTCTCCAGGCCCAAAAGCTAGAGGACGTACGTGGCCCACCGACAACGAGCAATCAGGCCCAAGGATGAGAGGACGTGTGTAGCCCGTAGACACAATACCAAGGCCCATATCAGAAGACGTACAGGCCCCGCTGACGGTGGATATCCAGGACCCAAGGATCAGAGGACGTACGTCCCTTACTCATATCACAGGAGATCAAGCTTCCACCAGAAGATTGGGCCTAACCCCTTAGGGACGAACATCCCGACCCCATGGCGGGAAACCAAGATCCTGGCGGGAAACACATTAAATGCGGAAGATTTGGTGGTTGGGATCATGTTGCCCATAGCCATCCACGTCAGCGCTCCCAACTACCCTTGGATATAGTATAAATAGTGGCATTTATTTCATTAGGGGGGGTTCGCAATTTAGCATTCTAGATCTCTATCAGCAATAACAGCTTCTAGCTTAGCACAGTACGTTCGGCCCTTCGACTTGTAACAGTTTGAGCAAGTGAATACAGTTGTTTGGCCCATTTCTTGCTTGTCTCTTCACCTTACTTGTCCATTACCCATTCGAAACCCCAATGTTACGTGTTGGACCTGCGGGTTGAGGGAATAAACTTCAACAAAACCTATTATTTTGTACCATATGAAATAATATTTTCCTAGGTCATCAAATATTACACAGTACTATGATTGAGCATTTATAATACGTAATATGTAGTATGTACTAAGAATGGAGATAAATTACACATAAACCACAAAGAGCTTTGCTAGAGGTACCCCATTTGTACCCCTTTCCTAAAAAAAGGATGACACTCCATCCCTGAGGCCCCCCCAACCCCGACCGGACGGTACGTTGGGAGGATGTAAATTGGACTATAATCCCAATCTGACAGATAGAGAGTGGGGCTCTGTCCCCGATACTTGTAGAGGTCCTATGCATTTTTAGGATAGTAACCCCTAATCGCAGTTGCCGGGATTTGAACCCGGGACCTAACCCTTGTGGCACTCCCTTGCTACCAGTTGAGCTATGCCCACCGGTTTGTACCCCTTTCCTATATTTGTGGTTCACAAAGGCCCAACACATTAAATGAATTGCTCCATTTTAATGAAGTGCTTTTGTGAACCACAAATATAGGGAGAGGTAAAAAAAGAGGTACAAATTAGGTTGTCAATAGCATTTGTGAATCACAAAATACATAATAAAGTATTATTAGATTGGTAAGATTGTTCTCCCATGTTCTAAGTATTATTAGAATGGTAATAAAGTGTCTTCTTCTTAATTAACGTTAGGCTTATTTTTTAGAGAAGGAAAATTTATACCATAATCCATATTTTCTTGATTGTTTTTATTTTTTCTTTTGCTTTTGATAAAAAAAGATACCACTTTGCTGGATTTTTTTTCCGAATTAATGTTAATTAATTAATTAATTAATTAATTACGAAAATAATGTTGGGAAAAAAATATTTACCGGTCTACTGTTGGGTTTAACCATGGTCAGGGAAAGTCGTCCAACGGTTGGGCGACTTATAAGTCGCCAAACGGTTTGGTGACTTATAAGTCGCCCAACCGTTGGGCGACTTTCCCCTTCCATATGAATGCAAACCAACAGGTACTGCCAGCCACGCACGATCGTGCCTGCACGGGTAGGCACGATCGTGCCTAATTCCGAAAACAGAATTTCATCAGTTTTTTTGCCCCAGTTCAACCTAGACTCATCTTTTTGCTATAAATAAGGTCTCCCTTCTCCTGTTTAAGTGTTACGAGCCAAATACAACACATTATAAAACATACAACACACCTGTTCACAAACACATACATAAACACATACAACACACCGGTAAAACACAGTACAATCATCAAACATTCATAACAATTAATAATCTAATATTCATACTCGAACACATAAATACAACATACAAGAGAAAATATGTAAAATGTTGTAAATTGTTCCTACAACATCTAAAATGTTGTAAATTATCTAAAATGTTGTACAAGAAAAACTGCAATACAAAAGACAAAGTAGAAGTTGTCATGGTCATCTTGATCACTCGGCCTAGGATCCGCTGTCACCTGCATGCCTACAAACAAACAAAACCGTATTAGTTAATTTTTACTATTATACTAATTCTTTATTTTAATCATCCATTTTATTAATTAATATGTTTTCATGCAACGCTGAGATGAACTGTGAATTACTATAATTAACACCTTACCCACTGGACCCCCATCGTGTCTTGATGATCTCTTCGCACATGTGACCCTATTATGGCCGGTTTGGTGGCATTTTCCACATCTAACCGTTCCTCGGGGACCTTCATCCATCTCGTTCTTAATATGTGTCGACTTAGGTCTTCCCTTAGCCCGAAGCATGGATGGATCGTGCACGATTTCAGGTCCATTGTAAGTAGGACAATAATCACGATCAGGAATGGCTTTGAAGACTCTATGATATGTGGCCGCGTATTGGTCAGATGAGAAAAACTTATCCACAAATGGAGCATAAGACAAGCTACGCTGTCTGCACACGGCTAACACATGGGAGCATGGAATCTTATATATCTCTATCTTTTTACAAGTGCAAGTTTTCCGTTTCAGATGGACAGTTTGTTTTCTCCCACCCTTCCCCAACGTCCGGCCACCACAACCGGTTTCCACTTGAAATAACCCTCGACCTAAATCAAATGGAGTAACTATGTGATGCTTGGCCTTCTCTCTATTCTTATCAATTAAATCTGTGATGTATGGGGAGTACTCGTGGCCTTCTGTCACTCTCATTTTACTGGTGTCACGCCTATTAACAAAATAAGCATTAACCCGGTAAAAGGAAACTTAGACCAAAGCGATGATGGGCAAATATCTAGCATTTTTCATCACGCTATTGAAAACCTCTACCAGATTAGAAGTGATGGTACCGTATCTGTACCCGCCATCGTGGTGCAATGACCACATTTCTGGGGGAATGTTCCCCAGAAATTGTCGTGCCTCCAAACTCATTTCACCTGTCTTCTTGAACCCACCATCAAACTTCTTTTTCTGATGTTGTCGTGCGGTCCAGACAAAAAGATTTTTTAGATGAATGTCTTTGAAATGAGTGTGCACATTCGATGCAAGATGGCGGATACATAGCCTATGATGCGCATAAGGCTCCTCCCAAGTACTGCCCACCTCATTCATTGCCCTGACAATACCTCCATGCCGATCAAAAATGACACACAACTCCCGATTAGTGACAAACTGCCTAATACATGCCATAAACCATGGCCAACTATCCCCATTCTCAGATTCAACAACTGCAAAGTCCACTGGAAATATTTGGTTGTTCGCATCACAACCCATGGCCACGAGCAATGTACTCTTGTAATTTCCATACAAGTGTGTGCCATCAATAGTAAGTACGGACCGACAATGCTTAAAACTATGTATTGATGGCTTGAATGCCCAAAAACTATTTGAAACTGCATATAACCTGTGGGAGTATTAGGGGGTGGGTACCACTGCACAATAGTTCCAGGATTTGAATGTTGGAGCGCTGTCATGAAACGAGGCAATTCAGAATATGACTTCTCCCGACCGCCAAATATTTCTGCTATGACCTTTTGCTTCCCCATCCATGTTCTCCGATATGATACAGTATACCCATACTTTTCCTTCAGCATCTCAATGATAGTATGCACTTTAAGGGAAGGATCAGTGTGAACAATGTCAATCACATCTTTACAGATGAAATCTGAAGTCAAAGCCACGTGATCGGTAGTGTCGGTGTTCCCAACACACGTAGCAGAATGAGGTCCAGGATAACGCACAATTGTGAAGGTGTCAAGGTTGCCTTTGTTCTTTGTGGCGCGTATTCTCCAGGGGCAATTACATTCTTTCTTCCTATTGCATTGTGCCACCCATTTTTGTTTATCGGACACTATCACCCGAAAAAATTGGTTTCGTTTGATAGAATACAAGCTCACCATATTGATGACTTATTCTTTGTTGTCAAACTGTTGACCGACCTCAAACTCACCTTCGGGGGTAAACCTTTTCTCACCTGATCCACTCAGCCACGCATCTGTAAAGCCTTCAGGGAGCATTTGAGGAGTTCTCAGCATTCACACCTGCATTGACATAATGCCTAGATACAACAGCATTTGATGTTGATGGAGTACCATAAGCGTCACATATGGATTCCTCAATGTATATCTCAAGCATTGACATGTCCTCCATCTGAACTATGCCCCACATATTTGTTATAGCTAGCTCATCAGTGAGGGGCATAAGCATGTACTTTCCCCCGTTCATGAGAAATTTCATTTTCAAACGCAAAGAACGGCTAGGATAAATCATTGTGGCTGCATGTATTTTTTGAAGGATCTCGAGCATGCGAGCACCACGACAAACCATGACAAATGTGGTTGTACCACCTTCATGGCATATTTGCCCAACATCCTCATAATAGTTCCCTCCCCAATGACATACGATTGGGAAGCTTGAGAAATCCTTATTCTAATAACAATTCAAATATATCCAAAAGTCAAGATTCACAAACAACTCACATTTCAATATGAAAATACCCAAATTTTGATATACATTCAAGTCTACATTTCAATACTCAAATTTAGCTACATTCAAATCCACCCAAATGCCCAAATGTCAAAATACACTTTAAAATTTACAATCAATTTCAAATCAAATTTCAACATTTCATACATATCCACAATTCACAACAACTCAATTCACAATCAATTCATAATCTAAAAATTCGAAAATTTTAACATTCAAAACCCTAAGTTAAAAATGAGATGAAGTGAAGTTTGATTTACCTACAAGAAAGAAGAAAGAGTGTTGAAGATGAAGATGGAGGTTTGCCGGAGTGGGGTCGCCGGATATGGAAGTTCGCCGGAGTTGGAAATGGCTCGGTCGTCGTTCGTCCTTCGTCCTTCGTAGCTGCTGCTTGGGGGATTTGGGGATTGAGTTTCGTTCGCAGTGTTCTGTTTTGTGGCTGACCGCTGTTTTTTACTTAATAGAAAGTCGCCGAACGGTTGGGCGACTTTTAAGTCACCAAATCGTTTGGCGACTTATAAGTCGCCCAACCGTTGGGCGACTTACTCCCGACCACGGTTAACTCAACAGTATATTGATAAATACTTTTAACCCAATCCTATTTTCGTAATTAATTAATTAATTAACATTAATTAAAAAAAAACTCACTTTACTGTACGTAATATATTCGTTAAAGTGGTATATAAGTGTTGTACGTAATGTATTTGTTAATAATGTCTCAAATTTTGGGAAACGACTGATTAGCCAACATTTGGTTGTTTTGAGATAGATTAGCCTATTTGACTCACTATTCAACCAGCCTATATGGTACTCCATCCGTCCCTAATATGACACGGGGATTAATAAAGTAAAAATTGTGTGGTTGAGTTTGTGAAGAGGAGAGAGAATTAAGTGGAACCACAAATTCTTTACTTAAAAAGGAAAGTGACAAAGTTAGTGGGACATACAAAATAGGAAAGTTGACAAAATTATAAGGGACGGAAGAAGTATTTTCCAACTTTTGGCTGTTTTGACATAAATTAACTATTTGACTATTCAACTAGTGTAGGACCGGTACCGGGCCGACCGGGCTGTGAACCGGCCCGGACCGGCCCGTGAACCGGCCCAGTCCGGCCCGTGAACCGGCTCGGCCCGGCCCGTGAACCAGCCCGGCCCGACCCGCTACTGTGCGAGTCCGGCCCGGCCCGGGAGTCGGGTACTGGTTCCGGGACTAGGACCGGCCTGGGGACTTAGGGCGGGGCGGTTCCGGGCTGCCCTTCCTTTGGAACCGGCCCGGCCGTTTCGGGCCTTTTTTCTTATTTTTTTGTTTTTCCAATTTTTTCGTTTTCCCTAGCTGGGTTGGGTGTTTTGGGGGGATTTGGGGGGTGAAGGGGGTTGAGGATTAATTAGAAAAGCAAAAAAAAAAAGGACCAACCCGAGACCTGCCTTGCCCGACCCGGATCTGGTGGAAACCCGGGCCGGTTCCGGGCCTTCCCCCAACAATAAAAAGCCCACCCAGGACCGACCTTGAACCGGTCCATGGCTATATTCAACCAGTCTATAATATGGTCTGATTTGTTTGTCAATTTAAAAATTGCAAATTTTGTATACCATGAGCACCTAAAAGTCTAAAACAATGTTATTGAACTTTAAATTAATTTAAAAAACTCATGCAAACCCTGAGATGATTATTCTCTCCACTTCCAATGTGAAATCTAAATTGTACGCATGAATATATAACTCGCTTAACCTGGGTTATCTACTCGGCAAGTACTCTCTACTCGACCTCTTACCTTGCAGAGTAGCACCTTAACTCGTCCCGAGTTGATTTTCCAAGTTACTCGTCGAGTACGCGGCGAGTTAGTCAACTCGGTGAGTTGGTCAAATTGGCGAGTTACTCGCTATTACTCGGTATATTAAAAAAAACTGCGCAAACCAAAACCTAAAAACTTAGATGGTCCTTTTTGAGCTGGGACTACTGGGAGGAGCTTCGACTACTGGGAGGAGCTGCGGCTACATCTTTTGGAGCTCCAACCGGCAACCGCTACAAGCTGCGATTGCTACAGTGACATCAACGGTAAGTTCTTTGGAGTGTGGACATTATTTTTCATTATTTTCTTCCTTCTCACCTTCAAGATTGAAGTGGTATTTTTTAGTGTGTTGGATATTGCTCTCCATTTAGGGTTTTAAGGGTTTCCATTCCTCTCTTTTCCATTGTTCAATTTTGGTTTTATGTTAGATACTAAATCTAATGTCTAACGGGCTTTGTGTGGCTTTATGAGGAATACTTTTTGGTAGTTTTAAACTTTTAAGTTTTAATAAACACAAATATGCTCATTTATTCTGCTAGGATTCATTTGTTGTTAGAATATGAAATAGTTGTTCTCTATATTGATATCTGGAAAAGTGGAAAGTTCAAGTATAAGAAAGATAATAGGATTTCTATCCTTTTATTCACATCTATGCATTTAAAGACAATTTAAAGTCTATTCAAGACTACTATATTTGTATAATTTCAGGCACCTATATTATTATATTTAATTAATACAAGGCCGAGTAATCGCCGAGTAATCACCGAGTAATCCCAAGTAATCGGTCCTACTCGCTACTCGACCCTTGACCGAGTAGCGAGTAAATAACATAGCGCTTAACTGAAAATGTAATCTCAGGTAGCATCAAATGTAAAACCTTTGAACTTTGAATCCAGTATAGACAATTAAGAATTAATGTAAATAAGGATATACGAAATACTTCTGGGATCGTGACTAAGGCAATGAGGCTTACAGCCCCATTATGACTTTGTTTTATTTCCCCATTTGCATTTTATTATTCAACTTTATTTTCTATTGATTTATTTTTAGGTAAGCACTATGGTTTTAGTACTGCCAACTGCCAAGTGCCAAGATGCTTAGAATCTCCAGCAAACTTAGAAGTATCAAGTCCTATATGGCCACAATAGCTTCCTTAAACCAGCTGACAGTCAGTGATTCTTATTACTCCTTTTTCATATTACTCCTTTACAGGTGGTCATCTTTTTGTCAAGATTTCTATGAAGTTCATTAAAATGTTCCCCAAACACAAAATGTTTCTTTCTCAACTGTCAGTTTGATAGATTATGGATTTTGGCGACTGAAATGTTACATGATCAGCTTCTATGTTATTCCTTCAGTTTTTAAAAATAAAATCTCAAATATATATATCAAGATACAGGCCTAACTCTTCGAAACCCTTCTAAAAATCAACATGTGCCCTAGAAGTTTTTGTGCATCGTTCTTTCTGAATAATAATCCCTTACCATACCTAAATTATACCAAACAAAACTCATAAGATTTATGAGAAGAAAAGTTATTAGAAATTGTGAGGCAATTTACACTTTTCTGGTCAGCAGCAACCAATTTCAGCAGCTTCAAGCCTTAAGTAAAAACAATTCAAAGGGATTGTTGAGACAATTCTCTTTTTAACTCTACCCGCTTCCATCGAGTAGCCCATTGGAGACAAGGTGTGCCATGTATTGCTGTTGGAGAAGTAAGAAAAGTGCAAATCTCATGCATATTACAGTGATCAAATACACATATAAACACTTAAATAGACAATGTGGTTACTAGTTGCAAGCAGTGTGAACTTTTCAGCTGATACCAGATAGCTATGAATATTTTAATACTACTGATTTTTTGGGATTGAAGCTCCGCTTGAATGTTGTGGAAATTAAGTACATCTATGCTTCTACACATGATAGACAAATTTTTAACTCGCAAAAATGGAGCGAATAAGACTGATTAAGAAAACGACTTCCTCCTTTGGGAAAAGAAAGTAATTTTACACACAAATGCAAAAAAATCAAGAAATATACTGTTCTTTGGAGAAATGTTTTCCACCCCAAAAATGAATGGATTGAAATACAATTTTCAAGATAAAAAAATCTTTAAATCAAACGAAGCCTGAATGTACACTTTTTTCATACAAGGAAAGGAGAGTATAGGGAGAACAATATTCCTTCATAACTAATTAGATCGAAGAAAATGAGTAATAGTGAGTGATATTGCATTAAAAGAAACTGCTATATAAGAAAAATATCATCAACTAACCGCATGATATGCGTACGGCGACTTCCCTTGGCGCTCAAAATGTTTGGCCATGATAGACCATTCAACCGGTCCCCACTCTTCCAATTCAAAACAATTGCCAAGTGCAACTTTGTATAACTGAAGCATAACATGGCATTCCAGACACGTTCAGATAAAAAAACTAGGGAGAACTATCAAATAAGCCCTCAAACTTACATAAAAAATGCAAATAAGCCCTTTTATAGGAGGCTCTGTCCGGCCGTCGCCATTTGGGGCGACTTCCGGTGGATTTTTTTTATGAAACTTCTTGAGCATCTTCTTCATTAAGTCTAGTTTACCCATTCCAAATTTAAGCTAAAACGTCAACCGAGAAGGCACTCAAATGATTTTCTGAAATATACTGTGCTGTTTAACTGCGCAGTTATCTTCAAAAATTCATTGAGTGCCTTCCCGATTGAATATTTAGCTGAAATTTGTTATGCGTAAACTAGACTTAATGAATAAGATGGTCAAAAAATTTCATCAAAAAAGTCCACCGGGAACCGCCCGAAATTGCGACTGCCGGATAGAGCCTCATATAAAAGGGCTTATTTGCGCTTTTTAAGTATGTTCGAGGGCTTATTTGACAGTTCTCCCAAAAAACTACAACAGTGCATGAGTGCATCAATACACTCTTGGCACAACCTAATTTTAGTCAATTTTATCTTGAACGTGTTATATCATCATATTTATGAAACTTAAAATAATCATTTTTATTTTTGATTAAGTATCCAGCAAAACAAACAAATTACAATAACATAGCTAATAGGTTCTATTAACTCAAATATCCTTTTATCACACAGAAAATATCAAAACAGCTTCAACGAACCTTGGCTTGGTCAGTGAGGAGCTCAGTGCCAGCTGGGTAAGAAGCATAATATTGGTCGCCTCTTGAGTACCCAGCTCGAGTACTGCAATGCATTAACAAGATGGCATAAATGAAAATGCATATACATTCCACTATTGAGTGTGCAATGAAAATTTGGAATTGAATTTCTTGACATAGGAACACTATGGTGATAAGATATGATTAACTAGACCATTGGTCTGTTGCATACAACACCTAACATTTCAATGGTATAGACTTCACATTTTTGGTATTTAAATAATAATACAGATACTGAACACAGTGGCGGAACCAGAACAGATTTTGAGGGGATGCTGAAAAGTAAAGAGATTTTTTTTGTGTGTGAGAATTTTTTAGTATACCCTCTAACTTCATTTTGAAGCAATTAAATACATAATTTTTAAATCAGGAACATATATATTAAACTATATAGGAGAGAACATACATACCATTTATTAAATGTATATAAGAAAACATATATACCACTTAACCATTTACACAAAATGATGTATATTAGAAAGAGAATCAAAACGAAAAACAGATCTACACACGAAAAATTTGTCCTATTATTTCTTTATTATCATAAGCCTCACTATTCCGTACTAACAATTACACATGAATGATTTTACAAATTATAAACTAATAAAATCCATAATTTCCATTCAAGGAATCTAGCCAAGTAATCCTTATGATACATAAATAGTAAAATGGCCTTATACGTAGCATTTAATACTTTAATAGTATAGTTTAATTAATTTTAAATGCATACTATTATTATAGCATAATAATTAATATGACATGTCAGCAGTACATACTCCGTAGAAAATACTCCAGTACGGCTTTGCTGAATTAAGCCACTGTAATAGAAATGCAGACACCGAATATCTCGGTTATGGAGAGTAAATAAGGAATAAGGGCTACAGGTTTGCTGAATTCAGTAATTTGGGCCGGTCAGAAGCCCAGTATGTTCATTATTCTGCAGTTATTTATACTACTAAGCAAAACGTCGCTGTTGGACTAAATGAAATAAACCTACGGGACTTTTACGCTGTTCACTCCTTTCAGCAGCAGGGGCGCAAATAAACAGGTCGGCGAACCACGGAAGAAGACGATAATCTCCAGGGACGCGGTGCAAACAAATGAACAATACATATATCTACCTTAGCTATTCCGGCAAACGGGGGGCGCCAGCACAGGCTCCCCCCCCCCCCCCCCCCCCATTTCCGCCACTGACCGGACATAATTTCCAATAATATTATTATTAATTTCTAAAGTTAGTCATTATAAGGAGAAGGTGCCTAGAATATCCAAGTGCTAGTCACTGATTTGAAACCCATACATTTCTGCAACCATGAACACCTGACATGTTCAATCAAGTAAGCAAAATCCGAAGCAGAGGTGTTCACCTTAAAAACAGAAATTGGCTTTCGGTTACACAAATCTATAAAGGTGGGGGGCATATTAAGACTTACGTATTATTGGTGTACATATAAGTAAGGAGTGCAGTGAAGCAATAGAATCCGGCATAGGACACTACTCTTCGCAATTTCTGGATCTTTAGGATTTGTAGACATCCATCATACACCCACATTTCTTCTGTTCCCACAATGGAACGCACACCTAAAAAACAAAATTCCAGATGGAAACCATTATTGAGTCTCTGGTCATACACATGCTCCAACTCTCATCCAGTGGTTCATTTACAGAACAATATTTCAAAAACCAAAAATCAAGATGAAGAGCATACCAGTATGCAGTGTTTTACAAGCTCTGTGCTCTGTTCCAGAAAGTGTGAGTAAGGAGTTGAAAAGTACTTAATGTGGTAGTTACAACCTACATACTGTTAGAATTCAAAAAGTACTATTCGCAATGTCAGGTCTAAGCCAAGAGCTTCAAATTAACGTGAAGAATTGAAAGGTCACCAACTTATCATCAGACACTCTGCAGCATGAAAGAGAGGTACCAGCCTAATCCAGGTGGGCCCAAAGTTTTCATACATATAGCATAACATTAATTGCGAAAAAAGTAAAACACACAAATTAATACTCCCTCTGTCCATTTTTATTTAGCCAAACGCTATTTTCCAAATCAATGATGTTCATCTTTGATTGATTATATATTTATACACGGTAATAAGGATAATATGAAAATGATATGAAAATGTTCTTTGCTAAAAGTACTATCACAAAAGTATAAATTTATTATATTTCAAACACATACGAAGTATGCGATAGTATTAGTTAAAATAATGGATCAAAGTACATCATCTTTGATTGAAAAAGTCAAAGATGTCTAAATAAAAAAGGACAAAGGTAGTATTACGTAGTACAAATGTTTTACAACAATAAAAATTTCCATCAAAGTCAAATAAAAAAACATATCATAAATTCATAATCGTTCTTTAAGGGTTTTCATACATCGATATCACCAGATAATGAGATAATGACAACAATGTCAAATATCAAGAAGATATCTTTTTCACAAAGATACCTTTTTCTCTATCTGTTTACATAAACTATTTGAAGTTTCTTCAACTAGATGTCTAGATCTACTAGAGGCTATTACAATTCTTAGTAAAATATCTTCATTAGCTTCTACTTCAACAGATCTATAGTATCTCGTCAAGTCTAGCTTCATTAGTTTTTTATACACCACAACAATCCACCACATCATAGGATAAGTTAGAAAATAGCAAAAAGATCCTCATAAGTAATACTAACAAAAACTAATTGTATTAAAACTACACAATGACATTAATACTCACATATCACAATCATACTAATAATAATTAATTAATACTAAAGGCTTAATCCTAAACGTCTAAATAATGAGATTAATACTGACAAAGATATTAATGCTAATCAGATTAAATGATTAATACTAACTAATGGGATTAATATTCATAGACACAAATCACAATCATATTATACATTGCCCATAAACATTTAACACAAATCACAATCATATCATAAATTTCCCATAAACGTTCAGCACAAATCATAATCAAATTACAGAAAATTACATACCACAAAAATTGATTTATGATAGCAAACTTTCTAAATAAGCAATGTTATGAAAATGCCTAGCAGGTGTTAGTCAGTAGGCACTGTGATTGAGGTAAAACAACTAGGCAGATGCATTTGGGGTTGCTGTAAATTTGAGGTATCAAAAACAGGAAAATAAATTTTTCATATGGATTTGAGGTATCAAAAACAGGAAAATAAACTTTGCGCATTCAGACGGAAGAACGAATTTAAAATTCCTAAACTGCACTTTTTGAAATTTGAGAAAACTACAATTTACTGATTGAACAAAAATGGTAAACTAGTAATTGAATCTGATTTCTATAAAACACATAATCATAAAAAATCATTAAGTATATCATAAACTAGTTTTTCTATTTTAAATAAACTGTGGAATTTAATTTCTAATTTAAGATTACCTCCCTGAGTAGTGAGTCGGAAAGACAGAAATCAGTTTTTCTTTCCGGCTTGCAGGTGCGGCAGATGGCAGCGAGCTGCGAGCGGTATCCGATGGCGGCTCGAGGGCTCGCAGGGGTGAGGCGGACGCTGGTAGCTGGTGCAAACTAGCTGTTGAAGAGGACGGGTTGTGGCTTCGTCATTGATGCTGAATTGTTTTGCTGGTATGAGAAGAGATGGCCAGAGACGATTGGGTACGACAAAGGTTTCTTGTTTTGAGCCCTTTTTCTGAAGAATTAGATAGAAATATAAACATAATTACACATATAGGAATAAAACTTAAAACTTCCTTTAATAGGAGTAAATATTAATTTTGTACCTTTAATATCCCTAACCTAGTTAATTCTAAAATATGACTTATTTAAACCTAACCTAATTAATTTATGACTTATTCGATAATAATAATTTATTTATTTATTTATTTTTCAAAAAATAAAAAAATATAATTTAAAAAAAAAAACTCAAAAAACTAAAATAAAATTCACGGCCGCCTCTGCCGTCTCAGCACCACCACCTCCAGTCACCAGGGGAAAAATGCCAAGTTCATTACGAATGCCATACTTATGGCAGAAAACAATGAAAATGTTGGCATTCGCAAAGAGAAATATGCCATGTTTTTGGCATTTTCAGAAAAAAAGACAGTTTTTAGGAAAAATGGAATTTTTTTCACCGCTCGGAGGTGGTGGTGCAGGGAGGTAGTACAAGCGGTGGGAAAGGCATCCATATTTTTTCCACTCATCAAAAACTTAAATAATCTATAAGTCTTATAATTAACATAAATACCTTAAAAAATTTAAATGTTAATGAAAAAAGAATTATGAAAGTAACAAGAATAGACATTCAAATATAATTAAATAAATATGGGTATCTGACATTTCGTGCATCACATTCCGACCGCAAACCAAACAGGCCCTTAGATCACTCATACCAAAATTAAGCTTAAATACATTTTTGGACCGTACAAATATGAGCCAAAATTTCTTAGCTCTCACAATTTTTTATTTTTATTTTTCATCTCTATGATATGAATTTTATGATTGGTTTATAACTTAAATTTGACGGGGAGTGCCAAAGTTTGGGCGGCATAGGATGTTTTTACTTAGATTGTAATTCCTCCCAGACCAGACCAACCCAGTTCAGATCAGACCAGACAAGTTCAGACCAGACCAGACCAACAAATTACAATCAAGTAAAAACATCCATAGCCGCATGGGTAAAGCAAGCAGTTATCGATTATAACAAACCAACAATCTAGCTTCATCAGGGCTGAGGAGTGCAAGAGGGGCGACCGCCCTAGGCCTGAAAAAAATAAAAGAAAAATAATCCATTTTTTTTTCTTTATATATAGTTTGAGTAGACTTCTCTTTTTATTCTTTAGTTCAATTAATTAGACTAATGTTTAATTTTGTTGACAATTTTTGTTTTTTGGAAGAAAATTTTGTTGACAATTTGAAAATTTAAAATATAAATAAAAAGTGTTAAACATAGCCAAGCTAAAAAAAGAATATACACATCAATTTTAAGTAGGATCATTTGTAGTTTTTTAAAATCAATACAATTGTTGATGCATCAATAAAAGACGCGCCTCTTTAGTTTTCACATCTTTTTAGGCTTTTTATTCATTTTAATTATAACATAAAACTTTTATATAATTTGATGGAGTATATGGCCCAGGAACCCCCGGCCCATAGTGTGACACCGTCCTGAAGCATGTTTACTTTTAGTAAATTATGTAATAAACCTTGAAGGATGATTTATGAATTTGCGTAATTGATAATTTTTATTCTCTTTTACGTGAATAGTAAATTGCATGTGGGGCCCACAGCGGGAACGGGGACCGCCCGATAATTCTAGAATCACATATTATATTCATCTTGGTCTAGATGACATCTATATGGTGGTGGATATTTTATTTGGGCCATGGAAAGGGCATGAAGTTGACCGGTAGGTCAAACGAGGCCCAATTACCGGTATTGGTAATTTAGCAACTAACAGCCCGAAATGAATTTCGGAGACTCTTAAATTAATATTGGGGATGCACATCTATTCTAAAGGCCTATAATTATTACGAACGTGCGATATATTTTATTTGGCCCGATAAAATAAAATATAACTTAAACAGTCTGAGAAATACAACTTTCGGAGCCAATTACACACACCGGGACATATTGGGATGACCTTCCACATGAGTGGGGGCCACCCCACGTTTTTGTGCTCTAATTGACAAGAGGAGAGCTGGAAGGGGCAAGGAAAGGATGACTTGTGCGGACAAAACAAGGAAGGAGGCTTCCTAGAGACAAGATATACAGCCCATGACCCATCACCAAAATTATTTTGGTTGATTGAACAAATGATACCTCCCCCCTATCCTTGCACTCATTCAGCCGACACAAGAGAAGAGAGAAAAACTCCAGGGAGCTATCTCAACAAAGCCATAGTTGGAGGAAGCTAGGAAGAAGGAAATCCTAGGAGAAAACTAGCTAAAAAGAAGGTAAGAACTCATCTATCCTCCTTTAACTAGTTTATTCTTGTATGAATTTTTTGGAAATCATGTGGTGGATTAAACCATGAGTTCTACACGTTTAAAAGTGTAGAATATTGATAGAAAGTGGTGGTAATTAACTTAGGAGGGTCGGCCAATCGATAGGAGTCGAAATCGCCGGAAACCACCACTCCAAAGGAGCTGTTCGTAGTTGCAGACTACGAAAGTCGTCCGGCTTTCGTGAAAGCCGCCCGGCTTTTGCCCAGCAATCCAGTTTTTCACTTTCGAACGGCCTAAAAACGAGGACGGGTCGAAGGGCTTTGCAAAGGCAACTAGTCAAACACTCTATAAGGTGAGGATGACTGACTATGTTGCTTATAATTAGTGAGTTAATTTCATGAGATTACCTAAGGTAATTAAATGTGTTTTTATGGATTATTAATGATTAACAATGCCTAAAAATGAGAAGATTATTGTTTATGAGAAAAGGAGCATGATATACAAATTTTAGGAATAAATTGTGTATGATCATGTGTTATGAGTATGTTGACTTGAAAATGGAATTAACTATGAAATGCATGTTGAAATATACTTTTTACTTCATATAAGAAAATATGAATGATTAAAAGTGATATTTTGGTATCTTGATATTATGATGATATTTACAATGGAAAATCAGTGCGGCATTCTATAAATGACCATGAATAGAGAACTTGGTTTTGGTTGGAATTAATTGGACTAGTATTGATATACTAGTTGGGCATTAAAATGAAATCTTGTTAAAATTGATCCTAAGGTTGGATTGTGAAGTATTATGCCTTAAGTAGTCTTAAGAGATGCTTTAAGGTAGGAAGGTATGAACCTTAAGTTATACTAGAGGTAGGCCTTAAGGGATACCCAAGATAAATTGAATAATAATAAATTGATCCTAGGTATAGGATTAGCCTACGCGCGTGTTCGGTAGTCCTTGAGGATAGCCGGTTGAATTATGGGAATAAGTAAGGACCATGGCCCTTCCGACTCTAGAGAGCGGGGTTGGATAGCATGGACTTGCATCGTGATCACGAGTTAGGGTGGAATCCGAATCGGAGATCTAACTAGGCTTTGGTAGCGGTAACACATAAGATAGGACCCCGAAGGGCCTTACCTTCCTACGGGATGATGGGTATGTGTCCAGGGGCGGGATGTTGAAATCCAAACCGAGAACCTCATGAGGTCTCCGACAGCGGTAGCAAATCCCGTAGAAATAATAAGACCCACGAGTTGGGTTGAACAAATGATAAATGCAAAGAATATATGAGAAGGGCCGTGTGCCGACAAATAAATGAATTTACTTATTATAGAGATGATAAGTGGGAAATATAAATTATTATTTATATTCTGATATCACCCTATTTTGAGGGTTTTAGAAATTAAAGCGTTGATTATACTCGGTATAGTTGTCATTGTACTTGTCAAATGCTTCTAAGTACTGACCTCCCCTTCACGGGGGAGGCCACCTCACAGTTTCAGGTAGAACTTGAAGGTTGTTACCACCATCCGTTGCTTCGGGGAGATCAAGGGAAGAAGACTTGGTTCGTGCTTCTTCCGTTTCTATTTTGAAAACAATTTAAATAATGCTCATGGATATTATTTTTGAATAATTATTTGGGGGCTTGTATGCCATGTTTGCCAAGGTGTGGCATAGACACTTGTATTAAATGTTTCCGCTGTTTTAAATGAATGTTTTACATTTTGTTTGTTTATGGATGTACTATGTGTGAATGGTATTCAAGACGCCTTGTATAGTATGGATGAGTTGGACTGCGGTTGACTATTCGTACTGTACGGCGGGTTGTTGACATGTCCGGGTAGGTCCGGGGCATGACAATTTAATTGGTATCAGAGCCTTAGTCCGTAAACATCATAATGAAGCTTCAAAATTCTTTTTGAAAAAAAAAACGAATTTGAAAACCATGAGCATAAGAAGTTTTGTACTTATAGAACTTTTGGTACTTGAGTTGCAATGTCTCTAATTGTTAAGATGGTACCCTTAACAATTGGTAAGGCGGTGATTTGAGCCAAAAGATGTCTTTAAGTGCCTATCCGTCAATTGATATTTGATACGAGTTTAATGACTCATTCTCAACTTCTTTCAGAAATGGAACGTACCGGTAGAATCACTCGAAGAAACCCGACTGGCCAGGCACCCGGAAGGTCCCAACATGGCAGTCGAGGGGCATCGAGGGTGTCTCGGAGACAGGGCCGTGCAGGCCACTCGCTGACCGTGAGTGACGGTCATGTGGAAACAATTGATGAGCATTATGAGTCCGAGGAAGATTCGACTTACCAACCGGGAACTGAGCCGGTTGAGACCCCATGTGATGGGGAATACGACGATGCTAGCGATGAGAGCGATGATAATGACGTTCTTGAACGGATTGAGGAATTGCTTCGGCAATACCACCAAGATCGCCAAAGGCGCCAAGCAAGGCGTGCTTTGGGAGGGGCTTAAAGAAGGGGAAGCCATGTTACCCCTAGAGAGAGCATAGAACTTAGTGGAGGGAGAGATGCTGAGGTCCTTATAATAAGGATCTCAAAGTACCTCAAAGAGGCAAGAGATTTGGGGTGTAAACCATTTGATGGAACGGGAGACATCTCCGTTGCGGCCGAGTGGATCAAAAGAATCAACGAAGCGGCCCTCGACATGCAGATGCCACCCAACATGAAGTTGAGAGTGGCCACGAGATTACTAGAAGGCATGGCGTCCACATGGTGGGACGGAACAAAAGGGAAGTACGACGAAGCCGTCACTTGGGAGAATTTCCGACAGGAATTCTTCAGCCAATACTACTCCGACTTTGAGGTGAACTTGAAGAGGAGGGAGTACACAAATTTGACCCAAGGAGGTCAATGCACGGTGAAGGAACTTGAGCACAAGTTCAGGAAACTTGCTGAGTTCATCTCGGAGTACATTTGTGACGAGAACCGGATGGTGAACCACTTCTGGGATGCCTTGGACCTTGACATACGTGAGAGGGCAACACAATTGCCTAATATGACGTTTAGTCAAGTGGTTGAACAAGGCTTGAAAGGGGAGAAAGAGTGGGAAGAAAGAAAAAGGAAAAACGCCGAGGAGGCAAAGAAAAGGAAATGGGAGAGCAATGGCCCCCAAGGTTCTAACAAGAAGGGGAACCACGGGGGGGGGGGGGGGATCCTTTAGAACCCCTGCACCACCGGTGAGGGGAAATCATGGCCCAAGCGGGCAAAGCTCTATGTCACAAGGCTCGGGAATGAAGAGGTGTAGAACCTGCAAGAAGAACCACCTGGGCAAGTGTCGTGATCCCCCGAGATGCTATCAATGCGGGGAGGTTGGTCATTTGAAGGTGAGTTGCCCACAACTTGGGCGAGCCATGGGGGCCGGACCAAGTAGTGGAGCGACGGTGAGCAGAAATCGAACAGGGGCACCAAATGCTAGTGGTGGGCACGATGGAGCGAGTGCGAGCAACGCGCCATCCGTAAATCAAGGGAAAACCCAAGCTCGGGTCTATGCTATGACGGAGGCGGATGCTCGTGCCAACCCGGACTCCGTTGCGGGTAATTCCTTAAACTCACGTTTTAATCTATTATATGCAATAGGAGGGTTGAACTTGTAAATTTATAACCCCGACGAGTTTGGTCGGGTTTGGAGAGAAAAAGGGGAGGAGAATCCTTGCCCTGGGCGAATGCCGCCCGGCTTTGACGGAAGCCACCCAGCTTTCGTCTGAATTAAATTCAGAAAAATACTACGACGCTCGATGACGGCCGGCTTTCCTAGAAACCGGCCGGCTTTCATAAATGATTAATCTGGGGAATTTCTCGCAGCTGAAAACCGGCCGGCTTTCGTAGAAACCGGCCGGCATTTGTAATAATAGACCAGAATAAACTACGGTGCCAAAACCCGGCCGGCTTTCGTGGAAACCGGTCGGCGTTCGTTGGGCCTGGGAAATCCGGCGCTGCTGAACCCCGACCGGCTTTCGTAGAAACCGGCCGGCTTTGGATTAATTTTCGTTAAAAATGCTACGGTGATGAAAACCGGCCGACATTCGTGGAAACCGGCCGACTTTCATAATTAATTAACACCAGACTTCTCGCAGCCAAACCCCGGCCGACTTTCGTAGAAACCGGCCGGCTTACGTAACGACCAGTTCAGGGTTGAACGAAAACCGGTCGGCTTTTGCGAAAAGCGGTCGGCTTTCCCCTGTTGGTGCACTACGTCGGTTCTTGAGGGTGAGAACCGGGCGGGTTGTGATGGGACATTGAACGACTTCCATCTAGACCGTAGTTGATACATTCTTTAACCAAAGAAGCGGGTCTATACCTAGAAAGTGTGTCTTACATTGCTTATGAATATAGGAACACTAAAGATAAACGGGAGAGATGCAAGAATCCTTATTGATACCGGGGCGCAACGATCATTTGTGAGTGAGACGTTCGCCGGGGGATTCAATGAACTGCTTGTACCGATGACTCAAACCCTATTGGTGTCCACACCTCTAGGGGATGATATCGAAAGAGATAGCCATTATCCATCGTGTGAGGTGGAGGTGGAGGTGGAGGGCCAAAATTTGACGTGTGATTTCGTACCGCTGAGTATGATCGAGTTTGATGCAATCCTCGGAATGGATTGGCTTGAGAGACATCATGCTAGGGTCGATTGCTACACGAAGGTTCTTGAACTCGAAAGCGGTGAAGGATTGACTTTACGCTTTGAGGGAGATAGAGGCAAATCAAACAGTTGTATCATATCCGCCGTGAGAGCGAGGAATATGATGAGAAAGGGATGCCACACATATCTAACATACGTGGTGGATAAAGCCAAATAAGAGACAGACATCAATGATGTGCGAGTAGTGTGCAAGTATCCGGATGTCTTCCCAAAAGACTTGCCGGGACTTCCACCCGATAGGGAGATTGAGTTCGTGATCGAGGTTGAACCCGGCACCAAACCAATCTCTATACCGCCATACAGAATGGCACCCGCTGAACTTAATGAGTTGAAAACCCAATTGCAAGAGCTATCGGATAACAGTTTCATAAGGCCGAGTCACTCTCCGTGGGGAGCACCGGTACTTTTCGTGAAAAAGAAGGATGGAACACTTCATATGTGCATTGACTACCGTCAACTGAACAAGGTCACGATCAAGAATAGGTATCCTTTACCTAGAATTGATCACTTGTTTGATCAACTTCGAGGAGCAACGGTGTTTTCGAAGATCGAATTGAGGTCGGGGTACCATCAACTGAAGATAAAGGAGGATGACATACCGAAGAGTGCTTTTCGCACGAGGTATGGTCATTTCGAGTTCCTAGTCATGTCGTTTGGGCTAACGAACGCCCCGACGGCATTTATGGACTTGATGAACCGAGTATTTCATAAATACTTGGACCGGTTTGTAATTGTGTTCATAGATGACATCTTGATTTACTCAAAGAGTGAAGAAGAGCATGAGGAGCATTTGATACTTGTTCTTGAGACACTACGGGAGAAGCAACTCTATGCCAAGTTTTCCAAATGTGAATTTTGGCTAAGGGAGATTGGCTTTCTCGGACATGTGGTTTCGGGATCAGGGATTGCCGTAGATAACAAGAAGATTGAAGCCATTACCGAAAGGGAGAGGCCAAAGAACGTCAAGGAAATTCGTAGTTTCCTTGGATTGGCAGTTACTACCGAAAATTCGTGGAGAAGTTCTCAGTTTTGGCATCGCCATTGACAAAGCTCACTCGAAAAGGGGCTAAGTTTGTATGGGATGACCGATGTGAGAAAGGATTCCTAGAATTAAAGAAGAGATTGACCGAGGCACCGTTACTTGCATTACCCAAACAGGGGATGGGGTATGATGCCTATAGCGATGCGAGCATCCAATGGCTTGGATGTGTATTGATGCAGAATGGGAGGTGATTGCCTATGCTTCACGGCAGTTGAAGAAGCATGAGGTAAATTATCCTACTCATGATTTAGAGTTGGGAGCTGTGGTGTTTGCACTGAAGATATGGAGACATTATCTCTACGGGGAGACGTGTCACATATACACTGACCACAAGAGCTTGAAATATGTGTTTACTCAGAAAGAGTTAAACATGAGGCAGAGGTGATGGATGGAGTTGATAAAAGACTACCATCTAGTTAGTGATACCATTCCGGTAAAGTCAACGTGGTGGCGGATGCCTTGAGCCGAAAGAGTTCGTCAGGGGCATTGTTGACTAGCTTGAGGGCATTGAGAGCCCAATTGGAGGTGGCTAACGATGGTGCCTTGCTAGCAAGATTCGAGATGAGACCCACATTACTTGATGAAATCAAGAAGGGTAAAGAAACTGATGAAGAGCTTATGAAGGTCCGTGAACGCATGCTAGCGGGACCGGTTGAGGATTTCAGGGAAAGAGATGATGGTCTTATTATTTCGTGACCGAGTGTGTGTACCGTCGAATGATGAACTACGAAAGTCCATCTTAGAGGAAGCTCATTCATCAGCATATGCCATGCATCCGGGAGGCACGAAAATGTACCGTGATCTGAAGGAAAGTTACTGGTGGTCTGGCATGAAGAGGGAAATAGCCGAGTACATCGGTAGGTGTCTTACTTGTCAACAAGTTAAGGCAGAACATCAGCATCCAGCTGGGTTATTACAACCACTTTCCATTCCTGAATGGAAGTGAGAACACGTGACTATGGATTTCGTGGTGGGGCTGCCACGGATGGTTAAGAACTATGACGCCGTATGGGTTGTGGTTGATAGGCTCACGAAGAGTGCACATTTTCTACCTATCAACACCACCTATGCACTGGAGAGGTTAGCCAAGTTGTATGTGGATGAGATCGTGAGGCTACATGGGGTTCCGATATCCATTGTATCTGATAGAGATCCGCGATTCACATCACGATTTTGGCCGAAGTTCTAAGAATATATGGGGACAAAGTTGAAATTTAGTACAGCTTTTCACCCGCAAACGGATGGTAAATCCGAGCGGGTTATATAGATATTAGAGGATATGCTGAGAGCTTGTGCATTGGAGTTCCAAGGGAGTTGGGACAACCATTTGGCACTTGTGGAGTTTGCCTATAACAACAGTTATCAGGCGAGTATAGGCATGCCTCTATACGAGGCATTGTATGGGAGGAGATGTCGTACACCCTTGTGTTGGGATGAGGTTGGCATGGCCAAACTCGAGAGCACGGAACTGGTGGAGATATCCAAGTCAAAGGTGAAGATGATTCGTGATAGACTTAAGGCGGCACATGATAAACAAAAGAGCTATGTCGGTAAGCGGCGAAGAGCCTTAGAGTTTAAGGTTGGAGATGAGGTATTTTTGAAGGTTTCACCTTGGAAATGAATCATCCGATTTTAGAGCCGAGGGAAACTTAACCCACGCTACATAGGGTCATTTGTAATTCTTGAGAGAATTGAGGCCGTAGCATACCGATTGCAGTTGACTCCGGAATTGGAGAAAATACACCACGTGTTCCATGTGTCAATGCTTAAGAAGTATATTCCGGATCCGTCTCATGTGTTAGAGAAACCACCCTTGGAAATACGGGAAGACTTGAATTATGTCGTGTAACCGGTGAGGATACTTGACAGGCAAGTCAAGAAGTTGAGGAGCAAGAAAGTTCCAATGGTTAAAATCCTTTGGAAAAGTGACCGAGTTGAAGAGGAAACTTGGGAAACGGAAGCCCTAATGAGGGAATAGTATGCTTTCCTGTTTGAATAAGCGTTGTGAATTTCGGGGACAAAATTCCCGTTAAGGGGGGTGAACTTGTGACACCGTCCCCAAGCATGTTTACTTTTAGTAAATTATGTAATAAACCTTGAAGGATGATTTATGAATTTGCGTAATTGATAATTTTTATTAGCTCTTTCACGTGAATAGTAAATTGCATGTGGGGCCCACAGCGGGAACGGGGACCGCCCGATAATTCCAGAACCACATATTATATTCATCTTGGTCTAGATGACATCTATATGGTGGTGGATATTTTATTTGGGCCATGGGAAGGGCATGAAGTTGACCGGTGGGTCAAACGAGACCCAATTACCGGTATTGGTAATTTAGCAACTAACAGCCCGAAATGAATTTCGGAGACTCTTAAATTAATATTGGGGAATGTACATCTATTCTAAAGGCCTATAATTATTAGGAACGTGCGATATATTTTATTTGGCCCGATAAAATAAAATATAACTTAAACAGTCCGAGAAATACAACTTTCGGAGCCAATTACACACACCGGGACATATTGGGATGACCTCCCACATGAGTGGGGGCCACCCCACGTTTTTGTGCTCTAATTGACAAGAGGAGAGCTGGAAGGGGAAAGGAAAGGATGACTTGTGCGGACAAAACAAGGAAGGAGGCTTCCTAGAGACAAGATATACACCCCATGATCCATCACCAAAATTATTTTGGTTGATTGAACAAATGATACCTCCCCCCTATCCTTGCACTCATTCAGCCGACACAAAAGAAGAGAGAAAAACTCCAGATTGCTATCTCAACAAAGCCATAGTTGGAGGAAGCTAGGAAGAAGGAAATCCTAGGAGAAAACTAGCTAAAAAGAAGGTAAGAACTCATCTATCCTCCTTTAACTAGTTTATTCTTGTATGAATTTTTTGGAAATCATGTGATGGATTAAACCATGAGTTCTACACGTTTAAAAGTGTAGAATATTGATAGAAAGTGGTGGTAATTAACTTAGGAGGGTCGGCCAATCGATAGGAGTTGAAATCGCCGGAAACAGCCACTCCAAAGGAGCTGTTCGTAGTTGCAGACTACGAAAGTCGCCCGGCTTTCGTGAAAGCCGCCCGGCTTTTGCCCAACAGTCCAGTTTTTCACTTTCGAACGGCCTAGAACGAGGACGAGTCGAAGGGATTTGCAAAGGCAACTAGTCAAGCACTCTATAAGGTGAGGATGACTGACTATGTTGCTTATAATTAGTGAGTTGATTTCATGAGATTACCTAAGGTAATTAAATGTGTTTTTATGGATTATTAATGATTAATAATGCCTAAAAATGAGAAGATTATTGTTTATGAGAAAAGGAGCATGATATACAAATTTTAAGAATAAATTGTGTATGATCATGTGTTATGAGTATGTTGACTTGAAAATGGAATTAACTATGAAATGCATGTTGAAATATACCGTTTACTTCATATAAGAAAATATGAATGATTAAAAGTGATATTTTGGTATATTGATATCATGATGATATTTACAATGGAAAATCAGTGGGGCATTCTATAAATGACCATGAATAGAGAACTTGATTTTGGTTGGAATTAATTGGACTAGTATTGATATACTAGTTGGGCATTAAAATGAAATCTTGTTAAAATTGATCCTAAGGTTGGATTGTGAAGTATTATGCCTTAAGTAGTCTTAAGAGATGTTTTAACTTTTAAGGTAGGAAGGTATGAACCTTAAGTTATACTAGGGGTAGGCCTTAAGGGATACCCAAAATAAATTGAATAATAATAAATTGATCCTAGGTATAGGATTGGCCTACGCGCGTGTTCGGTAGTCCTTGAGGATAGCCGGTTGAATTATGGGAATAAGTAAGGACCATGGCCCTTCCTGACTCTAGAGAGCGGGGTTGGATAGCATGGACTTGCATCATGATCACGGGTTAAGGTGGAATCCGAATCGGAGATCTAACTAGGCTCCGGTAGCGGTAACACATAAGATAGGACCCCAAAGGCCTTACCTTCCTACGGGATGATGGGTATGTGTCCAGGGGCGGGATGTTGAAATCCGAACCGAGAACCTCATGAGGCCTCCGACAGCGGTAACAAATCCCGTAGAAATAATAAGACCCACGGGTTGGGTTGAACAAATGATAAATGCAAAGAATATATGAGAAGGGTCGTGTGCCGACAAATAAATGAATTTACTTATTATAGAGATGATAAGTGGGAAATATAAATTATTATTTTTATTATGATATCACCCTATTTTGAGGGTCTTAGAAATTAAAACGTTGATTATACTCGGCATAATTGTCATTGTACTTGTCAAATGCTTCCAAGTACTGATCTTCCAAGTACGCGCCCCAAGTGTCAAGCAGCCCACAGGGGTGCCTTCAGCCCCCTGGCCGAAGGCTCATAAGCTAACGGTACAGCTTCATTAAAGCCCTCAAAGTGTCTGGGAGGAAGCGGTGAAAACAGGAACCCTCGTCACCTAGAGCCCTCGGTATTTGGAGGCCCCCGGTATGAAGAGCCTTCGGCCAATCATCTACGGCCGAAGGCATCTCCTCGACAGAATCTCCCACCCACATGCGCCGGATCAACGTACCAAGTACAAACGTCACATCCAACCACCGCATTTAATGCGGCCACATGCGAGTGCCAGTGCCACCCCGCTAAGGTGACCCCTCGACCACCAGAATGATGACATGTGTCCCTATCTGGCATTTATTGCTACTATAAATAGCACCCCTTTTCCCCATTTGTAATCCACGCTTAATACGCTCAGTATATTCTCAACAATATACACTCTCTCTCTTACTTACTTGCTCTGACTTCTCTCTATGTTATTCCCGCAATAACCCCTCAGATAAGATACCCCCGGGTACACTTATCCATCATAATTATTTTAGAGTCTATCTCTCTCAAATCTCATCCCAATTATTTATTTGTTTCCAAATTTCAATAAATTATATTTGAGTTCCTAATAGTAGTTTTAGAGGACGTCAAACAGGCAGTCTTCTTGCGCTTGTCTTCTTGGCGGCCAAACATTTTGTCTCTTTGAAAACCTTCATTCTTTCGAGACTTCAAACTTTAGACTCCCATCAGCGGTGAATAAATCATTCTCAACTTATGAATGAGGGAGTTTAGTGTTGTTATATGTGGTAATTTTATTGTTTGTCATATTTATTAGTGGAAAGAAGATTGCCTATGAAACGATTATTGATGATTGTTTCACATTGTTCTACGAGAAACATTTTTTAGTGATGTTTTTTTTCTTTTTACGTCCAAAAGGTTGAATCCCCAACCCCAAGCCCCCCCCCCACCCCGACTCGACAGGATGGTGGGGGAGTAAATCACGGTGACTCAGTCGGCAAAGCGGCAGTAGGCCTTTACCCGTGCGCACCAGAGGGCCAGTCTTATTTCAGGTTCTGAAAACCCCCTTTTGGCCGCTGCGGGATTCGAACCTTGGTCTACGTCCAATTTTTTTCTTTTTATCTTATACTCGTGTTGTTACTTTTGTCCAAATATGTAACTTAAATAATAATAAAGTGATTCTCGTCTTTATTTTATGAACTTCATTGGATACTTCTATTATAATTCATATTTCAAATAAGTATATGGTTTACGGTTTGTCTTGGATATAAGCCCAGAATAGCGTACCGCCTATAGGCCCAGAAATGAGCTGGCCGGCCCTGAGCTTCATTTTAATCTTGTCCACCATAATCAAATATTCAGTTCTCTGTTCTTGATTCTTATGATCCGAGTGTATTGCATGATGATTGGAGAGTCTTGCAGTGCGACTATGATGAGTGGGCAATTCAGAAAAGAATGTTGCCTTGGAGTCGTTCTTCTCTCCGGCTAAGCGAAGGTAACATCACTCCCGGAGATTTTTGGTAAGAGTTTTTTCTAACTTGACTTCTCTTCTTTTGTTTTTGTGTTTGTTCTGTTCTATGTTGTTCTTTCCCAGGCTCTGGTGCTCCGGCGTGTTTTGTCTCCCTCGATGTGGGGGAGTTGCTTTGATGTCCCGGTCATCTTTGCCTGGTCAGGGCTTTCTGCCTGCCTTCTTTGGGCTACATAAAGCATGAGAGAGGCATGAAGAGTGTCATGTATCCACCTATTTCTATGTCTTTTCAGAACGAAGTAAGAAGAAGAATCTAGTTTTTATTCATATTGTATGTAGCAGTCTGTCCTCCTCCAGAACCACCTCCGCGCCAATAAGAGTTTTGTGGAAAGACTTTATTCCACCATTATTTCATCTTTGATAATACTTGTTCTTATTTTAGTTCAAGTAGGTTTGATGTTGATATTTGAATTTTTGAAATATGATAGGCAATGTTTCAGTTCTGGTTGTTTTAGACTTATAATTGTCCGATTTGTGTCTAACGTGTCATGTTGCTTTGTATGAGGTGAATGATTCTAAGTCTATTCCTAGAGCTTACGATTGGTTCTGTTGTAACTATCTGGATGTTGTCCTTTATACTTTCTTGATTTTAATATAAAAGCCATTCTTTATTTTCAAAAAAACTTAAATTTAACGAACTAACAGTTAATCAGAAAATGAGTGTCTTGAATGCATTTATGAGTCAATAAAATATAAGAATCATAGAGTATCAAGTGTTACTAGTTGTTTTCATCGTAGTTTCATACTTATATAATACTTCCGCATTTTGTCATTATGAAGCTATATTTTTTATTTAGGATTGTCACTATATATAATGTGTTTTTTATAAGTTACTTTACTCGTTCTATTAGTTAAAATTTCACAAATTTCAACCGCAAACACACTTCTGACATGATCTTTTCCCTATATGTGTGTGTAATAAATCATAATTTTCTTGATCTTGTAATATATCAATATTTATATATGAATGAGATGCATTTATGAAGCTATATTTTGTGTTTCATACTTATCTAATACTTCCACATTTTGTTAGTATGAAGCTATATTTTTTATTTAGGATTGTCACTATATATAATGTGTTTTTTATAAGTTACTTTACTGGTTCTATTAGTTAAAATTTCACAAATTTCAACCGCAAACACACTTCTTACGTGATCTTTTCCCTATATGTGTGTGTGTAATAAATCATAAATTCCTTGATCTTGTAATATATCAATATTTATATATGAACGAGATGCACCGTTAAAGTCAATGTCTTTTTTATATTTAGCATTTTATCTATTCATTTATTATTTTATAGTAAAAGTGCAGTCTCATTCCTCAAGCATATCATTGTGAATCATACTTACAATACAATTTGGGACTTGCCCAAAACTAGAACTACAACTAGAGGTAGAACGTCTGTCTTTGCTAAAGAATGAGCAACACGATTTGCAGACCGCTTACAAAATAAAATCTTAAAATTAATATGATTTTTAAGATTAAAATGAATGACATCTAAGACCATGTGAAAATAAGAAGAGCCATCTTCTCAGTGAATACTCTTAACCACTATCAAAGCATTTGTCTCAACCTCAACTTGATGTCATCCTGCTTGCATGGCTCCAATCAGGGCTGCTCTTACTCCTATGGCTTCGGTTTTGGCCGGCGACCAACAAGCTCCCTTGGACTCATTCAAGCCTTGAATAAAAACATTCTTTTCATCCCAAGCAACCCAGCTCGATGCTCGAATTCCCCGAGCCTCATCAACCGCCCCATCTACGATTATCTTGACCCACCATGCACTTGGGTTTTACCATCTTGACATCCTCGGAGTCCTCACTTGTCCTGCAACTCTACTACCTGTTCTAGTCGCAACTTGAGCTCCTCTCCATCCCGATAACATAGTTGTTGCTCGGTGAATCACAGTCTGCCCATCCGGTTCAGCTTCCTTCCAAACAATGATGTTTCGGAATTTCCACAAGCTCCATAGAGTCATCACAAACATGCACATTATCCCTCCTCATCGGAACCATCTAAAGTCCTCATTACCCATTCTTCAAAACTATTGGCCTCACTCCAATTCAACCCCACCCCACCCCCCACTTCCTACCAAATAGTAGCCGCATGCAGACATGTCTGTAATGCATGATTCGTGTTCTCCTCGTTGTTCCCACATAACTTACAAATAGGTGAAATTTGAACACCTGTACTGCACAATTTCTCCGACGTAGCAAGACAACCCACCATGACTTGCTAAAAGAAAAACTTTATTTTAAGAGGAATGTTAAAATTCCATAGCTGGGTCCAACCCTTCCAAGTAGCTTGATTAAAGTTTTCAACAACGTAACAATAAAAACTAGGATGTTCGGTCATATGCCTATAAATACAGGCAGTATGACCGAACGGCCTAAGAGTTTCCCAATTATTATTTCCGCATATCATTCTGTTGAAACTCCTTTACACATGATCTCTTTCTAAAACACTTCTCTATTGATATTTTGTTCTTCAAATATCATCATTAGATTGATATTCGATTGTTGAACTGAGATTTATCAATATTAATTAACATTCAATACTGTATATTCATAATGATAATCTGTGAATACATTATATACGTATGAAGTTGAGAGAGAATAAAGTAGGGGCTCTAAAAGAATTACGTGTGTGCGGCAGTATTGCGTGTAAAACTCTTAGAATAGTTCGAACCTCAACCTATATTTATAGAAGAGATAATCGAACATCCTATTACAATTAGGAAAGCCGCACGCCTAGAATACTTAATTAGCTAGCCCACTTTAATTACAAAGTCCATTAATACTAATCTAATAAACAAAGATAATTATAATTATTTGAACACAATAAAATATGTTCTAATGGATGACATCATTATGACACTCTCAAGGAGGAGGTCACAGGTTTGAAACTCATCCCAGTCAATGATGTTGGCATTTATCAGAATATATACTATAATATGTGAAAAAGTACAACAAAAAAGTAACTAGAATGTTTATCAATCATGAGTAGAGAAAAACTTTGATGACATATGATTTTATATCTCCTTTAATGTAGTTTTCTTTGAGGTTTTCCCTTAAATATTACTCCCTCCATCCTGCTAAGATTATCTCATCTGTCATTTTAAGTTCGTCCCATTAAGATTGCCTCATTGGTAAAATTTGTGTGGTTCTAAATAATTCTTAATTATCAATTCAATATCAATCACATAAACTCACTTTTCTTGATAATTGTGTCACCTTCTCATGCTCAAATGTTATTGGAATGGAGGTAGTACTTATACAAAAGTGATTGACAGAAACATGACTTAAGTTCCTACAAGTATATATTCATGGTCACTACAATATAATTTAGAACATCATCATGGTCACTAAAGTTTTTGTCACAACCACTAAAGTATAAAAGTCTTATTTTTGCCCATTAACTTTATTTTAATCATATATTTGTCTTTTTTATCTTTCTTTCATCTCATTAAAAAATGGAAGACTGTTTTAATTTCATAAATAACCATTGGTTTCATACCACATTCGGTTTGTATCTGTTGCATCATGGTTACAATTATACACATTCTTGTCATGTTTCAAAATGTGCAATCAACTCAGCATGACTTGATGATGTGACAATTAATGTATGTATCATCAATATCATTAAGATTGTGGTATTACCTTAAATAAGCATGTTTCTCGTTTGTGATTCTTCCTTTTGTGAAGTATATAAGTATGTGTCATCTATACATCTTACTCAACTAATTTTGTGTCTTTCTGATAGAATATATTGAAGCTGGTAAAAAAGGATATAATTATTTAGAAGATAATTATAAATGACAATTCTGTATGAAGAGATCAAGACATCACGCAATATTATATGAGTATTTGTGTGACCCTTTTCTATTACACTGAGTGCATGAATATATGATAAGAAGACAAGAGAATGTGTGTGTGAATATGTATGGGCCATGCAATACGTGTTACTCACGTAGAAGCGTCTAAGAGTGAGGCTACACTACATATGTTAGTGATGGGAAAATGGAAAACAATATGTTAATATCTCATAGAGGTGAAAGAGAGTATGTTAAGAAGAGGAAAGTGAAAACTGTGAACGTAACAAACCTAGCGATGTGAACCCTAGCAACACAACCAGGAGATATGCCAAATTTAGACCGATTGGTCGATTACGGCATATGTGAGGCGTGTTAGCGTCGTCGCTGGCTTTGCTTTACCAACTACAGGTTTCTTTGTCATATCGTTTTTTGTTGGTGTTTTGTTCTCAATCATATTTTGGCATATGGGATTTGCTTTCCCGTCTTGGTCCGATGTTTCTTTTACCGAGGTTGTCTTCTACATTTATTTTGAATGGGCTTGTGTTTGTTTGCTTTTTTTTGTCGCGTTGTGGGTTTTGTCTTCTTGCTTGTATCCAAGAATTCGGTGAGTTGCTATTGTGAAGTTGTTTCATTTTGGGTGGTGCTTTTGTGTGGAGGGTGTTATTTTATTGTGTATATTTTCGTAGATTTGAGTTTACCTGCAGTTGTTTGTGTTGGATTTCACTATTGACAAGCTTGTTGAGACTTATAGTAAAGTCACCATTGATGAGGAAAAACATCAATTTGGTCTTGGAAGTAGACCCGATAGGGGGTGATGGCGAGGGTGACGAAGAAGTGGTTTTCTCAGCCATGACAAGGGTGGTAACGGGTAAACCTATTCGCCCAATTTCTTTTCTTGAAACCATGGCAATGGTTTGGAGACCGGTTCGGGGACTCACCATTGAAGAGATGTGCTTCAAAGTTTTTTTTTTCAGTTTTACCATGAATGAGACATTAGTCGAGTTGTTGAAGAGGGACCTTGGTCTTTTGAGCAAATCTAGTCGTGATGAAACGATTAGGGCATAATGACAGCCCTCTTGAAGTGTCACAACCTGCCTTTACGGTACATGATGGCTAAAGCAGCTCGTGGGATTGGAAATAGTATAGGGACTTTTGTCCAAGTGGATGAGCGTATTCTTTGGGGGGAACATAGATTGGTTTTGCGCATAAGAGTTACACTTCATATAACTGTGGCTTTGACCCGGAGATTACAGGTTCGACATGAAGGGGACAATTGGATATGGGCAAATTTTTGGTACGAAAGAATTCCAAATTTCTCCTTTGTGTGTGGAATACTTGGCCATATTGAATGCTTTATTCCATCTAATACACATAATGGTCCTTGATTGGGAGAGAAGCCATATGGGCCATGACTATGTGCAGATACGAGATGAGGTGGTGTGCACCCGGGGAACATGTGGTTGATTTTTAAGGGAAACAAACCCGATGACATGCGAGAAACTGTAGAGCTTAGGTAACTAAAGCAGTGATATGGCAGATCAGGGTAGCAGTATGGTGGAGGACTTAATCTCACAGGTGGCTTCTCAGACGGAAGAACTACGGAAATGCAAGGTGATCGAAGCGACTAGTAATGAAGGCGTCCAACACGGAAGTTGATGGAGTAGAGCCAAAAACATGCAATTGGCGGTGCTGTCTGGAGAGCACCGCCTAAGTCAGTGATAGGGGATCTTTGTGATGCAGGGGATGGACGGGGAGGAGGGGAGCTCCTCCCGGTACCTTTGGTGGGGCTGGTCAAACCGTGTTTTCCTTCCAAGTTGCGAGAAAAACTAGAACTCATTTTTCTCATTCTTTCCTTGTTATCATAACTTATTAGTTATTTTTAATTATCAATCTAGTAGCAGATTCAACAATGTTGTTGGTGAAGTCTACCATATTGTGGGGTTAGCGAGTTGGTTCATTATTACGTGATCTTCCAACTCTGTGTCTCATCCCACCATAGCCTTTAATTTGACGACTTTGTATATGGATATCATTTTTAATATGATTTGAGTTATCTTTTGCCAAAAAATATCTCAATACAAAATGTACAACTGAGGTGGAGGAATATATTTGATACCAGTTTCAACTTTCAATGAAGCCTTGTTTTAGACATGAGCATTATCTTGACAAAATAGGTGCACAAAAAAATGCAATATCCGATTAAGATGATTGGCTAAATACATTAAAGCATGGTACATGGTGACCTAGTATTTCTTCATTGACTTCTCAAGGATGGAATGGATCATTTTGAATATTAAGAAACTGATCCACAATTGAAAAGGCAAAATGAACTTTGTCTATCTACAATTTTTTCAAAACTTTCACATGAAATTCTTAAGCCCAATTTGAACTTCAAGGAGCACTTGAAAATATTTGCATTATTCAAGACATATAACTGCCTTTCAAAGCCTTTCATCCAAACATATCATAAGTGGTTTGAAAGTTCATGGGCGTTAAAAAAATAATGTAGAATGTGTTCTCATCATTCCAAAGCAATTGATCATATACTCAAGTGCTTGACTAACGTTAAAACACACCATGAATCTCAACTAACTATGGTGCTATAGGGGTGGACTCGGGTCGGGTGGCCCGACCCGGAACCAGCCCGGAACTGGTACAGCGGTACTGTTCCGGCCCGACCCGACCCGGTGGCCCGGTCAATGACCGGTCCAGGTAGGTCCGACCCGTGGGTTTTTCGGTCCGGGCTCGGGTCACCCAAAACAAGACCCTACCCCAGTTCGGGCCAAAATTGATTTTTTTTTCAATTTTTTTAAATTTTTTGGGTTGGGCAGGGTATTTTGGGCCATTTGGGGTGGTTTGGGGGTGGGAGGGGGGTTAATTTGGTAGAGGGAAAAAAATTGATAATAGGCCCGGCCCGGACCGGACCCGGTGGGTACTGTCACGACTCTCCTGATCCTCGGGCCGGTCCCGGGCCCATCTATTCAGAACCGGCGGCCCGACCGGGCCTAGGCCCGGCCCGGGCCCAACCCGGCCCAAGTCTATGGTGCTATGGGGCATGATGGTATAAGTGTGTATTTTTTTTAAACGCCAAAAAATGTGGTTGAAATCCAAATAGTTATCAAGCTCAGATTTTCCCGCGGAAGATTTAGTCATTCTTTCTGCAGAATATACACATATAATGTAATAATAAATAAATGTACATATGGATTGCTATTTGTATGACTATCCCAAGGTAGATGATGAGGAGGAGGATGATGAATGGGGCTCCAAAGTCACGGTGATGTTGTAATGACAGTCTTCCACAACCAGTCTATAGTGCAACGTCCCCAAAGGTGTTCTCTCCACTATATGTGACATAAAGGAAACCATCTTCATCCTTCTTCTCAGACATAAGTGCACCTGCAAATGGAAGAAGTGACATTAACAAAGACCTACAGGTAATTCATGGCAATATTGCTGCAGTTTGTTCAAAAGAGGCCGTTAAACACTCCTAGAGCCACTTGTTTCTATACCATCTATGTAACCAACTAAGTGCTTCTAGGTGAGCTTAAAGCTAGACGTTCATTGAATAACCAATGATCTTCCAGCGCATTCTGCAAAACGATTCGAAGGGCTAGATTGGATTCTAGAAAATGCTAGGGAAAGAGAACAAGGAGGAAAATATATTAAACATTCAGAAGATAAGAAAATCCGAGGAAAAATATATATAAATTGGTTCATTTGTTTTATTTAGTCTCTTTGACCCGGTATTGTCTTACTTTCACCTTTCATTCATCCAAAATTGTCTCCTTTTTTCTTTTAAGCAAAGAATTATGTGGTTGATAGTGTCCCTATCGCTTCAACACTTTACTTTATCAAAAATTTGGACCTAAGTCGAAGGCTGAGGAAAAAGGAAACTGTGGATCATATGTTTCTACTACATAAAACCAAGAAATATACATACATGTAGAACTACAATTTTTTAGTCAAACATGATCTAAGTAACACAGAAACACAAGATGATAAATATGAAACCGAAACAGGAACCATGGAATACGGAAGAAATAGTCTGTGGACGTGTAAAGTTTATTGGGCCTCTTTTGAATTTATTGGGCCAACTTCAGATTCTACTGGACTATTTGTAAATGGTTGTTGGGCCTTATCAAGAAGAAAATATTAATATGGATCCATTAATTTTGGGATTAAATTAATTCGGGTCATCTAAATGTCCGATTAATTTAATTAAATTCTTAAAAGAATGGACCGATCCTATTAATTTCTCTATTTTGAGCCTATTAGAGGCCCAATATAGAAGAGACATGATCCAATTGATAAAGAGAGCAATGAATCCAATCAAGAAATCTATCCAAATGCATGAGAAATGGATGCGAACCTTGTTAAAAAGGTTGTCCAGATACATTATATAAGTGCTGATTTTTCTAGCCATTAAAATGCAAGCAAATAGAGCCCGAAGCCCATTTTAATTGAGGCCCAAGGGGTATGGACGAATTTGCTAAACCCTAAAGCATATTTTCACCCCCTCACACCTATAAATAGGGGGTCACATATGAGAGGAATGGAGGAGAATTTTTCAGACGAAGAAACGTTGCAGAAAAGCTCTCAAGAACTCCCGAAAGGCTCTGAACGATTCCGAAGAAGAGGAATAGATCAAGCCACGAATTTTATTAAGAATATACGAATAATCCTTCGTGATTTCATCGATTCTTAATAAAATAAATCCAAAAGTTGAAGAACGTTCGATGATCTGAAGGACGAAGCTTGAAGATTCGAAGATCTGAAGAACAAGACTTTGAAGATTCGAAGATATGAAGAACGAATCTTTGAAGATTTGAAGATACTCATATGAAGATTGAATTGAAATTCAATTGAAGATCAAGCCATATATATCCCGGGAGGCCCTTAAACAAAAGATCAAGCCATAAAACGGCCCTTTTGTTGAAGATCAAGCCACTTGAAAACCGGAGGCCCTTCAAGTTGAATTCTTAATTCAAGAAGATTTGAAGATCTGACAAACGAAGATTCAAAGATTCGAAGATCTCAAGAACGAAGATTTGAAGATCTGAAGAACGTTCGAACGTTTGAAGGATTAAAGATTTAATTTTGAATTAATTTCTTTAATTATATTTATGTCTAATTGCAAGTGAAGAATCAGAGGATTCATATTTAGAGATTGTACCCAATATTCTCACATATTATTATTTGCGATCAATTTTAAGTGAATACTTAAAATTTGTTTCACAAATTTTTGGCACGCCTGGTGGGATGACTCTACCTCTCATCTCTTCACTTTTGAAAACGAACCCATGGCATCAAACAAGTCCGTGTTCACTCTAAATTCTAGAGCATCATCAAGCTCGAATCAAAATATGCAAGGCCCTATCACTAGGAGCCGTTCAAGAATCATGATTGCGCAGTCATCTTCGGGAACTACTCCTGGTGCGATGGATAGATTTCAAATTGCGCAAGAGATGGTCAGGAAGCTTTCTTCACCCATACATGAAGTTACTTCACCAAAATGGACAAGTAGTGGTGAAAGCTTATCATCTGGTTCAGACTCTACTTCTCCGTCAACCTCTCCACGAAGAACTACTCCGCAGTGGTCAAATGTCCACACTGTGATGCCCACTTTGATGACAAGCATGACATCTATGGAAGAACAAATCGCCCATTTAACTAAGGTCATCGAGGGAATGAGCATGTTCATGCAAGCTCAAGATCAGAAGTTGAATGATCTAAACAACAAAGTGGAAAGTTTGAAAGGCGAGTCAAGTCATACCCATGAGAAAGATCCCGAAGTGCATGAAGATAATGATTCTCACCAAGAGGGTTCGGGAAAGAATATCTCAACCTCTGGGGGCATGATCCCAATTAATCAACTCAAAGACTTCATCATGGGAACCATAAAGGGGAACATAGAAGGAAGTCAATCTACTTACTCCTATGTTAAGCCATATACTCAAAGGATCGAGGATCTGAAAATGCCCATTGGTTACCAGCCGCCGAAGTTCGTCCAGTTTGATGGGAAAGGAAATCCAAGACAACATTGATGGAGTATATGGCCCGGGAACCCCCGGCCCACAGACTCCTACTACTCCAGCGAAGGCCCAACAGGCCCAGAAGGCCCAACAGGCCCAAATCACAGCGCCCAGAGTACCAAGCAGCCCGCACTACGCGCCAGGGGTGCCTTCGGCCCCCTGGCCGAAGGCTCTAAACTCTCACAGAACGGGTTTCTCAAGCAAATTAAGAAACTGGGAGAAAACGGCGAAAACAGTAGCCCTCGGCACTGTGAGCCCTCGGCACCAGGGTGCCATCGGTTGGAGGAGCCCTCGGCTACTGCTCTATAGCCAAAGGCATCTCACTCGACAAGATATCCGCCTCACATGCGTACAGATCACCGTACATTGCACAGATGTCCCATCCAACAGCCGCATTAAATGCGGCCACATGCGGCTGCCAGCGCCAACCAGTTGAGGTGACCCCTCGGCCAATGAGTGCTTGACACGTGTCCCTGTCCGGCATTTATTGCTACTATAAATAGCACCCCATTTCCCCATTTGTAACCACGCTGAAAACGCTCCACATTTATAATACACTCTCTCTCTCTACATTTACTTGCTCTGACTTCTCTCTAAGTTATTCCCAGCAATAACCCTTCGGATATATACCCCCGGGTAGACTATCCATCATTTGGTGCTCTCGTTGAGAGGTCGAACAATCGAGTAAGAAACCCTCCCCCTTCGCCAAACATTAGCCCTCTACCAAAATGGTGAGAACAACACGTGCCAACTCAAAGAACGTAGAAGACAAGAACCTGGCCCTCGGCGACGTCAACGCCCCCGAAGCCTCTCACAGGGCTCCCGAGGGCGGTGTCATCGCTGGGCTGGAACAGGCGGCTGTCGACCTACGCCTTCAGATCCAACAAAATGCCCCCGATGCCCGCCTCGGCATCGAGGCCAAGAAGAAAAACCGGAGCGATGACCAAGTCAGCCCTCCGGTTCTCACCATCGACGTGCAATCGGCGCTCTCCGCCTTCATCCAAACGCTCACTCAGAACCCGGGTGCCTTCGGCACCCTGGCTCCGGCTCACCCCCAGGTTGGGGAAAACATCATACTCCCCCCTCCGCCACACCCCTTCGGAAATCCCACCCCTCGGGTGAGGAACGACGAAGGGGTAGTGGCCCAGGATACGTCCTCCCAGGAAGTAAAGTCCCGGGACCGCCACAATGACAACAGGGAGAGGCCCCGCACTTCTGCCCTCAACCGGCTCGGAGGAGGGCCAGACCGCCGAGGGGTCCAAGACCGCCTCGGAGGAAAGGCACTCCAAAGGCCTCAGGAAAGTGGAGGGTCTATCTCGAGGGCAGACGAGGAGCGTCCCCCTCGGGACAAAGGCAAGGCACTCCTTCATGCCAATGATGCTCGCCACCAAATCAACCAGTCCCACTCGGCCCGGGTTCGTTCGCAGGGGGCGGAGACCCTCCCGAAGGATCCCCGGGACGAGATTATTGCGGCCCTCCAACGCCGGCTTGACGAAATGGAGTCCAACAAAGCTCACGCCACCACCTCCACCCCTCACTCAGATCTCAAATACGAGGCCATGATGGCCAAAATGGAGGAGTTACAGAAGAAGGTGGCCCAGGGCTCCGGGGAACCTGTCATCCAGCTACGGACCCGGACGCCATTCACCCCAAGGGTATTGGCGGCCCGGATCCCGGAAAAATACCGAGGGCAGCACATACAGCCCTACAACGGGAAGACGGACCCCCAGGAACACTACAACAAATACCAGAACAGCATGATGATGGTGGGGGCGTCAGACGAATATTTGTGTCGTTGGTTCCTCTCCACCTTAGAGGGGCCGACATACGAATGGTTCAACAGGCTGCCCGAGGGCTGCATTGATTCATGGCAAGAACTCGCCCAGCGATTCTTGACACAATTTGCCGGGAGGCGTCGCACAAGGAAGCACTTCTCCCACCTCCTAACAATACGCCAAAAGAGGGATGAGACCCTTCGGGACTTCCTGGAGCGCTGGAGGACGGAAGTCGACAAAGTCGACGGTGCTGACAACGGGACCCTCCTGGCCCTCCTACAAACCGTCCTCCGCACCGACAACTTTTCAAGGAGCCTCATCATTGAACCCCCCCGCGACTACATAAGGGCTTTGCAGCGGGGGGACCGATATGCTGAGGCCGAGGAGGTGGAGAAGTATCACCAGCATCCGGACCAGCAGCCCCCGAGGGCTGACAACAAGCATAACCGAGGGCCGGGGGCTCCTCCAAATCACCCCAAGGCTTCGGGACCCTCTGATGACCGCCCTCGGCAAGGCCAAGCCAAGCCCGGGGGAGGTTATAAGAGCAGCTCTAAGACTTGGGCGCAGCCCATTCTCCTGGACCGCCCCCGGACACCATTGACGCACCCCATCAGCATCATCCTTGATTTCGCCGAGGAGAGGGGCCTCGTTGAGCGCGACTCTCGCGCACCCCCGGAGGTACATGCTATCAACCCTCAGTTCCCATACTGTCGCTTCCATCGGCACCAGGGGCACAGGACCGATGACTGCCATCAGCTAAAGACGGCCATCGAGAGGTTAATACAAGCAGGGCACCTATCCCAATTTGTTCAGAGCCCTCGGCAGGAGGGACCTTCTCATCAGGGGCCTCCCCGAGGGCACCACACGAAGGTGAACGCTTGGGTAAACCCGAATACCATCCCCCTCGGCAAGAAGAGGGAGATTGGAAACTTGGAAGAAGAGGAGGAGGAATACCCCCACTACCAGGAGAAAAAACGCCACATCCTCATGATCACCGGTGGCAATACAGGGGGCGATTCCACCAGCCAGCGAAAGAAGTGGGCTCAATCACTTTACGTGGGGGAAGTCACTCATATGCCCCCGGTAAAGCGACTGAGGGAGGAACCCATCACCTTCACCAACGCAGATCTCCCTCCTACTTCTTCTCCTCACAGGGATGCCTTGGTGATTCGGACCGAAATAAACGACATCATTATTCACCGAACTTACATTGACACGGGCAGCTCCGTCAATGTAATGTACCTCAGCACCTTCAGAGAGCTGCATCTGGAGAGGGGGTCCCTTCGGCCCATTAAGACCCCTCTGGCCGGCTTCACCGGCGACACTATTGATTCCGAGGGGGTAATAACCCTCCCGGTGATCTTCGGCGACGGGCTCCATAGAGCCCAGCTCGAAGTGGAGTTCGTCTTCGTTAACATCGACTGCGCCCACAACATCATCCTCGGCCGGCCAGCCCTCGAGGACCTCGAGGCCATCATCTCCATGAGGCACCTCTGCCTCAAGTTCCCCGCCGAGGGGGGCATTGGCTACTCCCGGGGGAATCAGAAAATCGCCCGCGCCTGCTATCTTCAAGTCACTAAGAAGGTAAGTAAGACGGAATTCCGTGTAGACACCATCACCGGAACCATCGACCAAGAAGAAAAAAGGCTGAGGGCTGAACCGGCCGAGGACGTAGAAGACTTTGCGCTCGATCCGGCCCAGCCGGAGAGAGTCGTGAAGATTGGAGCCCAGCTCCCTGAAGATCTCAAGACCGGTATCACCGACGCCCTCCGCGCCTACTCCACTGTCTTTGCATGGGGGCCGGAGGACATGCTGGGAATCAGCCGAAGGGTCATCACCCACCACCTCTCGGTGGACCCCTCGGCAAAAGCAGTGCAACAACGAAGAAGACCCCTCTCCGCCGAGAGGAGGGAATTTGTGAAGAAGGAGGTCGCCATGCTCCTCTCTATTAAGCACATCAAGGAGGTGAAATATCCCTCATGGCTAGCAAATGTAGTCCTCGCACAGAAGCCCCCTACCTTCCGCATGTGCGTGGACTACACCGATCTCAACAAAGCGTGCCCTATGGATCCATTCCCTCTGCCAAATATTGATCAACTGGTGGATGAGACCGCAGGGTGCGAGATCATGTCCTTCCTCGATGCCTTCCGAGGGTATCACCAAATTTTCATGCACGAGGAAGACGCCAAAAAAACTGCCTTCATGACTCCCGAGGGCATCTTCTGCTACCTAGTAATGGCCTTCGGCCTAAAGAACTCGGGGGCCACCTACACCCGGATGGTGGCCCGGGTCTTTCAAGCCGTCCTAGGGCGCACCATGGAGGCCTATGTTGACGACATGATCGTCAAGAGCAAACAATCTTCCAGCCATGCTAATGACCTCCGGGAAATCTTCGCCATCATGCAGAAATTCAACCTTCGGCTAAACCCGAAGAAGTGCACCTTGGGCGTCCAAGGGGGCAAATTCTTGGGCTACATGGTGAGCCGAAGGGGTATTGAGGCCAATCCCGAGAAGATCCAGGCCATCATCGACATGGAACCCCCACGCAATGTGAAGGAAGTTCAACGGTTGACGGGCCGCCTGGCAGCCCTCAACCGCTTTCTATCTAAATCAGCGGAGAAGTCTTTACCCTTCTTCCAAATCATGAGGAAGACGGCTGGCTTTCAATGGACTCCAGAATGTCAGGGGGCTTTCGACGAGCTCAAACGGTATCTATCTTCACCCCCTGTGCTATCCAAACCTAAGGTAGGGGAAACCCTCTATCTCTACCTTGGGGTCAGCCCGGCGGCCATCAGCTCTGTGCTCATCCGGGAGGAAGAAGACATCCAACATGCCATCTTCTACGTTAGCAAGACTCTAAGGGAGGCCGAACTCAGGTACTCTCCTGTGGAGAAAACGGTGTTGGCCATCGTTTGGACCGTCAAGAAGTTGGGCCACTACTTTCAGGCTCACCCGGTTCAGGTCCTCACTCATCAACCCCTCGGCGCCCTCATGAGGAGCCCCACCAGCTCCTCCCGCATGGTGAAATGGGCTATCTTCTTGAGCCAGTACAACATTGACATCCGTCCAAGGCCTGCCATCAAGGGCCAAGCCCTGGCGGACTTTGTGACGGAGTGTACCGCAAGGGCAGCCACGGATGGGGAGCCCTCGGCTGCATCGGATGATTGGTGGACCCTCTACACTGACGGCTCCTCCGCGACCAAAGCATGCGGGGGAGGGGTAGTCCTCATTACTCCCGAGGGCTTCAGAGCCTACTACGCAATCCGCTTCTCCTTCAAAGTCTCCAACAACGAGGCCGAATATGAGGCCCTCCTATGTGGCCTTCGGCTGGCTGCCAACATGAGGGCTCGGCAGATCCACATCAAATTTGACTCCAAGTTGGTCGTTGGCCAAATCTCCGAGGAATATGAGGCCAAGGAGGGAAGAATGAGACAGTACAAGGAGGCGGCCAAGGAGTTGCTTAAGGTATTTGAGGCTCACTCTCTCACTCAAATACCGAGGGCTCAGAACTCCGAGGCCGACTGATGGATTATTAGGATCCAAGTATGTATAAAATGTAGAGATTTGAGCTCAAGTATTGTGGAGAAGATGAGTAATAGAATGATAATGAATTGAGATCTAGGGTTTACAAGCTCCAAAAGGAGTATAAATAGAGGAATAACGGGTCGGGCCGCTAATATGGGCCCGGTAGCCCAACTACATAAAAGACTAATCTAGTACATACAAATGATATATTAAAAGTACAATAATACAAATGATATCCGTAAGACGTGTGTGGGCCGCTGTCCGGGCCCAATAGTCATGAGACCCGGGGGTCCGAGTCTATATACTCTATCAGGAGTCCCCCACTCTCTGAGTCGAGAGTATTCGAGGCGAAAGAGAGTAGAACTGTGTGCTGATCTGTCGCCGTCTGGTGAGTAAACTTCATGAACAAAAATTTGAAATTCTTCTTCTTTGGTTAACGGAGGCGCTAAGTCCCCCGCTCTTCCAGTCCCCCACTCCTTGAGGCGAGTGTAATGAGGTGAAGAGGAGTAGAGTAATGCGTGTCGGATGATGTCTTCAACAGGGGGCCGAGGGTTGACACCTTTTGATCCACGATGGGGAGATGCCTCGTTAAAAACCTCATTAGGAAAAACCCTGTGGGAAAAAATCCTAATGAGGGAAAAAGAGTACACCGGATGCCCCCAAAATGAAACAAAAGGTGCGAGCCCTTCGGCCTGGAGATGGAGCTGCAGCGATGCCCGTCTGCTGGATGGTCGAGGCCGATCTCTAGATGTGGGTAGCTCATCATGATCAGTAGTCCTAGTCATCAAATAAAGATGACTAAGGGATGGGTCGAGCGACCGTCCACAATATGATGTCTGGTTCATCAAATAAAGATGACCAAAACGTAAGGCCGATGGGCCGAGAGGCCTGTACGAGAGCTCCATGTTGTCGAATAAGGACGACGAGGCGATGTATGGCCGAGGGGCCTGCATAAGAGCTCCACGTCATCAAATAAAGACGACGGGGCGATGGTGCGGCCGAGGGGCCTGCATAAGAGCTCCACGTCGTCAAATAAAGACGACGGGGCGATGTATGGCCGAGAGAGGCCTATATGAGAGCTCCACGTCGTCAAATAAAGACGACGGGGCGATGGTGCGGCCGAGGGGCCTGCATAAGAGCTCCACGTCGTCAAATAAAGACGACGGGGCGATGTATGGCCGAGAGAGGCCTATATGAGAGCTCCACGTCATCAAATAAAGATGACGGGGCGACGTATGGCCGAGAGGCCTACATGAGAGCCCCACATAATCAAATAAAGATGATGGGGTGATGTATGGCTCAGAGGCCTATATGCGAGCGCCATGTCATCAAATAAAGATGACGGAGCGAGATATGGCCGATGGGCCTGTAAATGAGCTTCGCGTCATCAAATAAAGATGACGAGGCGATATATGCCCGATGGGTCTGCAACTGAGCTTCGCGTCATCAAATAAAGATGACGGAGCAAGATGTGGCTCAGAGGCCTACAAATGAGTTCCTCGTCATCAAATAAAGATGACAGAACGATATATGGCCGATGGTCCTGTAGATGAGCTCTTCGTCATTAAATAAAGATGACAGAGCGATATATGGCCGATGGGCCTACAAATGAACTTCGCGTCATCAAATAAAGATGACGGAGCGATATATGGCCGATGGGCCTACAAATGAGCTTCGCGTCATCAAATAAAGATGACAGAGCGATATATGGCCGATGGGCCTACAAATGAGCTTCGCGTCATCAAATAAAGATGACGGAGCGATATATGGCTGAACTCTGGGCTCCTTTAGCCTTTCGGCCGGAGACCGCAAGATGTTCGCTGTATCTGAATAGGGGGACGAGACGGTGGACGCCTGTCTGAATATGAGGACGACGACGCTGATGAGTCGGTCCGAATATGAGGACGACAGCGCTGACGAACCGGTCCGAATATGGGGACGATGGCGCTGGTGAGCCGGTCTGAATATGGGGACGAGGCGATGATAAGCCATGCGTCGTATGAAGGCGACGGTCACCATCCAGGAAGGGAATGGCTAGCCTGGTCGCTAGATAAGGACTTCGGCGCTGGGTCCGGTCTAAATGTGAGGACGAGGCGATGATGAGCCGTGCGTCATATAGGGGCGACGGTCGTCGTCCGGGAAGGGATGGCGAGCCCAATCGCTATAACAAGACTTCGGCGCTGGGAGCCGGTCTTGAGATAAATAATCACGTCGCGGCCGAGAGGCTGATCGCGATGTGCGGATGACACTGATGAGGAGTCAGTCCGAAATATGATGACGAGGCGATGATGGAGCCGATCATCATATAGAGGCGATAGTCACCATCCAGGAGGGGATGGCGAGCCTGATCGCTAGCCCAACACACTCGGCGCTGAGGAAGCCGGTGTTGGGATAGGGTGTGACGTCGTGGCCGAGGGGCCGATCGTGATGTGCGGACGGAGATGATGAGCCGATCCGATAATATGATGACGAGGCAAGAATGAAGCCAATTGTCATATAAGGGCGATGGTCACCATCCAGGAAGGGATGGCGAGCCCGATCGCTAGCTCAAGACTCTCGGCGCTGAGGAAGCCGGTCTTGAGATAGATAGTCAAGCAGAGGCCGAGGGGCCGGTCGTGATGCGCGGATGGCGATGAAAAGAGCCAATCCGAAATATGATGATGGGGCAATGATGAGCCGGCCGTCATACAGAGGCGATGGTCACCATCCAGGAAGGGATGGTGAGCCCGATCGCTAGCTCAAGACTCGCGGCGCTGAGGAAGCCGGTCTTCAGATAGATAGTCACGCCGAGGCCGAGGGGCCGGTCGTGATGCGCGGATGGCGATGAAAAGAGCCAATCCGAAATATGATGACGGGGCAATGATGAGCCGACCGTCATATAGAGGCGATGGTCACCATCCAGGAAGGGATGGTGAGCCCAGTCGCTAGCTCAAGATCGCGTTGAGACCGAGGGGTCTGCCGCGATGTGAGCATGACGGCGATGATGAGCCGTTCCAATAAATGATGACGAGGCCATGATGGGCCAATCGTCATATAAAGGCAACGGTCACCATCCAGGAAGGGATGGTGAGCCCGATCGCCAGCTCAAGACTCTCGGCGCTGAGGAAGCCGGTCTTGAGATAGATAATCACGCCGAGGCCGAGGGGCCGGGCATGATGTGAGGACGACGGCGATGAGGGGCCGGTCCAAAAATCCATGCAACGGTCGTCACTCGGTAAAGGAATGACTAAGACCGGTCTCGAGATAACTAATCACGTCGAGGCTGAGGGGGCCAGTCGTGATATGAGGACAACGACGATGAGGAGTCGATCCTATAATATGATGACGAGGCGCTGATGAAGCCGATCGTCATATAAAGGCGATGGTCACCATCCGGGAAGGGATGGTGAGCCCGATCGCTGGCTCAAGACTCGCGGCGCTGAGGAAGCCGGTCTTGAGATAGATAATCACACCGAGGCCGAGGGGCCGGTCGTGATGTGAGGACAACGGCGATGAGGAGCCGGTCCTATAATATGATGACGAGGCGATGGTGAAGCCGATCGTCATATAGAGGCGATGGTGACCATCCGGGAAGGGATGGCGAGCCCGATCGCTGGCTCAAGACTCGCGGCGCTGAGGAAACCGGTCTTGAGATAAATAATCACGCCGAGGCCGAGGGGGTCGGTCGTGATATGAGGACAGCGGCGATGAGGAGCCGGTCCTATAATATGATGACGAGGCGATGGTGAAGCCGATCGTCATATAGAGGCGATGGTGACCATCCGGGAAGGGATGGCGAGCCCGATCGCTGGCTCAAGACTCGCGGCGCTGAGGAAGCCGGTCTTGAGATAAATAATCACGCCGAGGCCGAGGGGGTCGGTCGTGATATGAGGACGACGGCGATGAGGAGCCGGTCCTATAATATGATGACGAGGCGCTGATGAAGCCGATCGTCGTATAAAGGCGATGGTCACCATCCGGGAAGGGATGGCGAGCCCGATCGCTGGCTCAAGACTCGCGGCGCTGAGGAAGCCGGTCTTGAGATGATGGACGGCGTTGGGCGCTCGTCTGAGAATGAGGGACGGCGCTGGGCGCTCGTCTGAGATGATGGACGGCGCTGGGCGCTCGTCTGAGATGATGGACGGCGCTGGGCGCTCGTCTGAGATGAGGGACGGCGCTGGGCGCTCGTCTGAAAATGAGGGACGGCGCTGGGCGCTCGTCTCAGAATGAAGGACGGCGCAGGGCGCTCGTCTAAAAATGAGGGACGGCGATGGGCGCTCGTCTACAAATGGAGGACGGCGCTGGGCGCTCGTCTGAGATGAGGGACGGCGCTGGGCGCTCGTCTAAGAATGAAGGACGGCACAGAGCGCTCGTCTAAGATGAGGGACGGCGTTGGGCGCTCGTCTAAGATGAAGGACGGCGCTGGGCGCTCGTCTGAAAATGAGGGACGGCGCTGGGCGCTCGTCTACAAATGGAGGACGGCGCTGGGCGCTCGTCTAAGATGAGGGACGGCGCTGGGCGCTCGTCTGAAAATGATGGACGGCGCTGGACGCTCGTCTAAAAATGAAGGACGGCGCTGGGCGCTCGTCTGAAAATGAGGGACGGCGCTGGGCGCTCGTCTACAAATGGTGGACGGCGCTGGGCGCTCGTCTAAGATGAGGGACGGCGTTGGGCGCTCGTCTGAAAATGAGGGACGGCGCTGGGCGCTCGTCTAAGAATGAAGGACGGCGCAGGGCGCTCGTCTAAAAATGAGGGATGGCGATGGGCGCTCGTCTAATCCGCATGTATGGTCTTGCTTCGTCCATAATGCGTAGTATTTGCCTGATATGTACATGGTATTGTTGTGGGGATTTCATTTTTTGTTGCTCGAGGCCGGCGAGTGCGCGCGGTCCTCGGCTTCCCTCTTTTATTTTTTCTTTTTCCTTTTCTTTTTTTTTATTTCCGTTTCCGTTCCCTATTTCGGGGAGTATCCTTCTTTCAGGCTTCGGTCGAAGGGTGTGCTCGTCCTTCGGCTGGTTCGGACTTCGTTTATAACGTCCGTGATCTCAGGGGGGTCCCGTCGCCTATTTATGACGCGGGCTAGACTTTTGGTTGGTTTCCAACGGCTGTCGTTGCCCAACCCTGAGTGGGGGGATTTTGCCACCTCGGCCATGATTTCAGGCCTGTCGTCCTGCGATCTGGCGCGTGGACGACGCGGTGAACTTCCCATTTCAAGACACGGGCCGTTTGCGGGCCCCTCGTCCCGGGGACATCGTCGGCCATACCTGAGCGTTTCACTCTAGGCTTACGGGGCCAGGACGATGTGCTCTCTCAGCTAGGCCTAAGCCCTTCACTGATACAAAATACAAAGCGGAGCAGACCTGAGCCTTTCGCTCGAAGGCTGCTGATACGACACGTGGTATCTTCTATTTACATTTCCAAAAAATAAGCGAAATACAATAGGTGCGTTGTTCATGGAAACGGCTTTTGGGCGACGCGATTAGCGTCTCGGAGAACGGGGTGTACCGTTTACCACTTTTAGGCATAATGTCGTGTGCGGCCGGTAGCGGCTCTCATTTTTAGATGCCTGAGTCACCAAATAAGGGTGGCTAGGGTAGGTCGAGGGACCCAAATATAATTCAAATCATCAAATAAAGATGTTCAGTAGACTAGAGCTCGGGTTCACCGCTCTGGGGTTTTTAACCCGCTCTAATGGTGATGATAAAAATAATAATGCCAATAATAATGTATCATTAGCGACCTCGGGAAATTTTAATCCCTCATAATGGTCTTCACCACCTCGGGGGTTTTTAACCCGCCATAATGGTGGTGGAAATAGTATAATTAATAATAGTAATAATTATACTATTATTATTTAATAAACATTTAGTGTATAAATAAGAGTATTGGACACTTAGCTCTTTTATTTGGACTGCCTTTGGTGTGCTGCTGAATTGAGGCCCATTTTAAATTGTAAAAGCCTGGTGGCCCATATCTCCTTCCGCAGCATCTAGGTCTGAAAAATAAAAGAGAGCCTCCACCTCATGGCGTGTGGCGTGCTGGTCTAAAAAAGAGTGTACATTCCACCTTGTTGGCCCATATCTCACTTCTCGTCGGCGGGGGAGTCCTCATGCCACCAGAAGATGATTCGTCGTCACCAGCGAAGTAGTGGTGCGGCCCTTGGTTCCTATTCGTCGTCACCAGCGAAGTAGGGGTGCGGTTCTGCAGCTCCGCAGAGGAAGGAAGATGCCCATGTGCTTAAACTCCGCAAACCTCGACGGCGGGCAGCGTTGTGATGGGGGCGGCGGAGCTCGTCTAGGGCTCGTACATCGTGAATTAATCTCAACTCCGCTGCCTACTGCCGGGTTGGTTCGGACCTAAACGGATACCGCAGGTTTGCAGGGACCTTTGTGGCGATGGCACCTCTAGCCCAAAGCGGCGGCGGCGCTGAACCAAGAGCGGCGGCGGCGCTGGACCAGGAACGGAGGCCTAGAGAGCTGCCATGGCTCGGCGAACTTCAGGTGCTGCAGCTAGCTTCGGCAGGTGGCGCACAGCTGTAGCTTGGACGACTTACGGGCTCAAATCTAGGATTTCCAGATTTTTTTGTTGTTCTTGACATTTTCAGATCTGTTTTTTTTCTGATTTCTTGTGATTGGAATGAATTTTTTGTATGTTTTAGGAGGATTTCTCACTTGATTTTGCTCTAATCTCTCAATGAAAGCACCATTGATGGATTATTAGGATCCAAGTATGTATAAAATGTAGAGATTTGAGCTCAAGTATTGTGGAGAAGATGAGTAATAGAATGATAATGAATTGAGATCTAGGGTTTACAAGCTCCAAAAGGAGTATAAATAGAGGAATAACGGGCCGGGCCGCTAATATGGGCCCGGTAGCCCAACTACATAAAAGACTAATCTAGTACATACAAATGATATATTAAAAGTACAATAATACAAATGATATCCGTAAGACGTGTGTGGGCCGCTGTCCGGGCCCAATAGTCGTGAGACCCGGGGGTCCGAGTCTATATACTCTATCACCGACATATTATCTAAGCTCTCGGCCGACTCCCCCGAGCACATCTCCAAAATTGCCAAAATTGAGGAACTCAGCCTCTCAAGTATCCATGCAAGCCCCGTTATGAACATACAACAACGCCAAGAGGATTGGATCTCAGATATCACCGCCTTCATCTCCACAGGGCAGCTACCCGAGAATGAGACCCGCGCTAAACTGGCAAAGCTGAGGGCTCCTAGCTACACCTTCGAAGATGGAAGGCTCTACAAACGATCTTACAACGGCACGCTACTTCGGTGCCTTCATCAAGATGAAGCCGAGGTCGCAATGGAGGAAGTGCACAGTGGCACTTGCTCAGCTCACCAGGGACCCTTCTCCATGTCCCGAAGGCTCATTCTCCAGGGCTACTTCTGGCCAACCATGGCCAGAGATTGTGCTGACCTTGCCCGGAGGTGCACCGCTTGTCAACATTTCCAGAAAGCCCCCGGCAGGCCAGCGGTCAACTATGCCCCCATCAGCACATCTGTCCCTTTTTCTCGATGGGGGATAGACCTTGTGGGCCCTCTGCCGAGGGGTACCTCCAACAACAGGTACATCATTGTGGCCATCGACTACTTTACCAAGTGGGTGGAGGCTGAGCCCCTCGCCAGTATCACAGAGGCGAAGTGCCGTCATTTTGTCCTCAAGAGCATCCTCACAAGGTTTGGCGTCCCCCAGCATATCATCTCCGAAAATGGGACACAATTTGAGGCAGCCCCCTTCTGTGCCCTTCTGGAGGCATGGGGCATCAAACACACCTTCTCCTCCGTTGCCTACCCTCAAGGCAACGGGCAAATAGAGAATGCCAACCGGACCTTGCTCGAGGGCCTAAAAAAGAAGCTGGAGGCCGAGGGCGGTGGTTGGGTGGAAGAACTCCACAACATCCTGTGGGCCTACCGCACCACCCCTCGGCGAGCCACAGGTGAAACACCCTTCTCCCTCTGCTACGGTTTTGAAGCCAAAGCTCCTACGGAAGTCACCCTTCCCACCCGAAGGGTGATCCAATATGACCCTGAGGTCAACGACAGCAACATGGCCCTCGACCTCCACCTCATTTCAGAACGTCGGGAGCAGGCCTTCATCCAGGCAGAAAATTACCGAAGGCAAGTCAAAAGCTACATCAACGCCAAAGTTCGCACCAGAGAATTCCAAGTGGGGGACTATGTCCTCCGGAGGAGGGAAGCCAGCCAACCAACCGAGGGAGGAAAAATGGCACCAAAATTCGAAGGCCCCTACATCATAGCAGCCATCATCAAACCTGGGACTTACAAGCTCAAACGCCCCAACGGGAAAGAGGTCCCTAGGCACTGGAATGTACACCATTTAGTTAAATTTTACCAATAATGTAAGAGCGGCCAAGCCCTCATAACTAATGAATGTACTATCCTATGGCCCAAGGCCTCCACTTTTGAGGAATGAAGACACATTCAAGACATCACGCCCTCATACTGACTACAGGCCCCAGGCCTCACCACAAGAAGAACCCCCTCCGGCACTAAGTGCCGAGGGCGCACACCATCAACACCTACAACAACAGGAGAACACCATGTGTTTTCGAACAAGACCCCTCGGTACCCAGTGCCGAGGGTACATCCCCACCTTCAACATCAAAAAAGAAAAGATGAGAACACCAAGTGTTCCTACAGAAGACCCTTCGGCACCCAGTGCCGAGGGTACACCTCCATCATCAAACATCGAAACGAAGAAAAACACCAAATGTTTCAAAGAAGACCCCTCGGCACCCAGTGCCAGGGATATGCTCTCCTATCAGCTTCCAAACATCTGTTGGGAAACACCAAGTGTTTCCTGCGAGGGCCCCTCCGGCACCAAACACTCCAGTAAGAACACCAAGTGTTCCTGCAGAATACCCCTCGGTACCAAGTACCGGGGGGCTACACATCGAAACTAACACCAGGTGTTGTTTCTAAAAGTCGTACCCCACGAGGACGCATATACCGAAGGCGCCACCATCGGTGCCGGCGACACGTAGTGCCCCGGCCATTTGCAACTAGTGTGCAAATGAAAACCCTTCCTTGAAACGCTTTCCGCGTCACTACCCCCAGGGTATGACAGGCATGAGAAATGCCCAGGATTCGACTTTCAAAAACGGAACGCTATCCGCGTCATCACCCCAAGGGTATGACAGGCACGAGAAATGCCCAGGATTCGACTTCCAAACCAAAACGCTCCCCGCGCCACCACCTAAGGGTGTGGCAGGCCACGGACTATGTCTAGCGCCGAGGGGACGACTTTCAAAAATGAGGCACTTTCCGCGCCATCCCCCAAGGGGAGGCAGGTTACAGACCACCATATCTTGTGCCCAGGAAACGACCCTCGATCCCCTCGAAACTCGGAAGGTTAACCCGAGGGAGGAGAGCCATTGGTGTATTCTGATGGTCTCCTAATAGGACCAGCCTTACCAAGAAACCAAGTTTCTTGATGCCTTCCCTTCACCACCAACCAAAAAAAAAAGAGGGGGTGAAGGGGAGTAGGCTCAGCGAGAAATCAAAGAGTACACTCCAACAAGATCACAACATGCCGAGGGCTCCCCACACGAACACCTCCGGTAACTGAAGGCTCCTATTTCCCGAAGGATACTACTCGAACAAATAGCATCAAGAAACGGCTAAGTCCACTGCCTGGTCACCTCCGGTCACACAAACACCGAAGGCTTCAACAATACAAAGGGACTGGACTATCCAAAGTACACTAAAACGGTACCTTCAAACAAATACCGAAGGCATCTGTTACGCACTAGTACCGAGGGCCCTTACCCCATGACAAGGGTCAAATTCTACAACTTTTAAAGTGTATGCTGAGGGCACACACTCCTCATTGGCTTTCTTCACAACAACAAGATTCAACATCAATTTACGCTTAGAAAATATTCTAAGTCCTGAATGAGCAGCCCCGGGGCATCTCGCAAAGTAATGTAGAGTCAGAGGGCACCTATCACCCGAAGGCTACACAAGGAAGCAGCACTTGAAAAAATTCTAAGTCCTAAAGATTGGGCCCCCGGCCCAATCAATATTACAGCCAAGGGAATATGGTAGCCGAAGGCCATGCAATACAACAACACTTAAAAAAAATATTCTGTCCTAAATGAGCAGCCCCCGGGCATCTCGCAAAGTGATGTGGAGTCAGAGGGCACCTATCACCCGAAGGCTCCCAAGGGAAAATCTACACTTAGAATATTTTCTAAGTCCTACATGTTTTTCCCCCGGTCAACTACTCATACATCAAGAAGGGATGCCATCTCCCGAAGGCTCCCAAGGGAAAATCTACACTTAGAATATTTTCTAAGTCCTACATGTTTTTCCCCCGGTCAACTATTCATACATCAAGAAGGGATGCCATCTCCCGAAGGCTCCCAAGGGAAAATCTACACTTAGAATATTTTCTAAGTCCTACATGTTTTTCCCCCGGTCAACTACTCATACATCAAGAAGGGATGCCATCTCCCGAAGGCTCCCAAGGGAAAAACTGCACTTAGAAATCTTTCTAAGCCCTACATATTTCACCCTCAACTTATAAAGGGACCCAATAGCCGAAGGCTACCTATCAATCGAAGGCTACAGTACACAAGGAATCAACACTGAAGAAAATTTTCTAAGTCCTAATTATTGCTGAACCCTCGGTTGTATATCCAGCAGAGGGTGCCCAACTACCGAAGGCTTCCAAGGGCAAGCTACAATCAGAAAATACTCTAAGTCCTAAAACATACATTCAAAGGAGCGAAGGCATACATCCAAAACGAGATGAAGGCATACATTCAAGAAGAAATGAATTAAGGAAAACAAGCCATATATACAAAGCCCGAAGGCAATCATTCATTCATCACAACAAAAGAGTAAATGTAGTTATTACAATGGTGGCCGAGGCTGAAAACATGCTAATGTGGCTATTACAAGAGTGTTCAAAATACAAAGTACATATCAAATAACGTCATTCCCGGGGGCCGCCTCCCCCGATGGCTTCGAGGTGACCTCTACATCGGCCTCAGGATCGTCGCCCTCGGCTTCCCTCCGGAGCTCAGAATCCTCCAGGTCTGGCCTCTCGACATCGGGGGGGAGAGGAACACGGATGTCTGGCTGCAGGGGGGGGAGCCCGTATGCCGCCGGGTCAAAGTCCTTCGGCTCAATCTTGAGATGGCGGGCCATCCTCTGGTAGACGAGGGCTTGAGTGAAGAACTCGCCCCCATCATAATATTGCTTACCCTTTCGGGCCATCCATTCCTCGCCCGGGCCCTCAGACCACTCGTCAACTGAGGCCTCCACAACCGAGGACAACCACGCCTTGTGCCCCTCGGTCTTCCACCCCCTGTCCAGGAACCCGGAGATGGCCTCCTCCCGGGCTGTGGCGACAGCCTTCGCCCTGATGGCCTCGGCCTCCTCGGCAGCTCTCCTTGCGGCCTCCGCAGCGGCCTCCTCAGCTTTTGCCCTCTCCTCCCTGAGCCTCCCGGCCTCCGCTCTCGCAAGCTGGAGGTCCTCTTCAAGCTGGGCCATCAGCTTCGTGGCCTGGGAGTCCCTGAGGATTAGCTCCTTCATCTTGGCGTCTTGCCCAGCTTTGTGGAGGCGCCATTCCTCCAGACGTCGGAACTGCTCTCCGAGGGCAACGCAAGTCTGCAAAAATAAATGAGTTGTCAGGGCCGAACGTGATGTCCTAGTTCAAAGTAGGAAAGAGGAAGACAAACTGTCATAAACTTACCGTGAGGGAAGACCGGAGGATCCTGTCTTCGAAGGCCTGATCGTCATCGGCCCCGAGAGCTGCCCTGTCGATATCGAGGGTTATACCTCTTAGGAGCGCCCTCGGGTCGGCCGTGCCATTCAACACGGCCGTGCCAGCCGAAAGAGAGAGCGTGAGAACCTCGAGAGATGGCTCCCGGGCACCCCTCGGCACCTGCGCCATCGGCATCTCCGGAGGGTCATCTACAATCACCACCGGGGGGTCATCCTTCGCGGCGTCCCCCTTCTTCGACTTTTTGGGGTCCTGGGGGAGGCTCCTTTGCGGACGGCTTCCTCTTCGCCGCAGCAGCATCGCCCTCGGGCTTCTTGGGAGGCGCACCGACGAGCTTTTGGCCGCCAGCGTCCGGCCCCTTCGGATCCTTGGCCGGTTTGTTCTTGAGTCGGGCGAGGCCTTTGACGTTCATCATGTTTACTGGAACACCTGCAAAAAAATGAGGGGTTAGGATCGAGGGGTCACTAATAAGTGGTATAAAAAAATAAACGACGCAAGTAAATAACGTGCTAAGATATGAGGGTGAGAATGCCCTCAGCCACTACCTCCGGAGGCTCCCTCAAACACTGGGAACTTCTCGTCTGTTTCCCCCAGGAACCGGTACCGCCGGAACCCGAGGGTGTAGAGATCTGCTTCCTTGGTGCACTCCTTGATGGTGATATTCTTGTCCCGGCCCTCCGGGATCATGGCCAGAATCCTGCCATCTTTCTCGAGGGCGGCGCTCCTCCTCTTCTCGTGCCTCCTGAAGCGGTCACGTAGCTCCCTCGGGAAGGGGCTCTCGGCTAGCTTCACATAGCACCACCGGTCCTTCCACCCCTTGTTCGAGGAGGGCGCCTCAGTGAAGAGTTTGAACATGGACACCTGCTGCAAATTGGCGAATCCCTCGGCATTCGCGTGCCCCCCCCCCCCCCCCCCGGCACAAGTTGAAGCTCTGGAAGAAGAGGTCCAGGCTAGGCGTCACCCCCCGAGACTTGCAGAGCTAGAGGAAGCCAGTAATGTAAGAATGGCTGTTCGGGGTCAGCTGGCAGGGAACCAGACCCACGAACCGAAGGTACTCCCGGAGGAAGGGGTGCAGGGGGAAGCGGAGCCCCATGGATACCGAGAGAACGTGCACCGCAATGCAGCCCTCGGGAGCCCGGGAGAGGACGTCATCCGGACCCGGTGTCACCACGATGGCCGAGGGGCCCACGTGAAGCTGGGTGACATAGATGTCCGCCGCATCAACCTTCGACTTGATCTCCAATGCGGCGGTGTTGAGATAGGAGTACCCCTCGGGCATATCGAGGGGCTTCCCTTGGTCTGCTACGCTGCCCTTCTTCTTGGGAGCAGCGGCTTTGGCCTTCTTCTTTCCGGGGGCCACCCGGATGGGGACTGCATTCAGCGGCCGAGAGGTGCTGGCCTCACCGGCACCCCGAGGGGGAGCACATCAACGGTGACCCCCGCGCTTTCTCTTTGTGCCTCCTCTTCAGCTGCTTGCCAGGCGAGGGCCAACTCTTCGTCCTCACATTCTTGCTCGAAGCCCTCGGCTTCCGCCTCAGCTACGAGGGCTTTCTGCAACTCCAGGGCAACGACGGCATCCTGTCCCACCGAAGACTCTGCACTTGAGGACTCCACGTCCGAGAGGACTTCATCCTCCATCGAGGGCGCCCCCGAGATATCTTGAGAATCACTCTGGGACGACATTCTGACTCTAGTTCGAAGGCTCGTAGACGCTAGTGTTTTCTAAATGTTCTATCTCCTAGCCTAAGGGCACAGTACAGGTAGCTAAGAGGTGAAGGGCAAGTGGAGAACTGACCTTAAGAACAGAGGATTCAACCGAGGGCTGCTGTTTCTCTCTTTAGAAAAATTGGCAGAGCTTCGCTAACAAGGTTTTCGCACACGGAGGAATGCCTGGCCTTGGGGTATTTATAGGCGCTGGAATCCGGGCTTGGGCCCGGAAACCGGGCCTCCGGACGGACCGTCATCATTACGCACCGTGTTTTCACCCAACCGGTGACGCCGCCCACGGGCGGCCAACCGTCACGCGCCACGTGTACCCCCCCAACGGCTATATCCTGACGTTACATATTCCAACGGCTATATTTCCAACGGCTATATTCTGGAAGCCCCCGGGTTTTCTACTTCACTCCGCTTCGTCAAAGAGAGCCTCCGGGTACACTTACCCAGAGACGCCCCCGGGTTGTGCCCCACACAGCACATAACAGACGCCTTCGGGATCACTCCTTCAGAAACCCAGGGCTTCATATCAGGGCACCCCTCGGGGATTCCCCCTCAGCACTGCAAAACCGGGTAGCCCCCGGGGAGTTGCCTCATTGACGGATAACCCATGGCACACAGGTAATGGGAGCCCTCGGGTATCTTCATCACCAACTAATCAACAAACAGTGGACCCCCCGGTAACAACTCCGTTGCTGCCCTCATCCAGCAGGCTCTCGATCCCCGGATTGAGTGGCTCCCCTTCGGCACCCCCAGGACATCAACAGCAAGCCTTCGGCTAATCAACACATGAGCCCTCAGAAAAAGAAGAGCCTTCGGCATTACCGTTATTCTCCATTTTTGACCAAGGTTTGACATTTTCGATTCATCATTGGGGGAATCCGGTGCACTCTTTTTCCCTCATTAGGATTTTTTTCCCACAGATTTTTTTCTAATGAGGTTTTTAACGAGGCATCCCCCCAAAATGAAACGAAAAGCGTCAGCCTTCGACCCACAACAGCAACGCAACTACTCTACTCCTTTTTACCACTTTACAAGTGCCTCAAGGAGTGGGGGACTGGAGGACCCCCTCGGGAAGATCATTAAATTACAAAATTAGTGAAATTCCAACAAACGACAAAGCAAGCCCTCAAGTCCCGACATGTGGGTAACTGAGGGACTGCCTTCGGCAGGGACATAAAAGCAACAACTCCTCACCAACTTCAGAGATCACGATAGGACAACATCAAAGGGCAAGCACAAATTACTCCTTTTCCCTCAAGTACCTTTCGGCAAAAGGAGTGAGGGACTCCTGATGGAGTATATGGCCCGGGAACCCCCGGCCCACAGACTCCTACTACTCCAACGAAGGCCCAACAGGCCCAGAAGGCCCAACAGGCCCAAATCACAGCGCCCAGAGTACCAAGCAGCCCGCACTACGCGCCAGGGGTGCCTTCGGCCCCCTGGCCGAAGGCTCTAAACTCTCACAGAACGGGTTTCTCAAGCAAATTAAGAAACTGGGAGAAAACGGCGAAAACAGTAGCCCTCGGCACTGTGAGCCCTCGGCACCAGGGTTCCATTGGTTGGAGGAGCCCTCGGCTACTGCTTCATAGCCAAAGGCATCTCACTCGACAAGATATCCGCCTCACATGCGTACAGATCACCGTACCCTGCACAGACGTCCCATTCAACAGCCGCATTAAATGCGGCCACATGCGGCTGCCAGCGCCAACCAGTTGAGGTGACCCCTCGGCCAATGAGCGCTTGACACGTGTCCCTGTCCGGCATTTATTGCTACTATAAATAGCACCCCATTTCCCCATTTGTAACCACGCTGAAAACGTTCCACATTTATAATACACACTCTCTCTCTACATTTACTTGCTCTGACTTCTCTCTAAGTTATTCCCAGCAATAACCCTTCGGATATATACCCCCGGGTAGACTATCCATCAAACATGTTGCCCATTTTGTGGAGACTTGCAACAATGCGGGAACAAGTGGGGATCACCTCGTCAAGCAGTTCGTGCGCTCCCTTAAAGCAAATGCATTTGACTGGTATACTGACCTAGAACCTGGTTCCATTGACAGCTGGCAAGATATGGAACGTGAGTTCTTAAACCATTTCTACAGCACAAGGAGGGTGGTGAGCTTGCTTGAGTTGACAACTACTCGCCAACGGAAAGATGAGCCTGTGATAGCTTACATAGAGCGCTGGAGAGATCTTGATCTAAACTGCAAAGATCGAATCTCTACAAGTTCCGCTATCGATATGTGCATTGAAGGAATGCATTGGGAATTGTGCTACATTCTCAAAGGAGTCAATCCAAACACTTTCGACGAGCTAGCAAACAAAGCTCGTAACATGGAGTTAAGCATTGCAAGTAGTGGAAAGAAAGCCATGGGTATGTATCCCATAAACAATGCTGTTGAAAAACAAGATACCAAGAATGGGGGCAAACCCTTTTCTAATATTGAAAATAAAGAAGCAATGGTCGTGAAGGCTGCACCTGTTAAGATCTTCACTCAAAATTCAAAGAAAGTTTCTAGGGTTGATTCGGAGGCGTCAAAACGTGTTAAACCATTTATAGAAGAGATGCTAGAAAAGAAATACCCCTTCTTAGACTCTGACGTTCCTCCCATGTTTGAGGAACTGATGAGATTGAAGCTTATTGATTTACCCGAGTCCAAACGACCCGAGGAAGCTACAAAGATAGATGACCCCAATTACTGCAAGTACCATCGACTTTTAAGCCACTCCACTGAGAAGTGTTGGGTGCTTAAAGATAAAATTATGGCCCTGGCTCGTCAAGGAAAGATTGAGCTCGCCGATTCTGCTGCAAGTACAAACCAAATTGCCATCACTTTTGGTAAGTTTTCTCCATTTATGGTTAAAGACAACTCGAAAGAAGAGAGTAAGAACTCTCACAATCGAATACTTCCTTTTACTATCAAAGTGATGGGAAACTACTCTCGCGTGAGAGATGAAGAAAATAATGGCGAAGAAGGTCCATGGATCTTAGTAGATCGAGATAAACAAAATAAGAGGCAAAAATTGATCCTACCCCCAGTGAAGGGAGTAAAGAAATGGGTCAAGAAAAGGGAGGTTTATAAACTCAAGCTAAAGAAGGAAAGAAAGACCAGTGTTTGTTCCAAGGTTGAGCGAAGGTCAGTTACTCTAGACAATTATATGCCAAAGGATTTCAAGAACAAGGTGAATCAAACTTCAAGTTCCTGCCTTGGCACTCATGAAAAAGAAGTTGAGAGCTCAAGCAAATGCTCATCACCAACTTCAGCTAAGAAAGATGTAAAAACACAGAACTCTACCTCGTATGCTACTGATATTGTCTTTAAAGACGAAGATCTTATGTTGGGTGCCACACCCCATAATCGCCCACTTTTTGTTGAGGGATATACTTGTGGACAAAGATTCAAAAGAATCATGATTGACCAAGGATCCGCTGTTAACATTTTGACAGTTCAGGCTATGAAAGACCTTGGAATATCAATTGATGAACTCTCCCAAAGCCGCTTGATGATTCAAGGCTTCAATCAAGAGGGGCAAAGGGCAATTG